>JANAVB010037620.1:9954484-10000339 GCA_029216955.1 Iris pallida
GTCTCACAACAGAACAAAGGGGAACGCTTCTTAGCTAACCCTCTACAAAATAAATAAAAGCACACTTTGATCTTTTTTCAAACTTTTTTGGTCTATGACTCAGAGGAAGACACATCAGATTCTATTCCTTTAAACAGAGGTCTTCGGATCTCTGATATTGGAAAGAATACTGATCAAAGAGGTATCTTACCTACCCCTATGGGGTCTGGTCAAGACCTTCCCATCTTGCAAATTTCAAGATCTAAGCAAAAAAAAATTGAGGGTATCACAAACAGAGACACCTGGATCAGAATTTTCTGATTTATGCGCTTATCTCAATAGGCGTCAACCAGTATCAACTTTGGTGAAACGTAAGAACCCTATGCCAAAGGACAACCTATACCAGAAGCTAAAGTTTGAAAAGAAGGACCCAACCACTTATGCTAATGAGTTGAGTACATCTTTGTACACTCGAGGAACAAAACATCTGAAGAATAGGAGACATGTTTCTAACATCATTAAGGAATATGTTCCTCCGACTTCTTCTCGTCCTGTAGTTGTAACTGATCTTCGGCAACATCTTACACAAAGACGGGAGATTACAGGCATGTCTCCCTTACCTCCAAATCATGCTTCAAATCGCCACTGCCTTCATGAAGTCGTCATCAACTATTGTTGCCAATCGGCTCGACGGTCTGTCTTCGATCGTCTGAACTATGCTTTAACTCCCGAACATATAATAGAAGATAAAGATGAGCTATTATATGCTTTTGTTAAAATGACTTCTCAAGGCACTGGGGGTAGAAAACGTCTAAGACGTAATGCATCCCGTAATCCCAGTCAGCAATACTTGGATCAGATTCATGCATCCAGTAAAGGTGTCTTTCAATATACTAGATCGAAAAATTGACATTTGAACCAAGGTGTCTTTAATCAAGAAGATCTTCCCATCGCCCATGTAGGAGAGGACTCTTTCTCAGAGTTTGATGCAGACAGTGAAAGTTCTGAACAAACTACTCATCAATAGCAGCAAGAGAAGTGATGGCATACACCATTACGGAAGATCAAGATGCCTCTACTTCAACCAGTCAAGAGCAACGAATTGTTGCATTAGAAGACAAATTGAAGACCATGGCAGAAATGGTTGCAAGCATGCACACTATAATTATGGCTCAACATACAGTGCCACCGATTGTAAACCCTGCTACAAATCCTGAGCTTATAGCATCTTCTGTACCTGTTAATCTAGGGGTACCAACTCCTCAGGTTGCTTCTGTACCAATTCAAGCTGATCCCATTCAGTCTGGTACTGGGGGTGGTAATTATCATACTGTTCCTCCTCCTAACACTTCTAATCAGCCTACCGATTCCCAAACATCAGGGGATGCTAATGAGACTGTGAAACTCTTACGTACTCAGTTTGAGGCCTTCAAACAGAAAGATGGTCTATAAAGATTGGACATAAAGCAACCATATCGTACAGAGTGGAAGGAGGTTCCATTCCCTTCTAAATACAAGCTTCCAACCATTATGCTGTTTGATGGCAGCACTTCTCCAAGTCAGTACATCAATCATTTTAAGGTGATAACTGATCAATTACAGCTAAATAATGCTCTCCTTACCAGAGTGTTCGTCGGTTGTTTAGCTGGCACAGCATACGACTGGTATCGTAGCTTACCTGATGGTTGCATCACTTCTTTTGCTGGTTTCAAGCAAATATTCTTGAAACGATTTTATGAGGGAGTCAATGACATAACAATGTCTGCCCTCATTAAGATTAAACAGAGGCACAATGAATCCATAGAGAGTTTCATTGAAAGATTCTGCCGAGAGGCACTCAAAATGCCTTTAGGAACTCCATCTGCTGTAACAATAGATACTTACAAATCAAACTTGTTGCTTTTGTTAACATGACTTCTCAAGGCACTGGGGGTGGAAAACGTCTAAGACGTAATGCATCCCGTAATCCCAGTCAGCAATACTTGGATCGGATTCATGCATCCAGTGAAGGTGTCTTTCAATATACTAGATCGAGAAATTGACATTTGAACCAAGGTGTCTTTAATCAAGAAGATCTTCCCATCGCCCATGTAGGAGAGGACTCTTTCTCAGAGTTTGATGCAGACAGTGAAAGTTCTGAACAAACTATTTCATCAATAGCAGCAAGAGAAGTGATGGCATATACCATTACGGAAGATTAAGATGCCTCTACTTCAACCAGTCAAGAGCAACGAATTATTGCATTAGAAGACAAATTGAAGACCATGGCAGAAATGGTTGCAAGCATGCACACTATAATTATGGCTCAACATACAGTACCATCGATTGTAAACCCTGCTACAAATTCTGAGCTTATAACATCTTCTGTACCTGTTAATCTAGGGGTACCAACTCCTCAGGTTGCTTCTGTACCAATTCAAGCTGATCCCAGTCAGTCTGGTGCTGGGGGTGGTAATTATCATACTGTTCCTCCTCCTAACACTTCTAATCAGCCTACCGATTCCCAAACATCAGGGGATGCTAATGAGGCTGTGAAACTCTTACGTACTCAGTTTGAGGCCTTCAAACAGAAAGATGGTCTATAAAGATTGGACATAAAGCAACCATATCGTACAGAGTGGAAGGAGGTTCCATTCCCTTCTAAATACAAGCTTCCAACCATTATGCTGTTTGATGGCAACACTTTTTCAAGTCAGTACATCAATCATTTTGAGGTGATAACTGATCAATTACAGCTAAATAATGCTCTCCTTACCAGAGTGTTCGTCGGTTGTTTAGCTGGCGCAGCATACGACTGGTATCGTAGCTTACCTGATGGTTGCATCACTTCTTTTGCTGGTTTCAAGCAAATATTCTTGAAACGATTTTATGAGGGAGTCAATGACATGACAATGTCTGCCCTCATTAAGATTAAACAGAGGCACAATGAATCCATAGAGAGTTTCATTGAAAGATTCTGCCGAGAGGCACTCAAAATGCCTTTAGGAACTCCATCTGCTGTAACAATAGACACTTGCAAATCAAACTTGTTGCCTATTATCAGTTTGTGGACGGGATCTACACAATTCCAGGATTGGCCTTCTTTCATTGTGAATGCTAAGGCAGCTGAGGTCGGCGCTGAAAAGTTCAAACAGTTAGGAGTTCAGATGACTCATCCTAACCAAGACGAACATTCTACACCCGGAGGTAATAATCGTCAGAATAATCGAAAGGGTATAGAAACACTGGCCATCAATCTCAAGGGCAAGGCGTCTTTGGCTGTCAACGTCACTCAGACAGCACCCACTCCATCAACACCACCGCAGAAGACAACTCGTCCAAAGGAAGAGTATTCTTTCGATGAAGATGATACTTTGAGCATCTTCGATTGCTTGATCAAAAGTAATAAGCTTCAACTCCCAGAGGCAAAACGGCCAGAAGAAGTGGGTAAAACCGATCACCCTAAATATTGTGTTTATTACAGATTTATAGGACATCCAACCAAAGCATGTTATGTGCTCAAGGGTAAAATCCAAGAGTTGGTCAATTCTGGAGCAATTACTCTTCAGCAGGACGAGAAGACGGTGACTGCTAATGTCGTTTCTGTGCAATTTGATGACTTTCCACCATAACTTGTACAAGATGGTGTTGTCCCCATTCCAAGGACTACTCTTGAGATCGTGAATCTCCCACCTCCTCAAAATGAAGGTCTGGTTCCATTATCGACTGACAGAGGAGAGATTATGTGGATTCATCCAGATCTGGTAGTAGAGTTTGAAACGCCTTCCTCTTCTAAGCAAAAGAAGCACCCCAAATATAAAGCTAAGAACTGCAATATGGTATCTTTTGAACCAGTAATAGAAGAAGAAATTCTAATGGGCACTAGATCTGGGAAACCCTATCTTCGAGAATATCCCAAAAATTAAGAGAATCCTGCTCCATCTCCTGATGTTCCTCCTATATCATCTTCTCCTGCTAAGAATATACCATCTACATCCCTGCCGGTGGTTGAACCATCTTCTCCTAAACCAACAACAGTAGACAAGGGAAAATAACATGTTCGCTTTGACAAAGCATTAAAGAAGTCCTCATCTCTTGGACTCGAAAAGCCATATAACTTTGATATATTGGCTCAATTGGCCAATACTCCAGCAAGATTATCAATCTTTGAACTTTTATGTCTCTCAAAAGAAACTCGAGAGACGTTAAGTGAAGCCTTGATGCAGGCTGACGCTTGTCTTACTCTACGCTTGTCTTACTCTTCTCAAGAAGCCTGAAAAGGAGCCAGTCAGCTGCGCACATTGTCATAGTGTATTTGAATTAATGCCCAACATCACTTTTACACAAGATGACATGTTGTTAGAAGACAATCGTCATGATCGTCCTCTCTACTTCACGGGATATGTAGATACCATGAAAGTCGATCGCATTCTGATTGACCCCGGGTCTGCACTTAGCATCATGCCGAAATCTTGCTGGATGCTTTAAAAATCCCAGTGCATAACCTTTCTACAACTATTACTACCATCTTGGGGTTCAATCAAGGAAGAAGTGAACTTTTGGGGAAGATACGTCTAAACTTCAAATTGACAATCTTCGTACAAAGGTAACTTTCTATGTTATTGACAATCATGGTTCATACAATACTTTGTTAGGAAGGCCATTCCTCCATGAACACAATATTGTACCTTCTACTCTCCACCAATATTTCAAATATGTGGATGGTAATAGAGAAGTCCAAAAAGAGGTTGCAGATCTGAATCCTTTCAAAGGAGTTGAAGCATACTGCAACGATTTTTGCATGTACAAGGAGGAGTTCATGAAGGTGGTACTAGCAACGGACACATATAAAGAACAGAAAAATGTGTCGAATGATACATTGGTGATCCCGATCAAAGGACGTACCTCTTGTCGTCAGTCTTCCAAACCACTAACTATCTATCGTCCTTCCCATGAGAAGCAGCCCAAGGGTGATAGTCAGAAACAAAGGGAGCTCGCCTCTTCTGAGCCGCTTGTAATCGATCTTCGTCATAAGAAGTCCCCTCCGCCTTCTCGTTCTTCTTCTCCCCCTCTTGTCATCAATCTGACTAAGCCTGCTAAGGCTAAAGTTCCTGTTGTAAATGACGTTGTAAAAATCAATAAAGCATCTCCTTTGCAGTATACTGATGTCTCTTACTATACTCAGTGTTATTTGGATATGCTAGATAGCTTTAAACCACTTACAATAGAAGTCGTATCATCTTTTCGAAATGTGGTATCACTGGATTCAATACAAGAGTCGTACTTCTTACTACCGTCTTAAAAGAAAGATGAAAATCCTATATTCTTCAACAAAAGAGAAGAACCAAAAATCATGCTCTATAACGATAATAGAGATGATACATGAAGGCTACAATTATGCCGCTATAGTCCCCAATCCAAAGCAATCATCCACAAAATGGGCTATGATTTCAAAACTGGCCTCAACAATGGTAAAGGAAGGCGAACTTGTCACGCCCCAGAACCAGAATACTGGAGAGCGGGGGAATGACTCAGCCAGCTACGTATTACGGGTAGATGAATACCGTATAATACGATCAATACTGTCTAAAAGACAAGGGGGTGCATACTACATGAAAGTCTCGCTATGGTCACTTCACACCTATTGTCTCAATCATTCAAACAAGAAGCAATAACAGAGAACATTTAAGATAAAGTAATAAGGCGTCCCAAACGCTTAGTCAAAATGTTCTTGAGAAATGACTTTACAAAACATAGCCAGATGATATAGCAACATATACACAATTGTTATCAGCTGCAGTCTGACTTAATTACAATTATGTAAAAGTAAGTGCAAGACTATCCGACTAACATGTCGGTGCCAAGCGGCAAAATATAAAGTAATTAACAAAACGAGCGGGGAAGTAAGGAACCCACTCGAGTCCTTCTGTGATCATTCCTCTAGTATTGACCATCTTGGAGGTAGAAGTAAGCTGAGTCCTCGGAGACCGGCTCTAAATCTTGCCATGCAAAACCAGAGAGGTTAGACCTCTAATAGCAAGTACCGCAAGGAAGCACGATATGAGGAATTTAAACCAGTGAATAAGCGAATATAATAATAGATCTTTGCTTGCTACTGGAATTCACGTAACATCACGACACTTCGAACCAACTTCCCAACCAAACAAGGACAGAAGTTGGCCCGTCATGTCCTGATGCTCTGATCATATCAGTTAGGTAACAGAGTAGATACAGTACACAAACAAATCAACTTAAACGGCCATCCAACTCCTACGGCTTACTACTGTGAGTCCCAAGTTATCCTGGAATTCACTACAAAAAAGTGTCTTTCTGGGACGCCAAAAATTCGTCTTAAAAAGGCTCAAATCAGTCCCAAATTGTAATTTGGGACGAATTTTAGGACGGTAAGTGACAGTGCTATTAGGGTGGCATGGCAAAAAGTTTTAGGACAGAAAATACCGTCCTAATTTGGCTTTAGGGTCGAAAAATCTAACCGTACCAAAAGAGTTTGAATTATTATATGTTTACGACGATTTACTAAACTGTCCCAAAATAAAAGAGTTTGTGACGAATATCATCCGTCCTAGAAATATTTGCCAGCGTCACAAAAGGATATCATTTATATCTAGGACAATTACATAACCGTACCAAAAGTAATACTTATGAAATTATCGTTTGTATCTTCCAGCTATAAAACATACCATTTAAATACAAACATAACATAATTCATATAATCATTGTCCTCAGATGTATCTCCAGGTGTCAGAGCTCCAATACAAAGAAAAAAGCTTAACAACATTAAGAATTCTTTACCATTAAGTAGAAGACAACAAAATCCATATATAACTATATATGTTCAATTGATAAACAACGAAAAAGCTTAACAGTAAGCATCCTTTACCATCATTTCCAAAATAAATTCAAAACACAACATCATCCACACCATCAGTTACAAAGAACCCCTTGTCTCCACCATTACAAAATGAACTCATTGTCTCCCACCATTACAAAATGGACCCATTGTCTCCACCATTACGTATATACAAAATTCTGAACCCAAAACATTAAGCACTACACTATGTTTTTGAACATTCAAGTATATCCAACATGAACCCAAAAAAATGAACCCAAATTTTTTTTCCATCACAAGATAGTCGCCCATCATTTTAGCATATCCAGAATGCTTTTGAAGGACCTGCAAATGAAATAAGATATGCCAATATATTAGCAACCTGCTAACTGTATACAAACCACCAGAAAAGAAAGACAAGTTCTTCCAAACTGTACAGACTAGTCTACATTAGTTTGTGAATGTTTAAAATAGAACAAAAGGATCAATCCATCTGTACAGACCTGCTAACAGTTCTTCCAAACTGTACAGACCTGCTTACAAAAAAATGGAAACTACAAACAACAAGCTTCAGTCCAAAAATTGGGAAGCTTCAAGTCCAAAATCCAAAAATGAGAACTACAAGTAACAAGCTTGTTACTGTACAGAAAAACTAATGTACAGTAACAAGCTTCAAGTGACAAAGGAAGCTTCAAATGAAAAAAAAACTTTAATTGAAGGGAAAAATTGGGAAACAAAACTCTTTTGTAGCTTAAACTTTAAGTTCCGATACCGACACGAGACTATGCAAAATTCAGTCCAAAAAATCATAGTCCATAAGATCTTATGGAAAAAATCATAGGTCGGCATAGACATCGAAGACTAAATATATACATATGCATCGTAATAATATCATCCTAAGACAAAAAGTTTAAATCAGCTAGCCTTCATGTCGAACACATGTTGTGCATGAAATTAAAGTATTCTTATACCGAATAAAACAACAATCTACATTTTGCCATAATAAGAAACAAGCTAGAATATCTACTCTGTTGTTCATCTCTAAGTTATAGTAGTTCCTATATAGAATACTAAGGACAAGAACTACATCCTACATGTATTATGTTTTTCTTTACATCTTAGTAGGTCTGGCCATATTGCTAGCATCACAAATTCAGAAACTTCAAGGATAATGAAACTACCACAAAAATTGTAATCTGTGTAGATGACCTAATAGCAACCCCCAATGCTATATCCTGCAGTGAAAAGAAAATAACAAATTCATCAACCGAAGATAGTAAAATTATATAGATCAAAAAGATCCTACAAACACTTACAAGAAAAATTTATAAGTAAAACAAAATATGTACTAAAAGAATGACAGGTTTAAGGGATGGAATCCTACATTTTAGATGAGCTTCAATAAGAAGAAAATGGAATCCTACATTTTAGATTGGCATTGCGTATAGAGTTGTCCCCAAATTTTGGGATAGGGGCTCTGTTGTTGTATTATGTGTAGGGTTGTCAGGTTCGGTCCCAATTTATGCAAAACTCAATCCCTAGATAGTTAATCGTACACAATCCCAAACCAGATAAGGAATAAATGATCCGAACCCGATCCTAACCTGATAAAGAAATTGGATTCGGGTAATCATTTGGTATTCATTGGCAAAGTACTTACATACTTCTTTTACATATACATGAATTTTTTTGGAATACATATAGTTATATGATCAAATGAATATAGTTATATTGAGTATCAAAGGGGATGCAAGTATTGATTAGGTGATACCAATTGGTGTCATGGACAGTGTCAGGAAGGGTCTATATGAGGAAACTGGGTTTAGATTGGTGTGTACCTAGAGTGCAGCTAACTTCTTGCTCGAGAATGCAGCAGCCTGCAGTAACATTTGAACGGCCTTGCACTGCATGATACTGCTAGTATGCAGCAATTTTCCTGGAGTTTTCTGTATAGTGTCGTAGAAATTTGCAATGTCTGTAGTGTCAATTTTGGTATCAGAAATACCAACAAACCTGTGAGAATTATGTGCATCAAGTGGCCATATGTGAGTATACTATGCACTAAAATCTGTGTGATAAGGGTGTTCAATGATTTGACTGGTTGAGATTGCAGGCCATGTTGCATACCTGGTCCTAGATGCAAGATAACTAAACATTAGATATATGGTTGCTTCATGATCTACTGCCTTTAAGAGTATTAGGCCTTCCATAAGAGAAACACTTATTTTTTGAATACATGGCTTCCTTTTATTGTCGAAACTTATTGTTTTCTGTTGTAATGACTCCAAAAGGATGTAGGTAGCTCATTCTACTTGTTTGCAATAGCCCATAGCAACTTTAGATTGCTATAAAATAGTTTGATCCAAGGATAAACTCTGGTGACGAATTTATTCCACTTCTATTCAAAATCTCCAATCACAGGAACTGAGCCATCACAGGAATAATCAAAATTCCAAGCAAATGAGGACACAAATTTATATAAAATATGATAGGCAATTTTTTTTTAATAATTAAAGACAGGGCAATCAACTGTAAGACCAGTGAAGAAAGGCACTCTACACTCGATGTATATCACCAACCTGATTCTGTTATGTGTTTGTGATGCAAGTTAAATGGAAGTAAACTATATGCACATTTAATGGAGCATACAATTTTGTATAAGACTAAAAGATCCATTTTTCCAGTCTCAGCCACTTTGATATTGTTCATCGTCTAAAATTTAGTAAATGTATGAAACAACCAAGTTAGATTTCAATCCTCAATATACTAAGCTAATATATGAATGATGGCTAAAATAACATCACATAATGTACGGTTTAATAATCAAACTGACCTGTCCAAGAAGGAGACTGCATACATCAGACCTAAGAGAGAACTCCTGGGAAGTAACAAACATAGCACATTACATGTTCCACCAGGGATTGGTATTGCCCAATTCGGCCAACTTATGTCATATGCTTACAATTTGGAGTGGCAAGTGCAATATGGATGTGGATGAAGGAGCACCTAGTGCTGAATTCATGCAAAACGCAATTATGACCTTTCCAAGTACAAAATAAGGAATTATACACGCAATTCAAAAAGGAAAATTCTAAATGCACTTTTGCTTAGGACAGTCCATTACTTCAGGACAACCCAGATTTTTGCAATTTTTACTCAGGACAGCCCCAAATTTACTTTGGGCTGCCCAACTCCCCAAAACCCTTCATTCTAAATTTCTATTCTCTTTCTTCAAAGTTAACAAACCTTCCCTTCATATACGAACTTTAGAAACTTCCTTATGGTAAACCAATTTAACTTAAATTGGTTAACCAATTTAACTTAGATAAATTTCTATTTTATCTAAACCAGCTGCAGATAGAAACTTCCTTATAGTTAACCAATTTAAGTTAACAAACCTCTCCACAACAGTCAAAAACTCTCACAGACTTGAGAAAGGTAGGGTATGGAACTTTGGCTATATATGAAGAACAACATAAGGGTGGGTCGATAAGTTGGATTCGAACTTAATATAATTCATTTATAGAGTTAACAGAAAGATTCTGAACCCTTAAATAAATGATATCACCAAGTTTAGTTTAATGCCATGAAGCTAAGAGTAAATGACAGGCAGAAAAAAAAACAGGGGTTCCAAACAACATACACTGCAGAAGAAGTGGTGGAAAGGGTAACCCCACAGAAGCAACCGCACCAATGAGAACTTTTGTCTGCATTCAAGAATGTTCCAGTTTCAGGCATCAAGACTTCATCTAATAGTCACATATCAAAACTTGACATCAGCCTGAAGAATATTCAACTCAAGGTGCTCATCTTACCAGAAAAAAAAATGACTAGTAGTTCTAGATGAATGCTTCTTCCATCTAGAAAACTTGACCAAATCTGACCAGAGTTGATTCTCAAAGCAATCATTATAACCGAATTGCCTGCAAAAAAAACTAATATTTAAAACACAAGGCGAGGAATAGTTTGCAAGACAGTGAAGAATGTCAATCTAGAAAGAAAAAAAAAGAAGTTTCAAGAGCATTGCCCATGTTCCAAACTCTAATTACCAGAGAGTTCCCTTTTTATTTTCCCCACACTTGCAGGAACTATTGAAAAGGAGAAGAACAAACTAAAACACATTTTGAAAGAAAAGGTAAAATATTACGTTGGAAGTGTAAACCCAACAAATATGTAGTTCATCTCAAATTTGATACCAATGAAACCAATTGTCATTCAATTATCTGAAAAAGGCACTAACTGCCACAACCAAACTCCACCACTGGTCAGATGTGGAGTTCTGGAGACAACAAAGGTGGAGCATCAAAAATTTAAGATAGATGTTACAGAAAAAGGTACCAATAACTGGATTAGTTCTGCAAAGTAGTAAATCTACAGAGTAATTATGCATGAGAGATTCACTGCATTTGTTAGAGAGCAAGCTTTGTCAATGTGTGAGTGGAATTGTCAATCAGGGAAAAGAAGAAAAGTTGACTCATCCATTTCTTTGTATCAAACAACTTCAAGAACACTTGTTAGACACTAAAAAATAATTACCTTGCCTATAGTAGCTGAAAGAGGTCCACCATAGGTGGGACAATCCTCCAGATAAGTGCTTTTGGACCAAGTCATCAAACCCATGGAACACAATCATAGTTCAAATAAATTTAAGATAGATGTAACTAGCAATCCCTGGTGGACTGTCCTAAGCTAACTTCTATGTTTCTTTAGAAATTTTCCCCAATGGACACACTCCCGAAATCTACAAAGGCCTTCCCAACAAGTTAAGTACAGTTCCTATCAACATATGTTGGACCCTTCTCTGGTAGCAGGGCAAGAGAGAGATACTTGGTGTATCGGGCATTGATGTTGAAGGACCAAAGTTGAAAGTCCCTTAAAAGCCCCTCTTTTTATCGTCATATTTGTTTGAGCTAGTGTGTCATAAACCAGAGTCCAAAATTGTGGTCAAAGCCCACCCCATACATGTTGTTCTTGATTGGATGGGTCTCGTATATAGGAACAAACTCTTATAAGCCTTTAAGAAAATATTTCAAGGTCCTTGCAACGTACATAACTAAGATGCAGATTGACTGGTAGGCAGCCCTATTTTGTTGCCCATGCACTTTAAGCTCATGCAACCAAGGAGCAACCCCCAAGTTCCGCTGGACTAGAAGAAAGTCTATACGAATAGGTAAAGATGAAATGTGTATCTTTTATGGGAAGTGTGAAAACATAGATTCATGGGCATATGGGAATCTGATAAGAATCTGAAAAGTGATACCTGAGAACTTCTCCCAAAAGATATATATATAAAGATGACACAAAGGAACTTCCAACTTGAGCTTTGATACCGTGTATGGCATGAAGAGTGTTTGTCACCAAGTCAAAAAGATTTGTATCTTCCCAAAGTTGTGCACTAGCATGACAACCACTGATATGTTCAACACATTCAACATATAAAACGAAGCATGAAAATATTCATTCCTAAACTACTGCTGATATAATCTAAGGATCAATAATACAAGCACTTGCTTTGTTGAATTCTGCCATAATATGAAGTAGACTGATGACATCAAAAGCAGAAACTTAGTTAAGAGAAAATTGACAAGAGTGACCAAAGAGCATACTTCGTTCGGTTTGTTTGTATTTTTCCTTTGTCAAAATCAAAGTGTTCTACCATCATCTTGAGGTGGGGTGTTAGACATACCTTACATATCCAAGATAATCAAGAACACCAGAGATCCGCCAATATATTTTTGTTTTTTAGGTGTAGCTTGCTCCGAGGAACCGATTCTCCTTCATTAACTACTTGTGTTCTCCATTAATAGACAATAAGCATTAGAAATTAAGCAAAAAGTTAGCTTCAAAAGGTTTTGCTTCAAATGGCCAGCTACAGACCACTTGTCAGCAGTTTTTGCTTCAAATTGAACTAGAGCTTAAGAGCCTATTGCCAGCAGGAGAGTTGTCCACTGACTAGCTGGACTCTACCACTTGTTGAACCTCAAAAAATAATATGCTCAATGATAGTATCAGTTCCAATTTTGATTACCAAGGATATGTGCTCAGTGGTAGTACCAGTGTAGTATCAAGCAAATGTATCAGTGATAGCATCAGTGATGGGATCAGAAACTGTGCTCAGTGATAGTATCAATGATAGCAAATGTGTTCAATTATGACTCAACTTTACACATAGAAGAAACAAAAAATATAACATGGATGAGTGCAAAGTAGACCTTTCATGATTAGGATAAAACACTGTTACTTATCAGGAGGCCGAGCACTGCTTAGGTGATGTAAAACATAATAAAATGTAGAAAAAATTGAAATTCAACAAGCAGCAATATGCACAACAATTTAGATGATAGGGTGAATGAGACAGTTTATAGCTCACTTTAACTAGAAGTCTATCCTATAAATTTTCGTCAAGCCATTTGGTACAAAATAGATTCAGAAGGCCAGCATACATGGGAAGTACCTTTTAGTGTTCCAGATTTTGAGCCCATCGAATTAATGAACAACCCTTCTAAGTTGTCTAGATGAGGAAAGTGTCTAGAAAATAGGAGAGAGTACAGATCCAACAATGTCTGATTCTTGTAGTGAACCTTCGGTAGGCATTGCGAAAGTTATTAACTGATCTCTTAACAAGCTGAATATTGGAGAAACTAAATCATCAACTTTGTGTCAATATTTGCAAGATGCAATAACAAATAATATATAGAGGAAGGGATTGTTCGTCACATGTTTATCAATCTCTAGCTGTCAGAATGTAATCTTGTAAGGGTATCCTTGACAAGGAATTTCAACCACCACTACAACAAGCCTCCAATATTTATCTCAAACAAAAGAGAAAGGAAAAAAGAAACACTAGCACTAGAGAATTTAGTTCAAGAATTAAATTGTACAACTACTCTGAACTTGAGCACATGGACCAAGCTGCACATATTTCATTATATCAACAAACATACAATAAACGACCAAAATGTGCAACCAATTAAAATATATATGCAATGAACCCACATATGATCTCGCACTTGCTAAATTCAATCTACAATACAAATGCAATTAGCCACTCATCCATGTCATAAAACCCATGGCTAACACTCAAATTTTGAGTGTTAGCCATAACAATCAATTTCAGTGTTAGCCATAACAATCATATAGATCTCTCAAGCAAAATCAAAGCAAATGTAGACGCTCAAAAAATTACTAGCACATCAAAAACATTGTTGTCGTTCATAACGTACTCATCTAGCACATTGAATATTATACCACAAACCAAAAAATATATTTAGTTCACAATCCCAACACGTGCATTACCAAATATATTTAATTTTATAAAGATAATTAATAACCCCTAAGTTCCAATCAACAAAAATATATCTAGTTTAGGTTCTCTCCCAACTGAGCTATCCCCGCATATTTTTGAAACTTACAATTCCTACATGAATGCTAATCACAATAATTTGACAAATTAAAATCTACAAAGAATATAGCCAGGTTCAAACTCATCTCAATTTATAATATGTTTAACATCAATCCAGAATGGGAGTAATTATGTTTAGAATCCCACAAATTTCCAAGGATGAATTAATGTTTATTAAAAAAACCCCAAATTTTCACAAATAAATCAACTGTGTCCATATTGTGTCATGTTCCTATCCATGCAAGAATTTGAGTAAAGTATAAAACACTCAAATCTCAAGCAAATAATCTTGGACAAAATTACATGCAGCCGTGTAAACAGTGTCAAACACTTAAATTTTAAGCAAAATTTGAGTAAACAGTGTAAAACCCTCAAATTTCAAGCAAATACTTTAGGATAAAATTACATGCAGCCGTGTAAACAGTGTAAAACACTCAAATTTCAAGGAAAAATTGAGTAAACAGTGTAAATAGTGTAAACCACTCAAATTCTAAGCAAATAATCTAGGAAAAAATAGCATGCATACAAAAATTAGGGCAAAGACTAAAACATTTTGGTAAAAAATTTTAAAGATTGGAGAAAATATACCAAGCAGCAGGGATGGAGCACTTAGGGTTGAAAGGTCGGACAAAGAGAGAGCAATGGTCGGAGAGAGAGAGAGAGCAGCAACACTGGAGCACCAGGTCGGAACAATGGTCGGAGAGAAAAAGAGCAGCAACACTGGAGCACCTAGGTCGGAGAGAGAGAGAGAGAGAGCAGCATCCCCATTTTTGATCGGAAAGAGAGAGGGAGAGAAATTTTTTTGGTTGCTTGATATTGAGAAGTGTGTTCTCATATGTTTCGGGATGGACGGTCTGGATTAATCCATCCAATCGAACGGTTGAGATAGAAACATGTGGAGGTTAAGTTTTCCCCATAAAATTTGGCAATTAGCCGCCAAATGTGTGACATTCCCGCCGATCTATTTGGGACGGAAATGTGTATTATTTGGAACAGAAATTTTTATTAGTCCCAAATAGTGATCCATTTTTACAATCTGTCCTAAAAAAATGCAATTTTTTGTTACTAAAAATATAGCTGTCCCTAGAATTATACTTTTAGGACTTTTTAGACTAGTGTTCCTTATAGTATCGTCCCAAAAAGATACTTTTTTTGTAGTGGCAATAAGGATTTCTCAGTTCTTACTATGGGCAAGCAAGGCTAGTCTATCCAATCAATCAATTGTGCCAATCATGAATTAGACGAGTCCCAGCGGGACGCCCGTCATCAATATACAATATACAATAATATAAGCAGATACCGCTCCTTGTCCGTGTGGCAGATTTGCAGTATCTGTGGGAACCAGCCGGCTTGTTGGGCACTAATAGTTCCAAAGAGGGCTGCCATGTAAGAACTCGGGAATCTATTCTCTCCATGCAGTCATTATTTTATTTAACTTAGTAGCCTCTATGTTAAGTGAAATCCCATACCGTGGATCATGGTCATTTCAGAATGAGTACTTCCGTACAAAGTACGATATGCTCAACTCTACAACGACACCCGTGCGGTTAGGTTGTAGGTCTTACATAGCGTAATGCAACAATTAAAACTAACCACGGAATAATTATGCCTTGATCATAAAGTACACATGCTGCCTTCGTAAAATAAATAAATAAATTGTAGCCTGCATGTATCTATATGTCAATATTCGGGATTGGCCAATCGATGTCAATAGTTCATAGTTGATATGAATGTGTCTTATTCCATTCAATTCAATAAGACGACTAGCCAGTCTCTTAGTTCCAACTAGGAACGCATGTAATTATAAATCAAGATAACAATCAATGTTAATTAATGCCAAATTCGGGAAATAAAATCCATCTCATGCGATTGGGAAATAAAAATCTCATGCGGCTGAGAAATGTGGTTGAGAAATAAATAATCCATACGGCTAAGAAATGAGATTGAGAAATAATTAATCCATGCGGCTGAAGAATGAGATTGGGAAATAATTAATCCATGCGGCTGAGAAATGAGATTCTCATGCGGCTGTGAAATGAGATTGGAAAATAAATAATCCATGCGGCTGAGAAATGAGATTGGAAAATAATTAATCCATGCGGCTGAGAAATGAGATTCTCATGCGGCTGTGAAATGAGATTGGGAAATAAATAATCCATGCGGCTGAGAAATGAGATTGGAAAATTATTAATCCATACGGCTGAGAAATGAGATTGGGAAATAATTAATCCATGCGGCTGAGAAATAAGATTGGAAAATAATTAATCCATGCGGCTGAGAAATGAGATTGGGAAATAATTAATCCATGCGGCTGAGAAATGAGATTCTCATGCGGCTGTAAAATGAGATTGGAAAATAAATAATCCATGCGGCTGAGAAATAAGATTCTCATGCGGCTGTGAAATAAGATTGGGAAATAAATAATCTATGCGGCTGAGAAATGAGATTGGGAAATAAATAATCCATGCGGCTGAGAAATGAGATTCTCATGCGGCTGTGAAATGAGATTGGAAAATAAATAATCCATGCGGCTGAGAAATGAGATTCTCATGCGGCTGAGAAATAAGATTGGGAAATAAATAATCCATGCGGCTGAGGAATGAGATTGGGAAATAAATAATCCATGCGGCTGAGAAATGAGATTCCCATCTTTTCAGAAAACCTGAGAAGGATGGTCATGAAACCCTTGGCTTCCAAGCTCCATAAAACCTTCACCGTAAGTCCAAATTTGGACTTCCATAGGTCAAAATGGGGTAGAACGAAATTCTCTACAACATGGAACCATCAAAACTTGGAAATAACAATGTTAAATAGATCAAAACCCAAAAAATCCGAAAATACTATAAACTTAGATCTAGAAGAATTTAGCCATAGAAATTGAAAATGCCAAGCACTAAAGTGTCTTAGAATATTGAGAGGAAGACAATGGAACAACAAAAATGGAGATCCATCAAGAAGCAAGTTGGCACTTGCCTATCTCTTCTAGGTTGGTGGGAGAGTTATGAGGAAGAAGAAGAGTAATGAAGAGAGAGAAAAGGGGATGGACTTTTAAATGAAGGAGTGGTGGTAGGTGGGGGTTTATTTCGGTTCATGATGGACCAACATAATTAAACCAATCTGAGCCGAACCCATAGCAAAGCTAAAGCAGAGTATAAAAGCAGAAAATAAAGTGCAGGAATAAAATTGCAAAAAATTAATTAACATAAAATTTAAAGGGATTTAAATACAGAGCAATACATGATAAATACAAAATATTTACATTTAAACAGTACATACATTCTAAAAATACGTATTCTGGGAATGGGAAGTGACATCTCTACTATCCATAGAAAAATTCTGTCCTCGAAATTTCAAATCCAAGCAGGATAGAAACATCAGAGCTGGACTACTCCAGGTATAAGCAATTTAAGTAAGCAATCATTCTACAATATCAATAGTAAGTAACATACCTATATTGAACATTTTACGACACCAAGCAATTTTACTCATAAGGTAACAAGCATGAGGAGTTTAAGAAAATCAAGGTATACAGAAAGAGATATATCTTGTGAGTCAAACAGGTGCGGATACAGTGATCGGATATCATTCTCATGTTCCCACATTGACTCCCCTAAAGAGTGATGACCCCAAGCAACCCGGACAAGGCTAATTGTTCGGTTCTTGAGTATCTTCTCTCTTCGGTCCAAAATAGACACAGGCTGTTCCTCGTAAGACAGGTTGGTACCAACAACCAGCTCAGAATGATCAAGGATATGGCTTGGGTCCGACACATACCTTCGCAACTGAGATACATGAAATACGTCATGCACCTCTCGTAACGAAGGTAGAAGGGATAAACGATAAGCAACATCGTCCATCCTATCAAGAATAACAAATGGGCCCACGTACCGCGGACTCAACTTGCCGTGAACGCCAAACCTAATGACCCCACGGGTAGGTGAGATCCGCAAGAACATGTGGTCCCCAACAGAAAACTCTAGCGACCTACGATGCTGGTCCGTCCAATGACGATGCCGATCCTGCGCAACTCGAAGTCGTTCTCTAACTCCCTTAACCACTTCAACGGTCTGGACAATTATTTTTGGGCCTAGCATCTTTCTCTCCCCGATATCGTCCCATGCTAGTGGCGACCTACACTTCTTACCATATAGTGCTTCAAATGGCGCCATCTGGATACTGGCTTGATAACTGTTATTATATGAGAACTCGACCAAGTGTAGGTGGCTCTCCCAAGATCCTCCAAAATCTAGGGTGCAAGCTCGCAACATATCCTCTAAAGTCTGAATTGTTCTTTCTGATTGCCCGTCCGTCTGTGGATGGTAAGCCGTGCTAAATCTTAACTTAGTACCCAAGCTATGATGTAAGCTCTTCCAAAAATTTGATGTAAAATGGGTATCTCTGTCTGAAACAATACTGACTGGGACCCTATGCTGTCTGACTATCTGCTACATATACAATTCTGCCAACTTCTCCGTAGATTGGCCTACTCTAAAAGGAAGAAAATTGGCCACCTTCGTAAGCCGATCTATGATTACCCAAATAGCATCCTTACCACATGGTGATCTCGGTAAACCGGTCACAAAGTCTATTGTAATATGTTCCCACTTCCATTCCGAGATAGGAAGCGGTTATAATAACCCGGCTGGCCTCTGCTGTTCTGCCTTCACTTGCTGACATACCAAGCAACGGGAAACAAATCTAGCTATCTCCCTCTTCATCCCGTTCCACCAGAAGTGCTGCTTGATATCTTGGTACATCTTGGTCCCTCCAGGGTGTACAGAATACTGAGAACTGTGAGCTTCTGTCATAACCTCCTGTCTGATATCTCCACTAGGCACACATAGACGTGACCCAAACGTCAGTGTACCATCCTCATGAATCTGCATCTCCTTCCTGAGTCCTGACTCACATTCTGTCCTAAGCTTCTGAATCCTTGGGTCTTGTGCCTGAGCTGCCTTGATCCTGTCTACCAAGTCGGATTGAACTTGTAGACTCGCCAAAACTCCTATATCACTAGGAAGTATAACCTCGATGCCCATCTCCTGAAGGTCTTCTAAGATATGCCTCTGTGTTGTTAACATAAATGTGCCGCCTCTCCTGCTGAGAGCATCTGCTACCACATTAGCTTTGCCTGGATGATACTGAAGCTCCACGTCGTAATCCTTTATCAACTCTAACCATCTTCTCTGTCTCATGTTCAGTTCCTTCTGGGTAAAGATGTACTTCAGACTTTTGTGGTCTGTGTACATGTCCACTCGGTCACCATATAAGTAATACCTCCATAGCTTCAAAGCAGATACTACTGCTGCCAACTCCAAGTCATGAGTTGGATAATTCTTCTCGTGGTCTCGAAGCTGCCTAGAAGCATATGCTATCACCTTCCCATGCTGCATGAGGATACATCCAAGTCCTTTACCTGACGCATCACAATAAACGGTAAAACCTCCGGGTCCAACTGGCAATGTAAGAATAGGCGCTGATATCAACTTCTGCTTCATATTCTCAAATGATGCTTGGCATTCTATCGACCAGACGAATGGTACATCCTTCCGTGTCAAGCGGGTCATGGGTGCTGAAAGCCTCGCAAAGTCTGATACAAACCTTCTGTAATATCCTGCCAATCCCAAGAAACTCCGCACATCTGCTACGGTCTTGGGTACTGGCCAACTTTCTACTCCTTCTACCTTCTTGGGATCCACTGCTACTCCAGCTCCTGATATGATATGACCCAAAAATAAAATGTGATCCGACCAAAACTCACACTTGCTGAGCTTGGCATACAATTGGTTCTCTTTCAGAACCTGTAACACCTTCCGGAGGTGATCTTCATGCTCCTCTTCACTAGTTGAATATACAAGAATGTCGTCGAGAAATACAACGACAAATTGATCCAAGTACGGTTGCTGGAGCATTGGTCAAACCAAACGGCATTACTAAGAATTCATAATGCCCATACTTCGACCTGAATGCTGTCTTGGAAATGTCCTTCTTCCGAACCCTCACTTGATGATACCCTGAACGAAGATCTATCTTGGAGAAAACTCTAGCTTTGCTCAACTGATCAAATAAGTCGTCGATCCTGGGTAGTGGGTACTTGTTCTTCACTGTTGCCGCGTTAAGCTTCCTGTAATCGATGCACAATCTGGATGACCCATCCTTCTTCCCCACAAGTACCACTGGTGCTGCCCATGGTGATATGCTAGCTTGAATGAACTTCTTCTCCTTCAGTTCCTCTATGTGCTGATATACCTTGGCCTGCTCGGAATCCGCCATTCTATAAACTCGATCTGATATCGGTTTAGTTCCAGGTGCCAATTCTATACTGAACTCAATATCTCTAACCGGTGGTAGACCTGAAAGTTCTTCAGGAAATACATCTAGAAACTCTTCAACTACCTTCGGGACTTGAACTTCTTCCATTGCCGTCACTACTCCCTGCTCTTGTTGAGTTGCCACTGATCTGAATAAGGTGAACCGCTTCATGTCTGGAATATCAAAAGATACACTCCCTCTACGACAATCTATTGTCGCATAACTGTCTTTCAGCCAGTCCATGCCTAAGATAACGTCGAAATTTCTAACAGGAAATTCTATCAACCGGGCGGGTAAGGAATGCCCGCAAACTACAACGCTACATGCTAGAATAACTCTACTAACTCCTACGAGCCCATTACCAGTGAGTATATTTAACTTTAATGGCAATACCTCGCATTCCATTCCTAGCCGTGTTGCAAATTGTACAGATATAAATGAGTGCGATGCTCCCGAATCAAACAATGCTACTGCGAGAAATGAGGCGACGAGAATGTTACCTGCCACAACATCTCCTGATGCCAATGCCTCTTCCAAGGATAGAGTGAATGCCTGCCCTCGACCTCCTTGTTGGTTCCCATGCTGCGGCCTAGCCTGGTGCTGCTGCTGGCCCCTTCCTTGATGATGCTGGGGTGGTCTATGCTGGTGCTGCTGCATCGGCGGTCCCTGCTGCCGAAACATCTGAGCCTGTGTCATGAACGGGCGCTGTGCCAACGGTCTTACTGCTACCGCTGGTCCTCGATACTGTCCTGCCCCTGGTGCTGGCAGAGCAGAAAATTGTTGCCCTGGTCCTCCTGACCTCGAATTCATGGGACATATGGTAACCCGATGATTTAGATTTCCACATATCAAACACTGCCCGTTCAATGTTCGACACACATCTCTAGTGTGTCCTATCTTTCCGCAATAAGTGCAGCCTGCTGGGGGTTGCTGGTTCTTCCTTTGTTGCTGTTGCTGCTGCCTGGGTGGTGGTGCTGGTCCTCGCAGTGCCACATCGTAGATACGAATGCCAGGGGATGATGTTGTTGTTCGGGGCGCTACTCCCCCTCCCACTTCAATCTGACTGTGGGATCTCTTCTGACCCCCAGTCCTGGCCGCAATCCTCTGAACGGTTATCTCATGCCTTCGAGTCGCCGTCAATAATTCATCAAAAGTCTGGTAATTGTACCCCTCTATCAATTGCAAGAGCTCAAGATGAAACCCCTGCTGGAACCTCATAGCCCTCTGTGTTACTACCATTTTTAGGGCGAACCTACTCAATCTGCAGAACTCTGCTGCATAAGCATCTACAGTCTTGCCAGCCTGTCTAAGGTTGATAAACTTCTGTTGTAGCTCAAACTGCGCCACAACTCCATAGTACTTTGTCTTGAATCTTGCTGTAAAATCGTCCCAAGCCACAGGACGTCTGATGCCTACCTCCTCTGATTCCCACCAATTACGTGCGAGATCCTGAAGTAACAACTTCACCTGATCCACATGTTCTTCTGCCGGCACCTTAGCGGCTGTCAAAATAGCCTCAATATCCTTAAGCCATGCATATGCTGAGATGGCATCCTCCGTGCCTTCGAAACGGTGGGGGTTGTACTTGTAAAACCTGGCTGACGCTCCTGAATCTGTCCTTGCCCCTCTTTCCAAAGCTGTCTGCAATCCTTGGTTAAGTAGTACATTCTGCTCTTGTAACTGAGCGTGCATACGTTGTTGGGCTAACATCTGATGTTGCTGAGTAGCCATCATCCCTCTCATGATCTCCAGAAGGGCTGGTGTGTCTACTTCCACAGGGGTAGGTAGAACTGTTGGTGGTGGTGGAACATCCGGATACTGCGGTCCAGCTGCTGCTTCCACTATTACTTCTTCATGGATGGTCTCTTGAGTTAGTACTGGCCCTTGTTGTTGACCAACATGGTCAGGTTGTCCGTGTTGCCCTTGTTGTTGTTGCCCAGTCCTGACAGATGCGGACGAGGTGCCCCTAAGAAAAGGGACAAGAGAATAATCAAACGATCGGACTGGAAAGATCAATGAAGTCAAAGGATACCGAAATGTCAAGCTAGAGTCGAGAGTAACGAATCATGAGATCAAGGGGAAACATGTGTGATTGAGACATCCTATAAATTAAAACACCCCACAAGTCTGAAACCAGACCTGCATGGGCCACCACTAAAACCTTGTCACGCCCCAGAACCAGAATACTGGAGAGCGGGGGAATGACTCAGCCAGCTACGTATTACGGGTAGATGAATACCGTATAATACGATCAATACTGTCTAAAAGACAAGGGGGTGCATACTACATGAAAGTCTCGCTATGGTCACTTCACACCTATTGTCTCAATCATTCAAACAAGAAGCAATAACATAGAACATTTAAGATAAAGTAATAAGGCGTCCCAAACGCTTAGTCAAAATGTTCTTGAGATCTGGCTTTACAAAATATAGCCAGATGATATAGCAACATATACACAATTGTTATCAGCTGCAGTCTGACTTAATTACAATTATGTAAAAGTAAGTGCAAGACTATCCGACTAACATGCCGGTGCCAAGCGGCAAAATGTAAAGTAATTAACAAAACGAGCGGGGAAGTAAGGAACCCACTCGAGTCCTCCTGCGATCATTCCTCTAGTATTGACCATCTTGGAGGTAGAAGTAAGCTGAGTCCTCGGGGATCGACTCTAAATCTGGCCATGCAAAACCAGAGAGGTTAGACCTCTAATAGCAAGTACCGCAAGAAAGCACGATATGAGGAATTTAAACCAGTGAATAAGCGAATATAATAATAGATCTCTGCTTGCTACTGGGATTCACGTAACATCACGACACTTCGAACCAACTTCCCAACCAAACAAGGACAGAAGTTGGCCCGTCATGTCCTGATGCTCTGATCATCTCAGTTAGGTAACAGAGTAGGTACAGTACACAAACAAATCAACTTAAACGGCCATCCAACTCCTACGGCTTACTACTGTGAGTCCCAAGTTATCCTGGAATTATGCAATAAGGATTTCTCAGTTCTTACTATGGGCAAGCAAGGCTAGTCTATCCAATCAATCAATTGCGCCAATCATGAATTAGACGAGTCCCAGCGGGACGCCCGTCATCAATATACAATATACAATAATATAAGCAGATACCGCTCCCTGCCCGTGTGGCAGATTTGCAATATCTGTGGGAACCAGCCGGCCTGTTGGACACTAATAGTCCCAAAGAGGGCTGCCATGTAAGAACTCGGAAATCCATTCTCTCCATGCAGTCATTATTTTATTTAACTTAGTAGCCTTTATGTTAAGTGAAATCCCATACCGTGGATCATGGTCATTTTAGAATGAGTACTTTCGTACAAAGTACGATATGCTCAACTCTACAACGACACCCGTACGGTAAGGTTGTAGGTCTTACATAGCGTAATGCAACAATTAAAACTAACCACGGAATAATTATGCCTTGATCATAAAGTACACATGCTGCCTTCGTAAAATAAATAAATAAATTGTAGCCTGCATGTATCTATATGTCAATATTCGGGATTGGCCAATCGATTTCAATAGTTCATAGTTGATATGAACGTGTCTTATTCCATTCAATTCAATAAGACGACTAGCCAGTCTCTTAGTTCCAACTAGGAATGCATGTAATTATAAATCAAGATAACAATCAATGTTAATTAATGCCAAATTTGGGAAATAAAATCTATCTCATGCGATTGGGAAATAAAAATCTCATGCGGCTGAGAAATGTGGTTGAGAAATAAATAATCCATGCGGCTGAGAAATGAGATTGGAAAATAATTAATCCATGCGGCTGAGAAATGAGATTCTCATGCGGCTGTGAAATGAGATTGGGAAATAAATAATCCATGCGGCTGAGAAATGAGATTGGAAAATAATTAATCCATGCGGCTGAGAAATGAGATTGGAAAATAATTAATCCATGCGGCTGAGAAATGAGATTCTCATACGGCTGTGAAATAAGATTGGAAAATAAATAATCCATGCGGCTGAGAAATGAGATTGAAAAATAATTAATCCATGCGGCTGAGAAATGAGATTGAGAAATAATTAATCCATACGGCTGAAAAATGAGATTGGGAAATAATTAATCCATGCGGCTGAGAAATGAGATTCTCATGCGGCTGTGAAATGAGATTGGGAAATAAATAATCCATGCGGCTGAAAAATGAGATTCTCATGCGGCTGTGAAATGAGATTGGAAAATAAATAATCCATGCGGCTGAGAAATGAGATTGGGAAATAAATAATCCATGCGGCTGAGAAATGAAATTCTCATGCGGCTGTGAAATGAGATTGGGAAATAAATAATCCATGCGGCTGAGAAATGAGATTCTCATGCGGCTGAGAAATAAGATTGGGAAATAAATAATCCATGCGGCTGAGGAATGAGATTGGGAAATAAATAATCCATGCGGCTGAGAAATGAGATTCCCATCTTCTCAAAAACCTGAGAAGGATGGTCATGGAACCCTTGGCTTCCAAGCTCCATAAAACCTTCACCGTAAGTCCAAATTTGGACTTCCATAGGTCAAAATGGGGTAGACCGAAATTCTCTACAATATGGAACCATCAAAACTTGGAAATAACAATGTTAAATAGATCAAAACTCAAGAAATCCGAAAATACTATAAACTTAGATCTAGAAGAATTTAGCCATAGAAATTGAAAATGCCAAACACTAAAGTGTCTTAGAATATTGAGAGGGAGATAATGGAACAACAAAAATGGAGATCTATCAAGAAGCAAGTTGGCACTTGCCTATCTCTTCGAGGTTGGTGGGAGAGTTATGAGGAAGATAAAGAGTAATGAAGAGAGAGAAAGGGGATGGGCTTTTAAATGAAGGAGTGGTGGTAGGTGGGGGTTTATTTCGGTTCATGATGGACCAACATAATTAAACCAATCTGAGCCGAACCCATAGCAAAGCTAAAGCAGAGTATAAAAGCAGAAAGTAAAGTGCAGGAATAAAATTGCAGGAAATTAATTAATATAAAATTTAAAGGGATTTAAATACAGAGCAATACATGATAAATACAAAATATTTACATTTAAATAGTACATGCATTCTAAAAATACGTATTCTGGAAATGGAAAGTGACAGAACTCCTCTTCGTATTGTTGTTCCAAAAGAAAAATCATAACAATACCACAGTAAAATGAAACGAGGACTAGGTTATGCTTCTCCACTTCCAACTCTAGAACCTTCTGAATCTGATGAAGAAGAACGATCTAACTCTTCTGATTCTATTTCATGGGATTCTGACACCAGCATTGGTCATGTTCATAGGGTGATAGTATCTTCTAACATGGTGTCTGCCGAATTTTTAGAAGATGACGAAGATGACATTGAAGAAGCTCCTGAAGTGGACCCTTGGGCACAAAGGATGGACAATCAGTGGAAACTTCGTTTTGAACAATGAGAACCACCTACTGAGGATCAATTAGTCCAAATCGATATTGGAGAGAAGGGCGTATCACGACCAATCTTCATTAGCAAAAATCTCTCAGAGGATGATAAACAAGAGTTAATTCACCTTATTCGTGAATATATTGATGTCTTCGCCTGGAGTTATGAAGATATGCCGGGATTAGATCCTCAAATTGCAACTCACAAGCTTAATATCTTACCAAATGCCAAGCTGGTCAAACAACAACAACGACGATTCAAGCCTGAAATGATGGATGCAATTGATGATGAAGTCAAAAAGTTTATAGCTTGCAGTTTTATCAGAGAAGAGCAGCATCATGACTGGTTAGCCAACGTTGTTCCAGTCTTGAAGAAAATCGAAAAGGTTCGAGTTTGCATAGACTTTCGGAATCTCAATGATGCTTGCCCTAAAGATGAATTCCCTCTCCCAATTACTGATATCATGATCGACAATACATATAGATTCGAACAAATTTCTTTTATGGATGGGTTTTCTGGATATAATTAAATCCGGATGAATCCTGAAGATGAGAAACAAACCTCGTTTCATACTCCTCGTGGAGTGTATTGTTATACAGTCATGCCGTTTGGTATAAAGAATGTAGGTACAACTTACCAGCGGGCTATGAGTACTATCTTTTGCGATCATCTGCGAAAGACTATCGAATGCTATGTTGACGATATTGGTGTCAAAAGTCGTCTCAAGGAAGATCACATTAAAGATTTAAGAACTATCTTCAATCTAATGCGCCAGCATCAACTCAAAATGAACCCCACCAAGTTTTTCTTGGGTGTCTCTAGTGGTAAATTTCTCGGCTTCGTCATTAACTCTAAGGATATACACGTTGATCCCGAGAAGATCAAAGCCATTCAAGAGATGCGTCCTCCACGCAACCTAAAAGAGCTACGAGGATTCCAAGGTCGACTTGCGTATATCAGGCGATTCATTTCGAATTTATCTGGATGTTACAGACCATTTACTTAATTAATGAAGAAAGGTGTATCTTTCGTTTGGACGGAAGAATGTCAACGAGCATTTGATGACATAAAGCGGTATTTAATGAGTCCACCGGTTCTTGTACCACCGATCTCAGGAATACCTTTCTTAATGTATGTCCGGGCAATGGATCATTCATTGGGAGCTTTGCTAGCTCAAAAGAACAAGAAAGGTCATGAACAAGCCATCTACTATCTTAGCCGAACGATGATTGGAGCTGAACACCTTTATAGTCCGGTGGAGAAGGAATGTTTAGCCTTAATGTTTGCTGTTCAGAAGACAAGACATTACATTATAGGCCAAACTATTCATGTCATATTTCGAGTCAATCCTCTTCGAGTCTTAATGAAGAAGCCAAGTACACTCAATTCTAGGCTTGCCATATGGACCATATTATTAGCACAATATGATATGGTTTATGTTCCTCAAAAGTCTGTGAAAGGCCAAGCACTTGCTGACTTTTTAGCAGCTCATCCTGTCCTTGAGACATCTAAACTCTATGATGAGATTCCTGACGAAATATTGGAATCAAATATGATCTCAGAAGAATTTCCTACCTGAAGGTTGTTCTTTGATGGAGCTTCTAGAATTGGACCTGGAGGTACCCTTGTGGCTGGAGTAGGAATTGTTCTCGTTTCACCCGATGTATTAGCTATTCAAAGGGCTTATTCTTTAGACGAATCGTGCTCTAACAATGTGGCAGAATACAATGCCTTGCTCATTGGACTCCAATTAGCCAAACAATTGAATATTGAATATCTCAATGTTTATGGTGATTCTAAACTGATTGTTAATCAGGTTAGAGGCATATATGAAGTCCGACATCAAGATTTGGTACCATACCATGAAGCAGCAACCAGGATAGCTTCTTCATTCAAAGGGTTCTTCATCGAACATGTACGTCGCGCATACAATACAGAAGCTGATGCCTTAGCAAACCTAGCTGCGGTATTAGCAATTTTAGTCAAAAGACAACAAATGATTGTTATCTCTAATAGAGAACTATTTTGTGTCGAAAACAATCACAACATTAAATTCAGCAATCTAACTGAAGTTAATGTCACTTGCAAGGACTGGAGAGCACCTTTCATTGATTTTGCAGTACATGACATCTTGCCAGAAGATCCTAAGGAAGCTACAAGTATCCGTCGTCGATCGCTTCGATTCTATTATAATCATACTACTAAAACTCTTTATCGAAGAACTTTTAAAGGGTTACTCTTGAGATGTCTCGCTGGTGATAAAGCAAAGTAGATATTACGCGAAGCTCATGATGGTGTTTGTGGAGCACATCAGCCTGGTCCTAAACTACAGGATCCTATTCGACGTATGGGCTACTACTGGCCCTCTATGGTATCAGATGCTATTGACTATGCAAGGAAATGCCGTGCATATCAAATTCATGCATATTTCATCCATCAACCGTCGAAATTTCTTCATCCGACTGCTGCTTCATGACCTTTTGAAGCTTGTGGCATGGATATAATTGGCCCTATCAATCCTTCTTCATCTAAAGGACATCGGTTCATCTTGGCTATAACCGATTATTTCTCCAAGTGGGCATAAGCTATACCTTTGGCTGAAGTTAAAACGAGTAGTGTCATCAACTTCATCAAACATCATGTGATATACAGATTTGGTGTCCCTCGTCGAATTATCCATGATAATGGGCCGCAATTCATCAGCCAGAAGTTTAATAGGTTCTGTGATGACAACAGAATCAATAATGTTACCTCTACGGCCTATAATCCTGCGGCTAACGGGTTGGCTGAAGCATTCAACAAGACCATTATCAAACTCCTTAAAAAGTTTATCTCTATTAACAAACGTAATTGGAGTGATAAACTTGGAGAATGTCTATGGGCCTATCGTACTACTGTCCGTAACCCCACAGGTTGCACACCATTTTTCCTAGTATATGGATGTGAAGCCGTCCTACCTCTGGAAATTCAAATTCCTTCATTGAGAATCGCCATTGCTAACGAGCTTACTACAGAAAATAATAATCATCTTCAGCTTCAAGAATTGGAGGCGCTTAACGAGAAAAGGCTTTTAGCTCAACAGCACATCGAACTTTAGCAAGCCCAAATTTCAAAAGCTTTCAACCGCAAAGTCAGAGTGCGAACATTTCAGGAAGGCGAATTAGTTCTTACAGTCAGACGTCCTATGACTATGACACATATGAGCAAAGGCAAGTTCGAGGCAAAATGGGAAGGGCCGTATGTGGTAAATAAAGTCTTTTCAAATGGAGCCTATCAATTAACAGATATGGACGGCAGAGTCGCTATGATGCCTATCAATGGCAAATTTCTCAAGAAATATTATATATAAAGACAAAATGTACTTTATTTTCAGAGACATGTTGTAAATAAAAGTTTATTTTTTATTCAAAAGCAGAATGGAGTTACATAATATTAAGAACGGGGAGGAGGCCCCGATCCTTCATAATTAAATACATAGTTTGCCAACAGTTCAAATATCTCATTGTCTGAACTCACAAGAAACTTGCAGGCAGCCATCCTCAATGCCTCTTCTTCGGTTGTCTTCCCAGGTTCCACTAGCTCAGCAATCAAGTCCCGTCTTGGAACAGGAGCAGTTGAGCCTTCACCTCTTTCTTTCTGAGAAGGCATTGGAGGTTCAGCAGAGGGCGTCTCGGTCTCTCCTTCAATCTTCGGAGTGAGCAAATCTTTGGAAGACATTTTGTACAAAAAGGAAAGAAAGTGACGATATCTACGAACGTTTTGTTCTATTTATAGACAGAATAATTAAACAGTCAACATCGAGAACCGATACGACTTTTTGAAAGAAACCCAACTGTTCGTTCACTTATAACTGTTCGTTCATTTATAATCGTTCGTTCATTTATAACTGTTTTCCTTTCTTCAAAAATTGACATGATGGTTCATTCATTTATTCTCTTCCTCAAAAGTTGCAGTAATTGTTCATTCATTCAGTGCTCTTTCTCGAAAATCGAAGTGACTGTTCACTTTTCATAAACGAGAGTTCACATTCTCCCTGCATCTGAATTCGGTTTATTTACACCAACAAATTGTCACCTCCACATTTCTCCTTAATTATATTTTCATTATCACCACATCAAAATTAAATCATAAAGAAGAGAAAATCATTCTTTATTCCTTCTTTAAAAACATAGATACATCTTAATGAAAATCTATTACATCTCGGATTTTCATTCTAAATATAACATGAAGGTCTATTACATCTTTGGATCTTCTTATTTGTTGGTGCCAGTTCCTTGTCGTCTCGACCTGAAGCAACGAGCCAGACAATGGAATCAACTCTCATAATCTCTCAAAAATACGAGAGGATAACCACAAAGTACAGCAGCCCAAAGATGAGCTGCTGTCAATACAACTGGTAGAGAGAAGACGATCCGCCAGGAAAACTAGGAACGAGATCACCCTTATGATACGATTTCTAATTTTGTCTCTCCACCATCCAACTTTCATGTGTATAGGCTCTTCCTACCATCTGAGGAAGACCCTTCTGGAACACAGAGAGTCCTGAGCTGTCTGATTTGAGTGTCAGAATTACGTGAGCTGTCTGATGTAGGTGTCAGAAGAATGCTCTCCGTAGCATCCAGATCACCGATGCCAATTTTGAAGAAGCTTGCCAACCAAACTTCTGCAAATAGATACAAAGAAAAGAAAAGTCAGCAAAATCTATCAAAACTGTGCGTGCATCAAATCAACAGGCACATATCAAAACTGCGCCTATTCTCAGAAGCACAGGCGCACATCGACAGTGCACTGATCAACAGACGCATATCAGCAATGTGCGCCTATTCTCAGAAGTACAGGTGCATTTCAACAGTATGCGTCAATCAACTGGCGCATATCAAAATAGTATGCTGATCAAACGGGCGCATATCAACATTGTATGTCGATCAACATGCGCGTATCAGTAGTGCGCACCTATGATCAAAGCTAAGCACTGGACAACAGTACGCGTATATTCTCAGAAATAGTTAGCGCATATCAACGGAGTCTACAACATACAGATCAGTACTTATCTTCAAATGTGGTGCAAAAAAAAACGCTCATATGAGAAAACCATTTGGTTCTTTGTTGAGACTTACCAACTTTCGAAGGCGCAGCATGCAAAAGAATAACATCAGGATGAAGTGGCGCAAGGGAACTTATGGATGATGAATTCTTGCTGGATAGTGGGACCTTGTGAGAAGTCATTTGTTTTGAGAAAACATGAATGTCTCTTTCGTTTTGGCTATCCTTTTTAAAGTGCTGAAGAATGAAAACGTGCGCATCATTTTAGGAGCCTATTTCGGAAAAAAACTAAACAATAGGCGCCTAAAACCATGTGATGGTTGCCATGTGTCTCTCAGAGAAACAGTAAACATTGAATTCATCTAAGGAGTGCATCTACATACGCTACTTGGAATCTCAGCCACACAATAATGATGTCAGAAATTATAAATTTTATTATAAATATGGGTGGACCCCTACAGACAAGGACGCAAGAAAAGAGAATTAAAAGTTGGCATGCTAAAACATCATTCCTTTTTTTTGTCTTTATTGGTCTGACGAAGGGCGGCGTCCAATTCTTGCATGTTGCGGATTCTCGAGTGATGCATCAGGTTAAGAAATCCCTCCGAATTGCCGTGCTTTTCAAAGGATGGCCCACCACTCGAGCGATTAAAGACGGATGGATTTAACCCGAAGTAGTCTAGAAAGTTTGTCGCCCTCAGTGTCGGGTCAGCCTCCAACAAATAAGTCGAAGGCATGTCAGATTTCGCTTCAGGAGACTTGATGTTGGTGACATCATTGGCCTCCATCTCATTTTTAGACGCCATCGGAATTACAGAAGTGAAGAATAAAGTATGAAAATCAGCCCCTACATATATATCACTAAATTGACTCTTCATATTCCTCATGGGAAACTGAAAAATTATCAATGAAACTCGAAAAGACGAGGAGATTGAGTATTTTCGAGAAAGAAATTTAATTGTGATGACCGGGCATTGACTGGCGCAACTTGACTCCGTCAAAACTTTTATAAAGTTTAAAGTATTTCAAAAAGTTTGAAATGTTTTTAAGTTTTGAAAACTTTAAAGGGGGTCTTGTAGGGCCTAAAAATCAAGTTGTGCCCCAAAACTCAGGTTGCGCCACTGATATGAAACTCAAAGAACAAACTGTACCGTTGAACAGGTTGTGCCATATATCAGACTGCGTCCAGTCTTATTGCGCCAAAATCTACATGGAGTCTGACACTTAATGGCCATCATTACCTGACAGCACTGACAATTGACACCATAGTGAACGAGAAAAATCTCTTCGAATCCCGCGAATTGTGCCGCTCGAGGAAAGTTGGTTGACAGCTGTCCTGTATGCTTTGTAAGTTGCGCCTAGGCGCAATCCAGACATAATCTTTAGTTGCGCCTAGGTGTAATCTGAATGACTTCTGCTCAAAAGCTGCCACGTGTCTAGGCGCAGCTCAATCAGGCACAGTTTTACTCATTGACTGAAGTTTGCAGAATCTGATAAAGTTGAGACAATTTTCATCTCTAAAGCAGGATGACGTGGCGCACATGCCACTAATCTCTCAAGACGTGTCTACTATCCTGATCACGACCACGCGCATCTCAATCACATGATGCCACGCGTCTAAATACAGTTAGTACACGACTTATAACTGAATGAAAGTTGGCGCAACAGGAGGTTGGCGCAACCCAATGTGGCGCAATCCAGCCTCGCGCACATCAGAATAACTGCTAGAACAGTCATTTCCTGAACTCTATAAATAGAGTTTCCAATCATTGTTAAAGTATCACATACATACGCACAGAGATCAAGAACTCTTACAAAATTGCTACTGCATTCTCCAGAGCTACAGTCTTCAAGTTCACATAGTCTAAGGAATAAAGTGATCGTATCAGATTCCTACAGCTATACTTTTCCAGAATTTATTGTACTTTGTACTATTCTTTCACAAGTTTGGAATAAACTTTTTTTTGTTTTTTGCAAACAGGTACTACCCTCCTTTTACTTTCAAAATTCTAACTTATATTCCAAACATGTGAATTTAGGTAATAGAAGCATTATGAAATTAATGAAAGAATATTTATGAAAAACTAAACAAATTAATATTCTTATTGCTGTATGAACCAAACATGTGAATCAAAAATTGAATTTTTGGACTACATATTTCCAACATAACCAAACATGGGTATAAAAATGTTGAATTCCTTATCCTTGGAAAATAAGTAGAAAGTGGATTCCTAGAAATACAAAACCTTCAACCAAAGGCCCCCTAACACTAATCCTAACCATAAAACACTAACCTTTTCCCTAACCCCAACTATCATGCTACAGTTCCAAAATAAGTAGGATCGAGCCACGTAACAATGGTCAGCTAATACAACTCCAAAGGGTAATCCAATTTAATGAACCCGTCAAAGCATAATGTGTTGTCTATTATGAAATCCATTCCATAGGGGGTGTGTGTGTGTGTGTGTGTATATATATATATATATATATATATATATATATATATATATATATATATATGTAGGCCTCAAAAATGAAAGTCACGCTAAGTTGATCAGAACAAGTCACGCAGAGTGATCCAAGAAGCAGCACAAAAGATACGCTAAGTTCTGCCTGGCCATCTCCTTTAGAAGTCACACAGAGACAGCTCAGCCATACGTCAGAATCATAATGACTGACAATACAGCAGTCGAGAAACGTCTCCTCGTATGCCACGTAAGCACAGAATTCGAGAGATCATCGCCGTCTTTTGCGTGATTTTCGAAATCTTCCTTAGCAAGACTCACTCTTCACCAAGTTGGCGAGACTTTGGGTCTTATCTTCATTTAATGCGGCTGACAATATAATCAATGTCAAAGATTTTGTGTCAGACGAAGCGTGCCAAATCAAGACAGCTGGCGGTTTGCGTGGATTCTGAACCTTCTCCTTCCTCAAAACATTGCGTGACTTTTGAGTTATTCTTCTCAAAGCCTGCGTGAATTCTGAAGTATTCTTCTTCAAAGCTTGCGTGGATTTCGCCTTCAACGAGTCTGCGTCAACGAATCTGCGTGGATTTTTGCCTTCAGCAAGTCAGCGTGGATTTCATTTCAACAGGAGTACGTGGCAGCCATGCCACCGATCTCTCTCTCTCGCGTGCCCAGTAACTTGCACACGACCCATGCACTGATGCCATGTGTCCAACAGTTATGGGCTACGTCCAGTAACTACTCACTAACCCTGCGTGTATTTAGAGTCTGCGTGACTTTTCAAGTGCACCAGTGGTGAGGTAGTTATCTTTTCAGTTACTGTTTTGACTCTATAAATAGAGTTCTTTTTTTTTCTCATTCATTGTACAGATATATTGATATCTACTGTCAAAATTTTGAGAGCTTTTCTTCTTCGCATAGTCCAAAGGATAAAGCGATCGTCTTCTAGATCGGATTCCTACAGTTGTAATTTTCTCAGATATAAAATAAATAAAGTAAATTTATTTATGGAAAACAAATTGGCGACTCTGTTGGGGAAAACCATCTCCTCTTCTGAGATGGTAACAACTCAATGCGATACTTCGTCTATCGGCTCGACGAAGAAGGTGATGACGATCAAATTCGATCAACTCGCCTATGAAGAAATGCAGTGGGCTAAGGGTAGCAAGCCCATTCCAGCCTCCATTATCACTGCCAAGTCGAAGGGACACTCTGTCTATGTCCCTAAGAATCAGTTGGCAGTCAATGGTAAAGTCTCTGCCACAGTGTCTACTCCTAACACTGGCAAGAACTCCATTGCAAGCACGCACACTCTTGTGCGCTCGAAGATGACAGTAACTAAAAGTCACGTTGACAGTACTGGCTCCTTAGCCGAATCTGTTCCAGCGTGCAAATTCAATTCTAAAAGTTACGCTGACAGTACTGGCTCTTTAGCCGAATCTGTTCTAGTGTGCAAATTCAATTCTAAAAGTCACGCTGACAGTACTGGCTCTTTAGCCAAATCTGTTCCAGTGTGCAAATTCAACTCTAAAAGTCATGCTGATAGTACTGGCTTCTTAGCCAAATCTATTCCAGTGTGCAACCCCACATTCAAAAGTCACGCTGACAGTATTGGCTCCTTAGTCAAATCTGTTTCAGCGTGTAATTCTAAAATCAAAAGTCACGCTAACAGCTCTGGTTCTTTAACCAAGTCTGTTTCAGCGTGTATTTTATCAGAGAAGAATAACTCCTTAGTTATCTCTTCTTCTTCACCGAGTTCTACTAGAACTGGGGGTGGTCTTCCACACAAAGTCCCTTCGAAAAGGAATAACTCTTTAGTTGTTTCTTCTGCTCCTGTAGTTTTTACTCCAGGAACAGCTTTGACTGATACTTTTGTTAGTCAAAGGAAAGGAGATGGTCTTTTGACTACTCTTCCTTCTGGACATTCTATGTCTCAACATCTGAATGAGTCTAAGAAGAAACATTCCTTAATGTCTTCTTCTTTGATTTCTTCAAATTGGGCACAGAATCTGTCCATTAAAGAGGGTCTGTTACCAACTCCTAATCAAGGAAGTGGTTTAACTCTTCCTTCTCTGCAAATATCCAGATCAATGGAAGGAAAACTCCATGTTTCCAAAATTAATATGTTACCTTCCACTGATTTAAGAACAAAACTCAGCACTTCTGGTGTTAAGAAACCATACCAATTGGATATGAAGATAAAAGATCCAGATGCAGAGTATGCAAGAAATTATGTGGCTCACATTAATTACTCTTTGTATAATCAAGAGCCATCAAGACCCAAGAACAGGAAGTATATTCCTCAATCTTCACAAATAGATTTACGGGAATATCTTCAACAGAAGAGAAGGAGTAATTCTATATCAAAGGAACATGCTGAATGTGACTTCTATCCAAGAGTCATAATTCAGTGCAGATGTGAATCAACAGTTCAAGACCATGATGATCATACTGAATGTGACTTCCAGCCAAAAGTCACAATACAATGCAGATGTCAAAATAAATGACAGTCTGTCTTTAATAGGATTCAGTATAAACCTATGCCTGATGAAGATGAGCCTTTGTTTGCCTCTGTCAACATGACTTCTCGGGACACCGGGGGTAGAGTTGATAGTCCAGATGGAGTATATAAAAACACCAGAGCAAGAGTCCTGGCTTCTAATCAAAGAAATTTGATCCCTGAAATTGATTCTGAATTTCTTGGAGAATCTAACTTCCCACCTCTTCCTACTGGGGGTAATTCTTCTATAGTTGACTTTGATACACGAAGCAATGATTCAGAGCATACAACATCTACCAGTTCATCAATAATCCCTCATACAGTCATGACTTACATGGTTGATGGGAATACTGATGAACCCTCTTCTTCCCTGACTCCTCAAGGTCAAAGAATTGCTTCTTTGGAACAGCAAATGAAGTCTATGACTGACACAATGAAGTCAATGTATGAACTCATGACAACTCAGTTACAAAATCGACAGACTGTATCAGATGCCATACCAGTTGATACTGATATAAGTCCAGTACAAGTTCTTCCAGCAGTACAATCCAATACTCCTGGACCTGCTCAACCAAATCCTAGTCTCTCTGGAGCTGGTGGTAGTGCTTACAATGCTGTTCCTCCTCCTAACTATTCTCTACAAGCCACAACTCCACAATCTTCGGGAGTTGTCTCTGAAGAATTAAAAAATCTCAAAACTCAATTCGAGGCATTCAAACAGAAGGATGGTTTACAAAGGTTAGGCATCAAGCAGCCTTATCCGATAGAATGGAAGCAAGTATCATATCCTCCTAAATACAAGCCTCCTACTATCTCATTCTATGATGGAACCACTTCTCCAAGTCAGTTTATCAATCACTTTGAAGTAATGACTGATCAATTACAACCAAGTGATGCCCTCCTTACTCGGGTATTTATTGGATGTCTCAAGGGAACGGCTTATGAATGGTATAGAAGTCTCCCAGATGGGAGTATTACCTCATTTGCTGGTTTCAAACAGATGTTTCTTGAAAGGTTCTATGAAGGGCTTAATGACATGACTATGTCTGCTCTTATTAGAATCAAGCAGAAAAATAATGAATCTACAGAGGAATACATTGAACGGTTTCGAAGAGAAGCTCTGAAGATGCCTCTTGGAACTCCTGATGCTGTCACCATTGACACGTGCAAATCAAACTTGTTGCCAATCATCAGTATGTGGACAAGGTCCACTCAATTTCAAGATTGGCCTTCCTTCATAGTCAGTGCTAAAGCTGCAGAAATCAGTGCTGAAACCTTCAAAGGTTTAGGAGTGCAGATGACTCCTAAAGAAACAGGACAAGGGGCTAACAATAAAAATAATGCTCGCAAAGGAAAAGAAACTCTAGAAGTTAATCTTCAGAGCAAAGGTGCATCGAATGTTCAAACTCCTGCCTCTACAACTCAACAATCAAGAACACCTCGCCCTAGAGAAGAATATTCTTTTGATGACGACGATGTCCTTGGTATCTTTGAATGTCTGCTGAAAGGTAATAAAATACAATTACCAGAGATCAAGAAACCTGATAAAGCTGGTAAAACAGATCATCCTAAATACTGTCCATATCACAGAATGCTGGGTCATACAATTCGTACATGTTATGTATTGAAAGGAAAGATCCAAGAAATGATTAAATCTGGAGCTATCTCTCTTACTCCAAAAGAGAAGACCGTCACCTCCAACGTCGTCTCTATGCAATTTGGAAATTTCCCTCCTCAACTCCTTAAAAGTGGGATTATTCCTATTCCCAAGGCAACTCTTGACATAGTGAATCTTTCTCCTCCACAGTTTGAAGGATTAGTGCCAATCACTTTGGAAACAGGAGAAATCATGTGGATCCATCCTGATCTAGTGGCAGATTTTGAATCGCCTTCTCCTCAAAAGATTTCTTCTCAAAAATCCAAGAAGGCTGGAAAGATCAAGTCATGTCATATGACTTCTCTTGGGTCTACTTCTGACACAGAGCCAAAAGAAGAAGCACTTGTTAGTGCTACTCGAACGGGGAAACCTTACCTAAAGGATTATTCTAAAAATCCTGAAGATCCTACTGATATCTCTTCAGATGCTAAAGATGCTCCTAATGTTCCTCCCAAGGAAGAACCATCTACTGAACCTGTTCCTCCCAAGCCTACGGCTCTGGAGAAAGGCAAACAACAGGCTCGGTTTGATAAGCCAATCAAGAAGTCTTCTTCTCTTGGACTTCAGAAGCCTTACAACTTCGACATTTTGGCTCAGCTTGCTAATACTCCCGCTAGAATGTCCCTTTTTGAACTTCTACGTCTTTCCAAAGAGACTCGGGAGACGTTAAGTGAAGCACTTCTACAAGCTGACTCTTGTCTTGCACAATTGAAGAAGCCGGATGCGGAACCTGCCACTTGCTTATATTGTAACAGTGTACTGGAGATTATCCCAAATATCACCTTTACACAAGACGACATGTTACTGGAGGATAATCGACATGATCGACCTCTCTACTACACTGGTTATATTGATACGATGAAGATAGATCGTATTCTCATTGACCCAGGGTCTGCTATAAGCATAATGCCAAAGAGTTTGTTGGATGAACTAAAAATCCCTCTTCACAAACTCTCCAAGACGGTTACTACTATCTTGGGATTCAATCAAAGCCGAAGTGAGCCTTTGGGAAAGATTCATCTGAAGCTTCAGATAGGTGATTTCAGATCTAAAGTCACTTTCTATGTGATCGAGATCGCGGGATCCTATAATCTTCTTCTGGGGAGGCCCTTTCTCCATGAAAATAATGTGGTGCCCTCTACTCTTCATCAATGTTTTAAGTACATTGATAGCAATGGAAGAGTACAAAAAGAAGTTGCTGATATAAATCCCTTCCATGGGGTTGAAGCTTATTTCAATGATTTCCGAATGTATAAAGAAGAATATACAAGGATCATACAAGCTATGGAGAAAGAAGATGCACAAAGTGAGACTTTAATAATCCCTGTTAAATGTCGAACTACTCAGCAACAATCTCCTAAACCCTCTGGAGAAGATTCTTTCATCATTCCAGTGAGTGGACGGATCTCTCCGTTACCTCAGTCATCTACTCAGAACACACTGATCATTCCTGTCAGTGGGCGTACTACAGTTCCTGTACCTTCACAAGATACTCTGCTAATTCTAGTTGGAGGGCGGACTACTCTTCCTACTCAAACTTCAAGGGAGCTCACCTCTTCTGAGCCATTTGTTATCGATCTTAATCGAAACAAAGCTTCTTCTTCTTCTCCTTTAGTCATTGACTTGGCTAAAATCTCTAAGGCTCAGCCTTCTCCCAATGTAAATATTGCTGCTTTTACATTTAATGAAAAGTCTCCACCTTTGCAGTACGTTGATGTGTGTAATTATGTTCATAGTTATTTACATCTGTTAGATGACTTGAACACAATAACCATAGGAGTTGTACAGACTGTTCATACAGATGTATCTCTAGAACCTGTACAATCTTCATACTTTCTAGTTCCTAGCAGAAAGCTAGGAGACATTCCAATATTCTTCTACAAAGGGCCTCAAAATCCTTCTGATCTTGAAGATGATGACAAAAATGATGATACTGGAAGATTACAACTACGTCGTTATAGTCATCAATCTAGAGACATCATCAAAAATATGGGCTATGACTTCAGGACTGGCCTTAATAATGGAAAAGGAAGAAAAATGCCTGTCCGGATTCCTCCTTTGAAATATGGAAGGACGAAATGCGGATTGGGTTATACTGCTCCTACTCCTTTCATCAACATTATCCATGAAGATCTTGAGTCTGACGAAGATAAGAGATCTGATTCTTCTAGTACCACTTCTTGGGATTCCGATACGAGTATCGGTGACTTCTACTGCAACCTTCTGTCTTCCAATATGGTTTCCATTGACCATTCTGAAGAAAGTGATGAAGACGAAGAAGAGTTTGAAATCTCACCTGAATCAGAATAGTGGGCCCAAAGATTAGATAATCAATGGGAGTTCCGTTTCGAGCAAAAAGAACCTCCGACTGAAGATAAACTTGTTCAAATAGATGTTGGTGAAGAGGGGTCTCCCAAACCAATATTCATCAGTGAAAGTCTTTCAGAAACTGATAAGAAAGACATGATCAAACTCATTCGTGATTACATCGATGTCTTTGCTTGGAGTTATGAAGATATGCCAGGGCTTGATCCTCAAATTGCAACTCACAAGCTCAACATCTTGCCGAATGCTAAACCGGTCAAACAACAACAGCGACGATTTCGTCCAGACATCATGGATGCAATTGAAGCTGAAGTCAATAAACTCATTACATCTGGGTTTATTAGAGAGGAACAACATCCCGATTGGGTGGCTAATATTGTTCCTGTTCTTAAAAAGACTGGCAAGATCAGAGTATGCATAGACTTTCGTGCTCTCAATACGGCATGTCCTAAAGACGAATTCCCTCTACCAATCACTGATGTCATGGTTGATAATACCTGTGGATTTGAACGAATGTCATTTATGGACGGGTATTCTGGGTATAATCAGATCAAAATGTTCCCAGAAGACGAGAAGCACACTTCTTTCAGAACGCCGATTGGTACATACTGTTATACAGTTATGCCATTCGGTCTCAAGAATGCAGGAGCAACTTATCAACGAGCTATGAGTACTATATTCCGTGAACATTTGCGGAAAACAGTCGAATGCTATGTTGATGATATTGCAGTCAAAAGTCGACAAAAGGAGGATCATATCCAAGATTTGAAGACTATATTTGATCTAATGCGTAAGCATCAATTAAAGATGAACCCTACTAAGTCCTTCTTAGGCGTCTCTAGTGGTAAATTTCTCGGCTTCGTCATTACCTCTAAAGGTATACACGTGGATCCCGAGAAGATCAAAGCCATCCAAGAGATGCGTCCTCCACGCACCTTAAAAGAGCTACGAGGATTTCAAGGAAGAATTGCTTATATCAGGAGATTTATCTCTAATTTATCAGGACGCTGCAGACCATTCAACAAACTTATGAAGAAAGGTGTCTCTTTTGTCTGGAATGATGAATGTCAGAAAGCATTCGATGATATAAAACAATATCTGATGAGCCCTCCAGTATTGGTACCTCCCGTCTCAGGAATACCGTTCCTCCTCTATACTCGAGCAATGAGTCATTCATTGGGTGCATTACTCGCTCAAAAGAATCAAAATGGCTATGAACAAGCCATTTATTATCTCAGCCGTACTATGACCGGAGCTGAACCTCGATATTCACCAGTTGAAAAAGAATGTCTAGCCTTGATGTTTGCTGTCCAAAAGACACGTCATTATATCATTGGTCAGACTATTCATGTCATCTCCAGGATCAATCCTATACGGATCATGATGAAGAAACCCAGTGTTTTGAATTCTCGATTGGCTAACTGGGGAATCCTACTTGCTCAGTATGATATGCACTATATTCCTCAGAAATCAGTCAAGGGACAAGCTTTAGCTGATTTTCTGGCTGCTCATTCAATTCCAGAAAATTCAAAACTCTATGATGAAATCCCAGATGAAGTCCTAGATTCAAATCAAATTGCTGAAGAAGATCCTACTTGGCGTCTATTCTTTGATGGAGCGTCAAGAATTGGTCCTAATGGCGATATTGTTGCTGGAGTTGGAATTGTTCTTGTATCGCCAGAAGGTCTTGCCATCCAAAGAGCTTATTCTCTCGATCAGTCATGTTCAAACAATGTAGCTGAATACAATGCATTACTTATTGGTCTTCAACTCGCTAAACATCTGAATATTCAACATTTGGAGGTGTATGGAGACTCTAAACTTATTGTCAATCAGATCAGGGGTACTTATGAAGTTCGCCATCAAGATCTGGTTCCTTATCATAGAGTGGCCATATCTATGGCCTCATCATTTAAGGAATTCTTCATTGAACATGTTAGGCGAGCATGTAACACAGAAGCTGATGCCCTTGCTAATCTTGCAGCGGTGCTGGCTATCCCAATCAGACGGCAACAAATGATTGTTGTTCATAGTCGAGAATTATTTCATCTTGAAAATAACCTGACTCTAGGACTTCCAGTTGACATTGAAGAATCAACATCTCATGACGTCAACACAACAAGAGGATTTGGATTTAGTCGTAAATCGATATCATCTTCATCCGATTCCAGCATGGAATTCATCTTCAGTAACTCGACTGAGAATCAGAATACGGATAAAGATTGGAGACTTCCTTTCTTAGATCTTGTATTATATAATATTCTTCCGGACGATCCGAGTGAGGCAGCATCTATCAGACGACGATCACTCAGATTCTATTACAATCATACAACAAAGACCTTATATCATCGAGCTTATGATGGTTTACTCCTTCGGTGCATTGCCGGTGATGAAGCCCAACAAGTTATTCGTGAAGCACATGATGGAATTTATGGAGCGCATCAACCTGGGCTAAAACTTCAAGACCGTATTCGACGGATGGGTTATTATGGGCCAACTATGGTATCAGATGCCATTGAATATGCAAGGAAATACAAAGCTTGCCAAATCCATGCGGATTTTATACATCAACCTTCAGAATTTCTACATCCGACGGCAGCATCATGGCCCTTCGAAGCTTGGGGCATGGACATTGTCGGCCCGATCAATCCTCCATCATCTAAAGGTCATTGGTTCATTCTCGCAATAACCGATTACTTCTCCAAATGGGCCGAAGCTATTCCTTTATCTGAAGTTAAGACGTCTAATGTCATCAGCTTTATTAAGCACCATGTCATCTACAGATTTGGTGTTCCTCGACGCATTGTTCATGATAACGGACCACAGTTCGTCAGCCAGAAATTTACTCGATTCTGTGACGATCATCGGATCAATAATGTTGCTTCTACCGCATATAATCCAGCAGCTAACGGATTGGCAGAAGCTTTCAACAAGACTATCATCAAACTCCTAAAGAAGTTTGTCTCCACTAACAAACGTAATTGGAGTGACAAGCTCGGGGAATGCTTGTGGGCTTATCGTACTACAGTCCGTAATGCTACTAAGTGTACACCTTTCTCTTTGGTGTATGGATCTGAGGCTGTTCTCCCATTAGAGATTCAAATTCCTTCTTTAAGGATAGCAATCGCTAATGAACTCACTGCCGAAAATAATGATCGTCTTCGACTTCAAGAATTGGAGGCTCTGGATGAAAAACGGTTATCTGCTCAACAGAATATTGAATTCTATCAAGCTAGAATTTCAAGGGCTTTTAACAAGAAAGTCAGAATTCGAACATTTCAGAAAGGAGAACTTGTGTTTACTGTCAGACGCCCGATGACTATGACACACATGAGTAAGGGCAAGTTTGATGCAAAATGGGAAGGTCCATTCATTGTCAATAAGATCTTTTCTAATGGGGCTTATCAACTCACTACTCTAGATGGTAAAGCCACTATGATGCCCATCAACGGCAAATTCTTGAAGAAGTACTACGTCTGATATTTCTATCAAAATTGTCCTCCCATCACTCTCCAGCTGTTTCATTGATCTTTTGACTCAGAAATCAGAAAGACTAAATATCATTTTCATAAATATGATATTGAGATAGAAAATTCAGAGGTAATGTGGACATGAACAAAAGTCCAACTTGCGTGCTTCCTCTTCGGCTGCTTCCTTTGGGGTCATATTTTTGAGAGATGAAGTCAAAACTGAGAATCACTCCCTGTTTATATAACAGATCTCGTCGACAGTTCATATTCCACCATAAATTGGACGCAATCAGTCTCGGAGAACGAAGAGTCATTATGACATTTAATAAGTTCATTTGGATGTTTTCAAAGAACTTCGAAGTCTTTTCAACTTCCAAAAAAATTTTGGAGCCATCTCAGCGTGACTTTAACTCATTTCATCATCTCTATTTCAAAGTATTTCGAAATTTTTTTATCATTTTTCGAAAACTTTGAAGGGGGTTTGTAGGCCTCAAAAATGAAAGTCACGCTGAGTTGATCAGAACAAGTCACGCAGAGTGATCCAAGAAGCAGCACAAAAGATACGCTAAGTTCTGCCTGGCCATCTCCTTTAGAAGTCACGCAGAGACAGCTCAGCCATACGTCAGAATCATAATGACTGACAACACAGCAGTCGAGAAACGTCTCCTCGTATGCCACGTAAGCACAGAATTCGAGAGATCATCGCCGTCTTTTGCGTGATTTTCGAAATCTTCCTTAGCAAGACTCACTCTTCACCAAGTTGGCGAGACTTTGGGTCTTATCTTCATTTAATGCGGCTGACAATATAATCAATGTCAGAGATTTTGTGTCAGACGAAGCGTGCCAAATCAAGACAGCTGGCGGTTTGCGTGGATTCTGAACCTTCTCCTTCCTCAAAACATTGCGTGACTTTTGAGTTATTCTTCTCAAAGCCTGCGTGACTTCTGAAGTATTCTTCTTCAAAGCTTGCGTGGATTTCGCCTTCAACGAGTCTGCGTCAACGAATCTGCGTGGATTTTTGCCTTCAGCAAGTCAGCGTGGATTTCATTTCAACAGGAGTACGTGGCAGCCATGCCACCGATCTCTCTCTCTCGCGTGCCCAGTAACTTGCACACGACCCATGCACTGATGCCATGTGTCCAACAGTTATGGGCTACGTCCAGTAACTACTCACTAACCCTGCGTGTATTTAGAGTCTGCGTGACTTTTCAAGTGCACTAGTGGTGAGGTAGTTATCTTTTCAGTTACTATTTTGACTCTATAAATAGAGTTCTTTTTTTTTTTCTCATTCATTGTACAGATACATTGATATCTACTGTCAAAATTTTGAGAGCTTTTCTTCTTCGCATAGTCCAAAGGATAAAGCGATCGTCTTCTAGATCGGATTCCTACAGTTGTAATTTTCTCAGATACAAAATAAATAAAGTGAATTTATTTATGGAAAACAATATATATATATATATATATATATTATATATATATATATATATATATATATATATATATATATATATATATATATACTCAGAAACTAATCGGGTGGTTTAATATTATGGAAGCAACCTATTTTGCAAACCGTTGGATTTGGATTACAGGACTGAGATTAAAATGTAATAGTATATAATTATAAGATACATGTGTAATTTGTGCAGTTGTAGTCATTGGTAATATTATGTTACAATGATACATATATTTAAGATCACTTCTCCCATAACAAAATTTAGGGTTGTATATATATATATATATATATATATATATATATATATATATATATATATATATATATATATATATATACTCAAAAAGTAATCGGATGGTTTAATATTATGGAAGCAACCTATTTTACAACCGTTGGATTTGGATTGCAGGGCTGAGATTAAAATATAAAAGTATATAATTATAAGATACATGTGTAATTTGTGCAGTTGTAGTCATTGGTAATATTATGTTACAATGATACATATATTTAAGATCACTTCTCCCATCACAAATTTAGGGTTGTGTTCCTGATCCTGTCCAAATGGTAGATGGTTCCTATTCAGCTTATGAGTCAAATTTTGTTGTGCATCGATCCTAATTTGTATAGTTTATAGAGAAATTTTGAGTTGCACCCCACTTTATTTTACCATAATTTAATGTGCACTCCACCCAATTACCATAATGCACAAAATCACCCACTTTTGACGAAAATTGTCTATAAGTAATGGTCAACTCCTTTGACCAAATATTTTAGATCAAAATATCCCTTCCATCATCCTCGAGCGTGTTGTACCCCCTCCCCCCGCGGTACGCTCCTACCCGTGGCACGCTCCCCACCCGCGGCTGCTTGTTCCTTCCCCCACTGTGAGCCCCTGCTGGTACCTCACTCCTCATCTGTCGTGTGCCCCCGCCGCACCCCTGTCCACTCCCCCTCTACGTGTGGCCCGTCGTACCCCGCCTGTCGTGCCCCTCCTCTTGCCCCCTGC
>JANAVB010037620.1:10010097-10162717 GCA_029216955.1 Iris pallida
GCGATTGTGTTTCCAATATGTTTTAGATATTATTAATGATATAGAGTATGGTTTCTAATATTATAGGCTAATTTCGATTTAATCTAGATTCGATAATTATTCAAGTTACCATTATCATTCATTTTATGGTTATATATATATATATATTTGCTTTGAAATCTATTTGATAAAAATTAGATATTTAGTATCGTATTAATCAACTTTCGATTAGGTTTCAAATGTATACGAGTTATTTTGATAATACCGAACTACTTTAAATATTATTGTTGCAATCGTTAGTAGATTTTGAATAGATCGAATTTGTTATTGATTTTAAACTTTTACTAAATGTTATTTAAATTATTGGTTAATTATTTGATTTCGAATCTAATGTATATAATTTAAATTATTGATAATATCACATTTATTCAATATTTTGAGATAATCAATCATCGTTTCACTTAAGAAAAATATGTTATCTTTTGAAATATCTAAATTATTTGGAGACAGAAGTGATTTCATAAACCATGAGTAATTGACTAAAGATATTCAAATACAAAAATTTCTAAATTATCTAATTATCACTAAGAGATTTGAATAATATTTTATGGTGTTTTGACAATTTTGTTTTGATTAATCACTAGAAGGATTAGTGTTTAAACTAGATGTCATTTAAATTAGTTATTTATTAATTTCGGATTTAACGATAAGATTATCGATAGGATCAAATTTATATTTAAAAATCAATTCATTGGTTTCAGATTTACTTAAGTCATTGATTATGATTAAAGAAATTTTGTTTTAAATTATTGGTTTTAAATCAAACAGAACGAGTTATCATTAGGAATTCCATGCCTTATCTAATCAGTAGTCCCAACTCCTATATTAGGAGGCCTCTTCCTCCTAATTCACGCATCTTCCACAAACAACTATCAAACAGCCACCCGCACTCATCACCTCAATAACCAACGTGTATCGTGTCCGTGTCAGGCGATTCCTTCCATGTTATACATATATTTTTACCGTGTCGGACAACCCCGACACTACATCTCCAACCCCAGATATCACCTCCACCCTGCCAACATCACGGTCATCCCCATAGACAGTACCGTCTCAGTCCCTACGACCACCGCCCTTGGCTGATGCCACCCCGGCACCGCCATCTTCCTGCTGCTTCATCCACCGTTCCCGGAACCTCCGACTCCGTCATCTTCACCACGGCCCCCTGCCACGTTGCCACCAGCACAACTGTCTCCTCCTCCTCGTCGAACCACCCGACTCCTCCCGTCGCCATCCTGACCCTGTTCCCATCGGCCACCACACAACACCATCGCCCCTCCTCCCCGTTTGGTGGCCCATGCAGGTCGAGCAGATCGTACCGGTTACGTAACTGTACTGGTACGAGCCTGCGACAATGACTAAACCTTAGAAATCTCAATCCACTCTGCTTGGAAAATTCTCCTAGAAATTCTCCACGTACTTGAAAACTCTATATTTGCTCTCGATTATACTTCCTTGCTTCCTGTGCCATTGATTCTCGTCCCTTTATTTCAAGGTGACGAATGATCGTGCTATCTAGGATTTAGCAAAAATTCTTAATTATAATATAATATTGCTTGACTATTGAATATTGGTTGTCTGATAGATATGTGGGGATTGTAGAAGCCATGTCTTAGATACCTAAGGATAATGACTCTAGCGACTTGATGAAAGGCTAAGTTTAAGTGACATACCATTGAGGGAGTAGTGTGACCAAAGGTGGGTAGAAGCCTCAAGTATTCGAGGTTATAAAATATTTTTGAGAAATTAAATTTGAGGATATTGAGGTAATAGTAGACTTTGATTTTTTAAGAAATAGTTATGAATTAGAATTTTGAGGACGAAATTATTTTAAGGTGGGTAGATTTGTAGCCTCCCTTCCCGGAATTTTTGAAAATTTTTTTTATTTTTTGATTTAAATAGTGAATTAGATTTTTTATATAAATAATTATTTAGTTAAATATTACGGTAGATGACTTTAGCCATAGTGGAGTTTTGAAGTACCAGACGACTAGGAATCATGACACGGATAGTGCAGTGGGTGCCTTGACCAGTGTAGTAGCCATGCCAAGGAAGGCCGAGCCATAGAGATGTCCTAACTTGGAAAACCAGGCCAAGTTGTGACATGACCATTATAAATAGTTAATTATTCATTATTAATATTATTTGACGTCTAGGTGACCGGTCGCACCAAACCAGTCAAACTGAACCCGAACTGAGCCCAAGCCCATGTAGTTATGCGGTACGTCCAATGACATTCGTGTTGATGCATTTTTGGTATGATTGTGTCGTATTCCATTTTAGTGATCTAATGAGTATTCCTAAATATTTTATTTTAAATTTATAAATTATTATTAGTGGTATTTAGTGACTTCTGTATAAAATAGGTCCTCGTATAATTCGGGATTTTTAGACTGAACATAATGGTTTATATACACCATTATGGATTTATAGAATATATTATTTTATTATTATTATTATTTTTTATTATTATTATTATTGTTATTATCATTATTATGAGGATATTCGTATATAATATTATTTTATTAGTAGTGGTTATTATAAATGTCGAATAAATGTTACTTATATATATGGTTGTATTTATAAAATGGGCTTACATAGGAATGATACTTTGAGATCTATTTAGAATTTATGGAGTATGTTATATAGGTATATATATATATATATATATCTATATATATATATATATATATATATATATATATATATATATATATATATAGAATATATAATTTCTATATATATATAATATATATATGGGTGTGTATGTATGTAACATACGTATGTGCGTATGTGTATGTTTATATAAATATAATATAGATATACGTGTGTGTGTACGTATTGTATATAATATATATAAAATGTGTATATGTACGTATATATATATATATATTATATATATTATAGAATAATATAATATATATATATATATTATATATATATATATATATATAATATATGTAGGTGTGTATGTATATATATAGTATAGGATACATATGAGTGTAAGTGTTTGTATATATATATATATATTTATATATATATATCTATATATATATATATATATATATATATATATCTATATATTGTGAGTATAATAGTTATATAGTTATAAGAAAACAAAGAAAAAGAAATAAATAAAACAACAATTATTAATTAACAACCCCAAACCAAGTCGGGCCCTATAGCCCAACCAGGTCAAGCCCAGCAAGCCTGTGAAACCCATATTTTTGTAATTAATATAATAGTGTTTAGTATTAATTTTAGTAAATATATCATTATTATTATTAAATATTTTTGATTGAAAAGGGTTTCGAAAATAATAAATAACAAGGATTTTTGAGTTCAGACCCAGACCCGAGTCCGAACCCAGACCCAGGCATGAGTCTGAACCCAACCCCATTCTTAATTCTGATTTGACTTGGTTTGTTTATTAAAAAAAAAAAAATACTAGCTGGTCCCGTAGGACCAGCAGCTCACCCATGAATTGGCCAACTCCCCATTTTCTCTCCTTACCACACAAATCTCCAACGTTCACCACAACACCCCAACCTCTCTGGACCACAAGAACAACTTCACTTCCCTTATTTACCCCACTTCTCACGATCACTCTCACAGAAGAATAACTCCCAAACTCATCTCTCTCTCTCATTCTTCACAGATCAAGCTCTCACCCCAAACTCTTCTCTCCTCACCATCACCCCCAAACCCCCACTCTCCCCCAACCCGAGCCGAACCCCTTCGGCGACCGCCCTCGTCGGCTGTGCTCCGACCAACCCCGTCGACGTCACCCTCTTCCCCCGACTCCGCGCCCCGGCCAGTGCTCCGGCCGACCGCCCCTGTCGCCGCCCTCCCTCGCCGACGTCCCGCGACCGAGCTCGCGCCAGCCCTCACCGCCGAGCCCGTCGGCTTCCTCCGACGCCGACCAGCACACCCCGCCGACAGCGCCGTGCCCCCTTGCGCGGTGTTCCCCGCCGAGCTTCTCTCGGCAACCACCCTTCGGCGTTCCCTGGCTCGCGTCCGTTCCCCCGCGTCAGAACCCGCGGATCGACGCTGCCCTTCGTCGTAGCGCCCCTGGTCAGTTCTATTTGGCCAGCACCTCCCTGTCGTGCCCTAGTTCTGAGTTTTCGGCGTTCTTCGTCAACGCTGCTGATTTCAGCACTGACCTGGGGATTACTACGCTGTTTCGGAGCTCTTTTCTTTCTATTTATTCATCTGAGAGCTCTAGCCGAGCAATCCGAGGTATACCCCCCTGTCCCACTCATTTTATTATTTAGTCAATGATGAAATGGTCCCCGATTCCCTTTGGGAACTCGATTTTAGCGACGTCGTAGTTTTCGGGACTTTCGGAAAGGTCCTGTGAATTATTTGGATTTCCGGAATATTTTGGAATGGATTTTTAGTATGTGTTGGCTTTTCGGATTTTTCCGGGAACGTTCTGTGATTTGTGGAATTGGAATCGGACTTCCGAAATTATTTCGGGTCGTCCCGATTATTCTGTGGATTGGTTGTGGATATTTTATATATATAAAATTCGGGTTTTCTCTGGTTTGGGACTTGCAGGAATTATCGGCGCCATTTTCCCAGTTTTTGGGTTGACCAAAAACAGAGGAGATGCTGCCCGATTTTTCCGTAAATCCTAAATTATTTTTAAAATGAATTTAAATGATTTTCGGAATTTATTCGATATTTGATTTTTGGGTGACGACCGTATCGGTCAATGGACCCGGCTAAGTGCAAACGAAATCGGCCCCGCCCGGACGTTGAGGCAATTAGCCAAAATGAGGATTGGACCATATCTGAGACTCTATTTTATCTCTATATTTATTATTAAATTCTGTTTATATTTTATTTAATATTTCAGTAGGACTAACGGCGGTCTTGTCTTATTTCAATTTATGTAAATAAATTGTAATGGGCATAAGCCCAGCTGGCTGTGGTCTGTAACTGTGATGGATAGCTTAGATTTTTATTATTTCTGGTTTTGCGAGTTTTTACTATTTAACGGGTAATTTGAATAAAAGTATTTTCGTATAAAAATTAATTAATATTTTCTCACCTAAAAATTGACAAGTTTAGTATTAAGTCACGTATTTCTCACTAAATAAGAAAATTAGCTTTATAATTATATTTATAAAAATTACCAAGTTTTCCTAAAATAATCTGGCAGCGACGATGTTTTCCGAATTCAAAGTTAAAATGACCTGTTTCCCTCGTATTAAATCAACGCACAATAATCGTATTTTCTGTGTTTGGTTAATTAAAAGATTTAAAATTGACTAGGGAACAGTTTAGAGATTGCAACTAGCTTAGTTAGCATTGACGATTCTTGGTTTCTGAGACAGCTTATCGAATGTAGGATTTCGAGGAAGAGTCTGAACTTCCATCCCGACGTATCAACCTTTCTAGTCTAGTCAAACCTGAGGCAAGTACATTTTGTGTTAGTTTACAATTATTTAGTAATCGTTTTAATGCAAGTTTAAACCACGATGCAACACGGAACTCTCTCTGAGAGCACTGACTGTAACTACTGTAACTATTGGGGACTGGGGGAGTAGTGTAATGAGTATGACCACATCCAAACTACTGTAACTACTGTAACTATATTAGCTTACCCCTCATACACACGGGGATAAGCCGTATCTTACTGTAACAAATCCAAGCCGGTCATATTTCATTGCCTATTCACATCACAGAACTGTAACTGTTTTAAAACTGTAACTGCTTTATTGTGGATTTCAAAACTGTTTAAAAGTGCATGATTCTATTATTATTTCAATTGTCAAATTAGCATGAATTGTACTTTGCTCCCTCCTGACTGGAGACCCAACATTTTAGGTATCACTGATGAGGCTTTATTCCGCGATCCCAACTAGAAGACAAGAATTTCGAGACTGATGAGCTGTTTGTCTAGTGTTTTCTTTCCTTCTTGATGTATGTAGAAAATGGTTTAAGTTGTATCTTTCATTTCATTGTAAAAGTTTAATAAAGTTTAAATTTTTCGATGTTGAGTTGTGACAAATATAGTGTTGTTGTGGTTACCTGCTACTGAACAGCTTACTGCCGCCGTCTCAACAACGGTGCAGGCTGGGCATGATCCAGTTCGACCCTTTAGTTGGGATCAGGTCGTGACATGTTTTTAGTGGTGGCCCATGCAGGCTCAATACAACAACTTAGGAAAACATACCTAGAAATAATTAGAACACTAGAACATTGATTTGTCACAACATAGGTCCGAATTATATATATAATTAAATATTTTTGTTTGATTATAGACTGGTAGGCTACCTTGCTTATGTGTGCATCCTAAACCTTCCAGAGAATGACCATTGACAAGACCAATCCTGCTGGCGATGAGGTGTCATCTCCGGATCATACCCCATCTCCTCAACCAAGTCCAGGGTTTATTCCCTCGCGGCTGATTGACCGTCCCCATGATGCATCCAGTGAAGTTCTCACTACACTGGCGATTCCTACCTCTTCTTAAACTGAGTTGCAATTCCTTGGTGGAGTATCACTACTAAAATATGATCTATTAGCGACGTAATTTAGCGACGGCGTAAAATTACGTCGCTATATGGAAGTCAGCGACTCCGTTATATAAACATCGCAAAACGTCGCTGAATAGCGACGTTCAGCGACAGGTATAAAATTACGTCGCTGAATAGCGACGTTACGTCGCTGGATTATTAAAATATGTCGCCAGTTTACGACGTTTAGCGACGTCATCATGTGACGTCGCTAATATTTTTACTTAGGCACAACGTTTTTCCCACTCACTCGAAATTTTTAATTTTTCCCACTACTCCTTCCCCCCCTCCGACGATTCCTTTAGCGACCCCTTCCCCCCCCCCCCCGGCGACTCCCTCCCCCCCGGCGACTCCCTCCCTCTCCGGCGACCCGTACCCCCCCGTCGAGCTCCTCCTCCTCGAGCTCAGGTAAACCCTAACCTAACTCCTCCTCCTCCTCCTCCTCTCCCACGGACACACACACACACGGACACACACGCACACACACACAGAGACACACACACACACACACACACACACGGCACACACGCACACACACACAGAGACACACACACACACACGGATCACACGGACACACACACACACTGGACACACTGTGTCATGTTGTGGTGGACACGAGACACTATGTTGGACACGTACACATAGCCTAGATCCTTTACCAACCATTTATTTTCCATTTTAACATGTTTTTATATATCAATTTCTAAATACCCTATGTTGACTGATACCTTGTTAATTTATTGTATTTTCTAATTTTGAAAACCCAGTTTTGACAACCATTTTAACCTAGTTTAATGCTTTAATTTAGATGTTTAAAACCCTAGTGTAGTGTATCTATATGTGTGCTGACTGAGTTTCAAGTTTGGGGTGATTTGGTTAGAGTTTTGGTTCTCGATTTGGGTTTGAGGTGAATGGGTCTGAAATATGTTATAGGAGTATGTAATGTTGTGTGAAATGAACTGATTTCCTTTCTTTTCCTTTCCTATTTGACTGAACACAGTAAATCCCCTTACTATCCAGATTGGACTGACCTATAGTTCATCACTCACTCACTCACTCACTCTTGCCTAGGTACACACACGCATATAGCCTAATACAAGCATGTTAGCCTCCCTCATATACACGTATATGTGACTGTCACATGTAACAGTCAACACACTCACCCCCCATATGTGCATGTACACACACACCCACTCTCTACTTCTCTCTCTCTATATATATATGTTGATAGTATTGTATACATATATACATAACTATATCATGTAACTCATATGTGATATAGGCATATAGCCTATGTTAGAGTGTCTAAATATATGAATGCATGAAAGTTGCCTTGTCTTGTAATATAGGCATATAGTATATACATGCCTATATATTATATTATGTATATATCTCTATAGATATTACTTGTGTATGAGATAGCTTGAGTTGACTTTGGTCATTATTGGTACTTGAATTGATCGGAACAAAGACCCCCAATGTCGGTATCGGTCAATATTTGGTATCGGTCGGTATCGGATCGGAACATGCCAAACCGTATCGGTATCGGCCGTATCGGATTGGTATCGGCCGATACTTTAAAATTATATGAAATCGTAGTCACCCCCAAGGTTGACTATTTTTACTGAAAGTCAAAGTAGAGTAAACATCTGACCTAGATTGGACTAAGAGTTGACAAAGTCAACTATAGGTCAACCCTTGACCTAGTTTGACCTTGTTTGACTTTGTTGACTTAGCTTGACCTTGTTTGACTTTGTTGTCTTCATGTGTTAAATGACACCCAGATACTAGTTTTAGTTGTTTAAATGACACCCAGATACTAGTTTTAGTTTCAGTTTGCTTTGGTAACTCACTATTGCTCATTACTTGGTACTAGTTTTAGTTGATTGTGTTTTTTTAAGACTAAACAAATGACACCCAGATATTACTTGTGTGTATGAGATAGCTTGAGTTGACTCTGGTCATTATTGGTACTTGAATTATAGGTTAGGCTGTATAGCCTTGAATGGTGTGTGCTAGCTAGTATTGGGATACCAATAGCGATAAGGTAAAGGGTACCTTGGTAGGTCATGACTAGAAATAGGATATTTGACTTAGATTTGACCTTGTTTGACCAAGGTTGACTATTTGACCTAGTTTGACCTTGTTTGACTTTGTTTGACTTAGCTTGACCTTGTGTTGACTTAGTACAACCTAGTTTGACCTAGTTTGACCTTGTTTGACCTTGTTTGACTTTGTTTGACTTAGCTTGACCTTGTTTGACTTAGTACAACCTAGTTTGACCTAGATTGCATATCATTGTTTTAGTAACTGTCCGCTACTAATGTGTGTCCCATAATAAGACATAATATACGAATTTGTGCCTGTTGGATAATGTGTGTCCATCTTTGCAGAATTATTTCCAAATGGATATGAATTACTACTTACGGAATCGTTCATGGATACAATCGTCGTCCTGATGATATGTGTGGTGTGCGGGATGAATACATAGCGGGAGTAGAGCAGTTCCTGTAGTTTGCTAAGGCGTTCCCTCAGTACAGACGGCACCAAAATTAAGTGTCCGTGTGTGAAATGTCATAACGTGAAATATTATCCAGAAGTGGAAGTGACATATCATTTGTACTCGAGGGGTTTCACGCCTAATTACTATCAGTGGACCGCACACGGAGAACTTGTGTCTTTAGCATCAGAGCCGGAGCCTTATGTTGAGCCGTATATGCATGCGGGACCTAATTTTGTTTCAGATAATCATGCATACGACGACGGGTGCATGATTATGGTTTTCGATGCTGCGGGGCCTAGTTTCGTTCATGATGCACTTGAGGAGGCACCGAACGCCGATGCTGCACAGTTCATGGAGTTGTTGGAGAATGCAAGGACTCCATTGTATCCTGGTTGTGAGGATCATTCACCGTTGGAGGTGGTTACAAGACTGTTGAGCATTAAGTCCGATTTTAACATGTCGCAAGAATGCTACAACCGAGTGTTGGAGTTGATTATAGAGATCTTGCCGGCGGGTGCTAAGTTGCCTAAAGACTTCTACCGGTCTAAGAGGATGGTGAGATCGCTCTGGATGGGATACGAGAAAATCGATTCCTGTCGCAATGGGTGCATGCTGTACTACAAAGACGACAAGGACGCAGATGTGTGCAGATTTTGTGGTGCTAATCGCTATAAAATAACTAGTACAGGAAGGTCTACCGGTGCAAGAAAATCGACCGATTCAATGCACTACTTGCCTTTAACGCCGCGGTTGCAAAGATTATTTATGGTGAAAGAGACGGCCGAAAATATGAGTTGGCACATGCGAGAACAGATTGAAGGAGTGTTGGATCACCCATCCGATGGAGAAGCGTGGAAGCACTTTGATCGAGTGTATCCAGATTTTGCTTCAGATCCGCGAAATATCAGGTTGGGACTATCTTCTGACGGTTTTACTCCTTTTGGTCTTTCGGGATCCCAATATTCGTGCTGGCCTGTGATTGTCACTCCGTATAACCTACCTCCTTGGATGTGCATGAAGACTCAGTACATGTTTCTAACCGTTATAATTCTGGTCCGAACAATCCCAAGAGGAACATTAACATGTACTTACAGCCTTTGATAGATGAGTTGAATCAGTTATGGAAAGTAGGCGCTAACACGTACGATGTTTCCAGGAAGCAGAATTTTCAGATGAAGGCAACCCTTATGTGGACCATCAACGACTTTCCGGCCTATGGAATGTTATCTGGATGGAGCACTCATGGCCGTCTCTCATGTCCGTATTGCATGGACCGTAGTAAGGCTTTCCGCTTGAAACACGGCGGAAAACCGTGCTTCTTTGATTGTCATCGGCAATTTCTGCCAAAAGATCATCCGTTCAGAAGGAACGGAATGCTTTCCGTGCCGGCGTTGTAGAGAAGGGTGATCCACCGCCAAGGTAGTACGGAGCCACGATATGGGAGGAGGTTAAAGATTTTCCAAGTGCTATAGAAGATCCTACAACTGGGTACAAGTGCGATTTGTAAAGTTCATAACTGGACAAAGAGGAGCATATTCTGGGATCTGCCATACTGGAGTACCAATCTGATCAGACATAATCTTGATGTCATGCATATTGAGAAGAATGTGTTTGATAACATAATTAATACTGTGATGGACGTAAAGGGAAAAACGAAAGACAATCCCAAGGCCAGGTTGGACTTAGAAGAAATATGCAAACGCCCTGCGTTGTATTTGATATAGCAGAATGGAAAACAGTTCCTGCCGAAGTCAATTTTCTCGCTGGACAAGGAGGATAAAGTGAGACTTTGTCGGTGGATCCAGGGCCTAAAATTTCCAGACGGATATGTGTCAAATCTGAGAAGATGTGTCGATCCGAAGGAAAACAAATTGACGGGTATGAAGAGCCACGATTGTCACGTATTCATGGAGAGGTTAATTCCGATTGCATTTCGGGAATTCTTACCGCAGGCAGTTTGGGATCCATTGACGGAGCTTAGCATATTCTTCAGGAATCTTTGTTCAAGAAATTGCTCGTTGATCGTCTAGAAAGCAAGAAGAGAAAGACATTACGGTAACACTATGCAAGCTAGAGAGGGTGTTTCCTCCTGGATTCTTCGACTCTATGGAGCATTTGCCGATTCATCTATCCTATGAGGCATGTTGGTGGACCCGTCGAATATCGATGAATGTACCCGTTCGAGCGACATTTGAATCACCTAAAAAGAAAGGTGAAAAATAAGGCACGGGTCGAGGGTTCTATTTGTGAAGCCTATGTTCTCGAGGAGATTACAAACTTTTGTTCGATGTATTTCAAGCCTCATGTTGCAACTAATAGAACGAGAGCTTCCAGAAACGACGAGGGAGATCATGAAAGTAATGATACAATACTGAAGGTATTCAATGCTCCAGGAAAGCCATCGGGTAAGATGAAAAAGAGATATCTGAACGATGATGAGCTAAGGGCTGCTCAGGTGTATGTATTACTCAACTGCGACGAGGAGGAAGTAGAGAAACTGGAGGGATAAGTAATTAATACGTCTATATTATTTAATAGTGTTAATTATTATACTATTACATTAATTGAACGATGTTGTTTTCAGCATATTTAATGATGATGTGAGGTCGGGTAGGCCACACATAACAGAAGAAGAACTAGAACAAGAAATGAGGCATTATTTTCCATCATGGTTGAGTGCATATGTAAGACTTGAGAACTCTGTAATTACCTTTTGTATATGCATTTGATTGAGAATGAGCTTAATTGCTTCTTTCGTGGTATTTAGGTCGATCGTCCATACGCAAGACTTGAGAATGAGTCTATTAGAACGCTAGCCAAGGGACCAATTTATGCTGCAAAAATATGGCCAAGCTACTGTGTTAATGGGTTTAGGTTCAAGTCAAGAACTTGCCCGATCAGAGACAACTGGATCTCGATTCCACCAAAAACAGCTGTTTGTGTATCAGATCTTCGAACTACAAAGATGTTGATGCGGGCAACGATTTCTATGGCGTGTTACGGGAGATCGTGGAGCTGACATATAGTTATGGAATAGAGCCTGCTAAGATTGTGCTATTCAGGTGTGATTGGTTCGATCCGATTGAAGGTCAAGGTTGGAAAGTAGACAAGCACGGTCTTGTTGATATAAACTATCGGCGTCGATATCAAGCCTATGAACCATTTGTCCTATCAAGTCTGGCTCAGCTCGTGTACTTCACAAGTTATCCTAAACGGGGAACAACAACAAGGTCGGACTGGTGGGCAGTATGCAAGACCAAAGCTAGAAATACCTTTGAGGTTGACGATATAGCTTATCAACAGGATGAACTACCTCTTGTAACAAATATTATAGAAGTGGACACGACGGAAGTTTCCTATTACACATCTAATTGTGTAGAAGAAGTAGAATTATCTGAAGAGGAAGATGCAGATGAAAGTGAAGATGTAGAGGAGAAGAAGAAGAAGAGAAGAGAGAAGAAGAAAGAAGAAGAAGAAGAAGAAGTAGATGAGCTAAACGAACTAGATGAATTTTCAGAAGAGGATTAAATCTGTACGTTTGTTTTATCATCATATTTGACACTTTAGTGACACTTCTATCATATAAATCTGTGACACTTCAGTGACACTTTATTGACACTTTTATTGACACTTCAGTGACACTTTTTGACTATGATATTTTTCAAAAATCTGTGATGTCTATATAAATATGTTTTTTGTTTTATTGTCATATGTTTTATTGTCAGGTATGACTAGACCATCTGGACGACGCGGAGGATTATATATTAGGCAGCCCCGTCAGCCTCGGGCTGGGGATGGAGGGCAGTTCCGTACCCTCATCCTCATCTCCGAGTACGCCAGTGTGCCGTTCTCTTCCCGGTCCATTACCGGGACAGGGCAGTTCTAGCAGGTTGGCGACTCCTCCCTCGTCGTCCAGCCTTCCTGATCCCGCGTCCAGCATCCCTGATCCCCCGTCCAGCATTCCTACTGTCGACGGCTCTATGGAGGGAGCCCACGCCGATCATATGGAGGACGGTGATCAGACTGATCCTGCCCAGGCAGGAGGTGAGAGCGACCCTCCATGCGCTCCCCCGGGCGAGACGCGTATGGAGATTTGGACGGACGGGCCTATGAAGTAAGTTAATTAATTATTATATATTTCTCAAATGATTATATGTACATATATATTCATGAAAAATTATTGTATAGATATCGGCCTTCTGTAGTACAGAGACAGCTGGGGACATTTGTGAGGCAGAACTATGGTGGGCCTTGGCTCAACTACTCAGATGCTCCCGCAGATAGGAAGGCCTTTTGGTTCGCCCACTTCAAGGTAAAAAATTTGTTTTTTTTAAATTTTAATAATCATTTGTGTATATTATACAACTTTTATATTTTACTTCTTGTAGAGGACCTATTTCTATCCACCACACCGGGCGGCGAGGATCGAGGGCCAATTTTCTGTCGTCATAGCCAAGCTCATCCGTGATGCAATCGACGACCAGAAGCGTCGTGATCGCTCCGGACAGCCGATCCAGGGTTGGATTACGCCAGAGCAGTGGACTGCGATGAAGGCTAGATTCAGCGAGCCCAAGTACCAGGATCAGTCTGAGAAGGCCAAGGTGGCACGGTCGAGCGCCGGTAAGTGGTGTGGTGGCTCTATTCCGATGACGGAGCATTTTCGTCATCTGGTACGTTTCCTATGACGGACATTAATTTATATAGTTCGATATAATGTTTAATACTAATAATAGATAATATATTTTAACAGGTAAAGAAGGGTGAGGACCCGAACATGGTGACCGTCTTCCTGGTCACCCATCGGAGGGCTGGGGACTTCATTGACGAGAGGGCGAAGCAGGCATATGTACGTTCTATTCTTTATATTAACTGACTATAATTTAGAAAACAAAAATAGATATCAATATAGACTTTAGTAAACACTTACACGTTAGCAAACATGTTCTAGGCCGAGTTTGTTCGGCTACAGAAGGAGGCGGCTGATGCTGCTGCTGCTGCTAGTGCGCAAGCAGAGGGAGGGGCTGGTACTTCCTCCCAGCCGCCTGCAGAGCCATCGCCGGACGAGCTCTGGATGACCGCCGTTGGCGATCTTCAGAAGGGTACGTACTACGTTACGGGATCCTACGGCGCGTATTTGGCTTCGGAGTCATCCCGGGCCCCCTCTGTCAGTACGCAGTCTTCGGCTACGCAGGCATCGTCGAGCTGAGGATGTTCGTCGTCAGATCGAGGAGCTGCATCGCGAGTTGCAGCAGCAGATTTCTGATGCGGTCGAGCGACGATCCGACCCTCCGATCGTCACCGGACGATTTGATGCGGTCGAGCGCAGTATACAGGACCTGATGAGTCTGCATCAGGCTGCAGCTGCCAACTTGCAGACGCTCACCGAGTCTACGCAGCGCACAGAGCGTAGACAGGTTGAGCTGGAGGGATCGCAGAGGAGCCTATCTGCCTCACTCGCTCAGTATACTGAGAAGGTGGTGAGTACCCTTGCTGCGCATGGTGAGCGACTGCGAGAGCTGGAGCAGGTACGTCCTTCGGGTCCATCGACGGCGCCGACTCCAGATACTGCACTGCCTCCGACGCCGACTACAGATATTGTACTGCCTCCTACTGCCCCTACGGTACAGCTCACCCAGGAGCAGTATGACTACATTCTATCCTAGTTGCGCGGCAGGGGTCCGCAGTAATTTTATTGGTTTTTTTATGACTTGTATGTATTGGCCCTATGGGCAAATTGTTTATTCATACACTGTTGTTTATACACTTGGTGGGAGATTTTTTATCATCTTTTATTTTATTTGACTCTATTGGATGTTTGTGAGGATGTGTGTCTGTGATATTTACTTTGCACTGCCTCCTATTTTTATTGTGATATTTACTTTGTGATATCTGCGACGGGATGACAAATATACCTACGCTGGATTATAAGCGATGATCTGATATACAAAGGAGGTGCTGCCGAAATTTTAAAAAAATATATTGTGTATTTTTGTTATGATGTGTGTCTGTGTTTACAGTGAATGTGAAATGCAGTGTTCGGAAACCATCGACAGTTTCGATTACTGTTGTATGTGTTATCTTGGATAGAAATAGCAACAGTTCAGGGTGCACTTCTGAGAGCTTCATTTTCACGTCCTTCACTTTCTCGGACGTCGTAAAGGTTCCCGAGAAGGTGAAGGACGTGAAGAGAAAGCTCTGAGAAGTACACCCTGAACTGTTGCTCTTTCTATCCAAGATAAAACATAGAACAGTAAGCGAAACTGTCGATGGTTCGAACACTGCACTTCACACACACTGTAAACACAGAAACACAGCATAACAAAAATATCAATTATATTTTTTTAAATTTTTTTTAACATTAGCGACGCATAGCGACGTTCTGCGACGTACTGCGACGGCAAATAGACGTCGCTATACGTCGCTAACTAGCGACGTTACGTCGCTCGACGTCGCTAATATACGTCGCTAAGTTGCCCACGTGGCCACGTGGATGCCATGCCTCGACATCATTTATAAACTTTTGAAGCGTCGCTAGTGGTCGCTTTACATCGCAATGTTGGCGACGTACTGATACGTCGCTCTCTGTCGCTCATTTGGCGACGTCTAGCGACAATGGACGCCACGTCGCAAATAGCGACGTTCGGCGACAAAAGTATCATCTGCGACTTGCCTATAAGCGACGTACGTTTTTCGTCGCTAAATACGTCGCAAATCATTTTTAGCGACGTATTTTCTGTATTTAGCGACGTCTCCTGACGTCGCTAATCTGGGTTATTTTAGTAGTGTATCCATTCCTGTTGCTCCACCAGTACCAGCAAACACCTCCCAAATGGTTGCCCTATTTCAAGAAATCCTGGAGTTCCAGAAAGCTCAAGATGAAGCCCAGCAGGAACAGATGAATATCACGAGAGAAGACATGAAGAACGTCAATGATGTAGCCTTAGCTATCTTAAACCAAGTTGGAGCAGAACCTCGTCCTAGGAGGGATACCCCTGAATCTAGAAGATATTTGGGTCCCATCAAGTACTCTACTTTACGGCAGTCTTGTCGTAGGAGGCTATTGGCTTGTGACTACTGCAAGAGGCCTGGTCAGGCCGTTAGTTGCCGCAAGAGATTGGGACAATATTTGGCATGTGGATCTGCTGAACATCGGGTAAAGGATTGCCCCTTATCTTTCCATCATACCAGAGTACCTATCCCAGTTGCACCTGTTATGCCACAACCTAGGGACTCTCTTCCTATCCAGCAGACCCTGCCTCCTACTATAAGGCATGATGCAGACTCGAGGTTCATAGAAGATGAAGCAGTTGGAGACTGCTCATGCAAGAGCCAGAACCATGAAGAATAGTACCTAGGACTGCTGAATAGCATTATCTATTTTTTTTGGAAGTTGTAACAGGATGTCCTTAGATCAATCATAAGAGTTTTTGCTGTAATTCTCCACATGAATAAAATTCTTAGTTACACCTTTATGGCAGATGTTTTCCTGATAGTCTTTCCGGATTATCCCAGATCTAGACATAGGATTCACCATTGACCTAGTCCCCGGCTCTTTCCCTATTTCTAAAGGATGTTACAGAGTCAACCCGAAGGAGGCCAAGAAGATGAAGGATCAGATCAATGAAGGCTCTAGGATTTATTCAAGATGGAACTTCACCTTAGGAAACCCCTATCTTGTTTGTGCTCAAGAAGGATGGAACAACGGATGTGCATCGATTACCAGACACTAAAGAACAAGTACCCTCTGCCCGGATCGAGGATCTGTTTGATCTGTTTGTGTGGAGTTAGGGTGTTTTCGAAGTTTGACTTAAGATCTGACTACCATCAAATCAAAGTCAGGAAGGAGGACATTTCCAAGACGGCGTTCAAACACCAAGTATGGGTAGTTTTCTTTGGTCATGACGTTGGACTGACAAATGCTCTTGCTGTGTTCATAAATCTCATGAACAGAGTTTTTCATGAGTATTTGAATCGGTTTATCTTCTCCATAGATAACATTCTGATATATTCGAAGACTGAAGAAGAGCATGAAGAACATCTGAAGAAAGTTCTGGAAACTTTGAAGAAAAAGAAGTTTTATGGTAAGTTATCTGAACGTGGATTTTCTTTAACAAGGTGGATTTTTGGCCATGTTGTCAAGAGAAGAAATTTCGATGGAAGATAGCTGCTGTTGAAAAGTGGTATACCCCAAGTTCAAATTCGGAAGTTTCTTGAACTTGGCTGGCTACTATCAGAAGTTCGTGAAGGATTTCGCCAAGATTGCTGAGCCGATGACGAAGCTCACTTGGAAGAATGAAGAGTTCATCTGGACGAAAGATTGCCAGGCGGCATTGAGGAGCTGAAGAAGAAACTTACCACTACACCAATCCTTGCGCTACCTGCAGGAACCGGTGGTTTCTCAATTTACAGTAATGCCTCTGGAAAAGGACTGGGTTGCGTTCTTCAACAACATAGGAAAGTAATTGCTTACACATCTAGGCAACTACAGACTCATGAGAAGAATTATCCCACACCTAATTTGGAATTTGCTGCAATTATCTTTACTTTGAAGCTATGGAAGCATGATTTTTATGGAAAGGGAGTGAAAATATACGGACTACAAAAGTCTGAAATATGTCTTCACTCAGAAAGAGCTGAATGTTAGACAAAGAAGATGGCTGAAGCTGATGAAGGATTTCAACATCGACCCGCTATACCACCCGGGTAGGGCTAATGTGATCGCTGATACACTTAGTCGATACCTAGTGGCGATGTTCTTAACCAAGGAGTGGCACCTACTAGAAGACGTCGAGAAGCTTGGACTGGAGGTTATACTACCTGGAGATAGAAGGACGGAGCTGGATGCTGATTCAGTATTGATGAAGTTCGAGGCTGATGGACAAAATCAAGAGGACGTAGTTTCAAAACGAGGCACTTTGCAGGCTTAGAGATCAAGTGTTGGCAGGAACACTTGAGGGTTTCTAAATTGATCAGCAGTGGAACTCTGAAGAATGGTACGAGACTTTGCGTATCGGCTGACAAACGGAGGAACGAGTTGATGAAAGAAATGCACCAGTCGCAGTATTCCATATATTCAGGAGCTAATAAGATGTATCGGAATATGCCTCCATTGATTGGTGCTATGGAATGAAAAAGGACAATTCCAGGTATGGGATTAGATGTGAATTTGTCAACATGGGGAATTTAGTAAGAGAACAAAAAGTTTGTTGCAGCCGCTGGACAAATTCGGAGTGGAAGTAGAAGCATATAACAATGAACTTTGAGTAAGGATTGCCTTGTTCCCAAGGAGGGAAGGGCACCAATTGGATTATGTGGACCGACTGACTAAGTCAGCACACTTTATTCCCTTCAAGGTTAGTTTATTCACCGAGAAGTTGGCAGCATTGTACGAGAGGCACCCCTACCGGATTTATGGAGTACAAACCGACGGACAATCAAAGAAGATAATCCAGACGCTTGAAGATATGTTAGATCTTGTGTTTTGGAAATTGGAGGGTCTTGGAGAAGATCATTTAAAATTGGTAGAGTTTCCTTACAACAACTACCAAGTTAGCATCGTCAATCAGTGGAGTTTGAAGAAGATAGCATTTCTGTGAAGTTTTCTCCTACCAGAGGAACAATCAGTTTAGACGGAGCTGGGATTTGAGGCCAGATACATCAGGACAGTTGAAGGTTTTAAGACGAGTTGGAAGCGGCGTACCGGTTAGCTCTATCAGCTAATCTTGAGAGTGTGCAACGTCTTCTATGTATCACAGCTCAGACGCTACATTTCGGATCCGAGTCCCATATTGGATAATTCAGAGCTGAAGATTGGACTCAACCTTTCAGTGCCAGAGAAACCAGTTGCAAGCGTAGTCAGAGGTGAGAAGAAGATCAGAATTTGAGCCATCACTTAAACTCCTACTTCTTATCTTTTCGTTCTAAACTTGACTGATGCTGCTAAGTCAGCCTAGTTTTGCAAGCTATCTCTTTATCAAGCGTGATCATGACAGTATTTTATTGGGTGCACTCACTAATATATTGTCTAATCAGGACCGGTGCATGATGGTCTGATCAACCTCGTGTACTTTGGTTCACTTTTGTATTTTCTACATGGATGATATCATAAACCGTCTCATCCACGACTGCCTTGGAAATTCTTATTGTTGGACCAGAGTTACGAGTGTAGTACCCGTACCTGTTTGATTCTCCTACCCTGCCTTTAATTTCGAGGACGAAATTTTCTAAGGAGGGAAGATTGTGAAACCCATATCTTTTGTAATTAATAAATAATAGTGTTTAGTATTAATTTTAGTAAATATATCATTATTATATTATTATTATTATTATTATTAAATATTTTTGATTGAAAAGGGTTTCGAAAATAATATAATAACAAGGATTTTTGAGTTCAGACCCAGACCCGAGTCCGAACCCAGACCCAGGCCTGAGCCCGAACCCAACCCCATTCTTAATTCTGATTTTGACTTGGTTTGTTTATTAAAAAAAATAAAAAATAATTACTAGCTGGTCCCGTAGGACCAGCAGCTCTCCCATGAATTGGCCAACTCCCCATTTTCTCTCCTTACCACACAAATCTCCAACGTTCACCACAACACCCCCCAACCTCTCTGGACCACACAAGAACAACTTCACTTCCCTTATTTACTCCCCACTTCTCACGATCACTCTCACAGAAGAATAACTCCCAAACTCATCTCTCTCTCATTCTTCACAGATCAAGCTCTCACCCCAAACTCTTCTCTCCTCACCATCACCCCCAAACCCCCACTCTCCCCCAACCCGAACCGAACCCCTTCGGCGACCGCCCTCGCGGCTGTGCTCCGACCAACCCCGTCGACGTCACCCTCTTCCCCCGACTCCACGCCCGCGGCCGCCACTCCCCGCGAGCGCCCCCTTGCGCGCCGCGCCCCGGCCAGTGCTCCGGCCGACCGCCCCTGTCGCCGCCCCCCTCGCCGACGTCCGGCGACCGAGCTCGCGCCAGCCCCCTCTCCGCCGAGCCCGTCAGCTTCCTCCGACGCCGACGCCAGCACACCGCCGACAGCGCCGCGCCCCCTTGCGCGGTGTTCTCCGCCGAGCTTCTCTTGGCAACCACCCTTCGACGTTTCCTGGCTCGCGTCCGTTCCCCCGCGTCAGAACCCGCGGATCGACGCTGCCCTTCGTCGCAGCGCCCCTGGTCAGTTCTATTTGGCCAGCACCTCCCTGTCGTGCCCTAGTTCTGAGTTTTCGGCGTTCTTCATCAACGCTGCTGATTTCAGCGCTGACCTGGGGATTACTACGCTGTTTTGGAGCTCTTTTCTTTCTATTTATTCATCTGAGAGCTCTAGCCGAGCAATCCGAGGTATACCCCCCTGTCCCGCTTATTTTATTATTTAGTCAATGATGAAATGGTCCCCGATTCCCTTTGGGAACTCGGTTTTAGCGACGTCGTAGTTTTCCGGGACTTTCGGAAAGGTCCTGTGAATTATTTTGGATTCCCGGAATATTTCGGGAATGGATTTTTAGTATGTGTTGGCTTTTCGGATTTTTCCGGGAACGTTCTGTGATTTGTGGAATTGGAATCGGACTTCCGAAATTATTTCGGGTCGTCCCGATTATTCTGTGGATTGGTTGTGGATATTTTATAATATAAAATTCGGGTTTTCTCTGGTTTGGGACTTGCAGGAATTATCGGCGCCATTTTCCCAGTTTTTGGGTTGACCAAAAATAGAGAAGATGCTGCCCGATTTTCCCGTAAATCCTGAATTATTTTTAAAATAAATTTAAAATGATTTTCGGAATTTATTCGATATTTGATTTTTGGGTGACGACCGTATCGGTCAATGGACCCGGCTAAGTGCAAACGAAACCGGCCCCGCCCGGACGTTGAGGCAATTAGCCAAAATGAGGATTGGACCATATCTGAGACTCTATTTTATCTCTATATTTTATTATTAAATTCTGTTTATATTTTATTTAATATTTCAGTAGGACTAACGGCGGTCTTGTCTTATTTCAATTTATGTAAATAAATTGTAATGGACATAAGCCCAGTTGGCTGTGGTCTGTAACTGTGATGGATAGCTTAGATTTTTATTATTTCTGGTTTTGCGAGTTTTTACTATAACGGGTAATTTGAATAAAAGTATTTTCGTATAAAAATTAATTAATATTTTCTCACCTAAAAATTGACAAGTTTAGTATTAAGTCACATATTTCTCTTTAAATAAGAAAATTAGCTTTATAATTATATTTATAAAAATTACCAAGTTTTCCTAAAATAATCTGGCAGCGACGATGTTTTCCGAATTCAAAGTTAAAATGACATTTTTCCCTCGTATTAAATCAACGCACAATAATCGTATTTTCTGTGTTTGGTTAATTAAAAGATTTAAAATTGACTAGGGAACAGTTTAGAGATTACAACTAGCTTAGTTAGCATTGACGATTCTTGGTTTTTGAGACAGCTTATCGAATGTAGGATTTCGAGGAAGAGTCTGAACTTCCATCTCGACGTATCAACCTTTCTAGTCCAGTCAAACCTGAGGCAAGTACATTTTGTGTTAGTTTACAATTATTTAGTAATCGTTTTAATGCAAGTTTAAACCACGATGCAACACGGAACTCTCTCTGAGCACTGACTGTAACTACTGTAACTATTGGGGACTGGGGGAGTAGTGTAATGAGTATGACCACATCCAAACTACTGTAACTACTGTAACTATATTAGCTTACCCCTCATACACACGGGGATAAGCCGTATCTTACTGTAACAAACCCAAGCCGGTCATATTTCATTGCCTATTCACATCACAGAACTGTAACTGTTTTAAAACTGTAACTACTTTATTGTGGATTTCAAAACTGTTTAAAAGTGCATAATTCTATTATTTTCAATTGTCAAATTAGCATGAATTGTACTTTGCTCCCTCCTGACTGGAGACCCAACATTTTAGGTATCACTGATGAGGCTTTGTTCCGCGATCCCAACTAGAAGACGAGGATTTCGAGACTGATGAGCTGTTTTGCCTAGTGTTTTCTTTCCTTCTTAATGTATGTAGAAAATGGTTTAAGTTGTATCTTTCATTTCATTGTAAAAGTTTAATAAAGTTTTAAATTTCCCGATGTTGAGTTGTGACAAATATAGTGTTGTTGTGTGGTTACCTGCTACTGAACAGCTTACTGCCGCCGTCTCAACAACGGTGCAGGCTGGGCATGATCCGGTTCGACCCCTTTAGTTGGGATCGGGTCGTGACAAAGCCCTTAACCAACCCAACCTTCCAGCACAGGCTCGAATTTCCCTCCCTTCGGTTCATAACCGAACACAATTGAGTATTTAAACCACGCGCGATCGAAGTTGATCGAAAACCCTAGAAGGACACCGCCGCGGCCCGACCCCTGCGTGCGGCCTCGGCAACCGCAGCGCCGCCGTGCGCGGCCAGAGCACCGGCCATGCGCGGGACTAGCACGCGCACGCAGCGCTGGAACAGACCAGCACAACAGCAGCGTAACAGCATGAGTGTGGTTTTGATGGCGTGGTTTCGACCGTGCAGTGATCGTTTTGCGCGTCGTCTTCGCAGGTATGCACACCACATATAAGACTTCGATGATCTTCTATTAGCTCAAAGTTGTACGCCCTAGATTGCACGATATTTCGACCCAAAGTCGAACCGAAAACCTGTTCGAAACAGGACTTTAAGTAGTCGAAGTACTCCTGTTTGCGGACGAATCCTATTAACCCATTAACCTTTTCAAAAATCCACCTAAATAGGATTGTAGACAACCTATAGGACAGAAAAACCTTTCTTTACTTTTAATTAATTCATTGTATTCATCAAACAAAATCTTTTAAAGTTTGCTAAAAATCTGTTTTCAAAACTTAGAAATTGTTCCACACGACGTGCGTCCCGCCAAACCGGGCGACGTGGTCGCGAACCGGAAGCATCGAAAGCTGCGTAACGGCTTGTGGTCGTGTGGGCTTTGACGGAATTCGAATTGGTCGCGTGTGCGCGACGAATTTGATGCGTATCCGTCGAAATTCACCGTATCGTGACTTTGTAAATTTCTCAATTACTTTGTGCACGTTCGTCAGATCGAGACGAAACTTGTGCCAACAGGACGTATCGTTTTTCTGGTCCTGTATGCCAAGTTTGGTCTGATTCTGAGACAGTTGGTAAAATCGTCGTTTTGCGGGCCCCCACGGTCCGACTCAACGGGCGATTTTGTGCAAGGCCTGCCGGAATCCAACTTTGGACATACAGTTGGGTTCGTATCGGAAAACCGGATCTATAGACATGTAGTTTGACGACTTTAGAGACCATTGACTCTGTCACGCTTTTCGGTGCAAAGCGAGTCCAACGGCGGACATCGTTTTTGCCCAAATTACCGTTTTGCCCTGTGTCCAGAATTGGACTTAAGGACAGGCAACCTAGCTAATTTAACTATTCTGAGACTGTTGGCACTGTCTGTTTCAGCTTTCGAAGACAGTTGTGATGACTTGGACTTTCTGACTTATTGATTGGAGTTACATTGTTGGTTCTTCGTGCAACCCCCAAGCAAGTATACCTTGCCTCCCTCTACAGTTTATTTACATGCATATTTCTATTATTTTATACAGTTTTACTAGTTGATTATTGACACAAGAGTTGTACATCGTGCATGCTAGTATACATATAGTTCTCTAGTTGTTCATGATTACATGCTTAGTTAATCCCTATATCTTTATGTTAACAGTTAGTTATTACAGTTCTTGATTTGCATACTTTACTCTAGACAGTGTTTACTGGTTTATTAGTCGTGTTCTTTATCGTTATCATGCTTGACTGGATGTCATGGTTCTAGGATTGGTTCCCTATCGTACCGTGTCGTGAGTCGATCGTATCATAGGATGAATAAGTCATACCGGAACTGCTTACCTCCTTGTCTTGAAATCTTGATGCTAACCTGCGAGTCCACATTAGGGCGAGGGTATAGTTAAGCTAACTTACGAGCCTACACCAGGGACGAGAGTTAGTAACTAACCTGCGAGTCCCATTAGGGGCGAGGGTTAGTAGTTAAGCTAACTTGCGAGCCCACACCAGGGGCGAGAGTTTAGGCTAATCTACGAGTCCACATTAGGGGCGAGGGTTAGTAGTTTATATGTCCACACCTGCGATTCCACACTAGGGACGAGGGTGATGCTAGCCTGCGATCCCACTAGGGACGAGGGTTAGTAGTATATGGTTCACACCTGCGAGTCCACACTAGGGACGAGGGTGATGCTAGCCTACGAGTCCACACTAGGGACGAGGGCTAGTAGTTGTTCAAACCTGCGAGTCCACACTAGGGACGAGGGTTTGTGTATTCGATTGGTTATCCATTGACATCGTGATATCGTGTTCTCTTTCTTCTCCAGCAGTTCGTCTAGGCGAAGTGGTTCTTCCAGTCATGTATAGTCGTATTTTCGTGCGGATTGGTCTTTACCCGTTTATTTCCTATATTCTCTTTATTGCATGATAAACTGCTAGATAGGCATACTTTTATGTATCTTGCTATGTCCCATGAGGACCTGATGATCTCTTCTGTTAGTTATTGCGTGGAGTTAGTTAGCAGCTCTGGATGGCGGATATTATGACACTTGTGGGGTCCGGTTACGATGATATTGCTTGCGGGATTCAGGTATCGCTATTGTTTTCGTTATCCGCTCGTGCTTTTCCTTCATTATCATGAGATATCCTGTTTCTTGATTCAGTTTAGACTCTTGTTATTTTTCTTTAGAGTCTTATCGGACATGCATGCTAGTGGGCTGCAGACCATGACCCATACTTGTTCATTCTTGTTTTATATATTTCCTGTGGATTGAGATATAGTTTAGATTACCCATGATACCATGACCTTGACAGCTTATACGTACTCGAGTCGGGCTGGAGTCCGCTCGATACGTAGCTGGCTTGCTCACGAGCTCGCGTCCGAAAATCGGGTGCGGGTCGTGACACCCGTCCAGAATAAGACCATCATCACCACCACCAGTCCTGTCGTGCCATCCCGATGCAGCCGCCGACCCTGCCATTATGGCTACCCTCAGTCCACCAGAAATGGTGACACCACAAGCCACCACCAAAACCCAAATAGATCAGCCATCACTCACCTGGACCTCCGCCGCCTACCGCCTCCAGATCCGGAGTGCTGACCCCGAGCCGCCGTGCCCTGTGGTCGACGACGTGTGCGCCGCCGTGCCCTGTGGTCGACGATGTGTGCTCCTCCGTGCCCTAGATCACAGTGCCTCCATGCCAGTAAGCCACCGCGAAGCTCCGCCCGGCGGGACCGACCTCCTGTGCCGAACCCCAGATCTGCCCCTGTCCGCATCTTTGCCCGTCGCTGCGCCGAAGTTCGACGCCGCCCTCTCAGCACCGGAGCAGCGCTCTGCCAGAGCGCCGAGCCCCTACCATTCTGTCGCCGTGACCTACACCGTCGGGGTTGAGACTCTCCCAGCCGAAGCCGCCGCCCTTCGCTACCATGGTCGCGTCCGACGACCGCCAGCGCCGCGCGACCAGTGAGCTCCTCTCCGTCGTGACACTGCGGACGTCGATGGGAGCCGAGCGTCGTCGCTCTCCTCGAGCACGGTGCCAAACACCTATAGATCCGTCGTAGCCGCGCCTAGGGTTCCGTCCAGCACTGGCCACCGACCGTCCGAGCTCGAGTGAGTCTCGCTCCTCCTCTCCTTTCCCAATGGCTCTTTTCTTTCCCACACACTCTCTCTCTCTATTACAGCATGTGTTAAGTAATTATTTACTTTTTTTTTCTCTTTTGCTTTTGTTTGGTGAGGGTTGAGCCCAATTAAAAGTGTAGGTTAAAGCCCATGAATACGTTGGGCCCCAAAAGTTGGATTACCTAGAGGATTAGTGATTCATAATTTTTCAGTATATATATATATATATATATATATATATATATATATATATATATATATATATATATATATATATATATATATATATATATACACCGCATTTTATACATATAGTAAAATATGATAGTTTGTTACTACTACTACTACTACTACTACTACTACTACTACTATTATTATTATTACTGAATATATTATTCGTATCATGATTATTAATGTTATTATGAGTTATTTTGAGAAATATAAATAACATCTCTAAAAATGAATGGATTTATATTTTGGGCCTTAGTGTTGGCCTTATATCACTGTATTGCTATAATTATGATTATTGTATTTACTATCATTGATATTATTGTTATGTACATTTCTAAATATTACCTATCAAAAACTAAATTATTACATTGGGCTTTTGTATTATTGCCTTGAGCTTAAGTATATTTCATATGATAAATAATATTAATATGCCTATAAATACAAGTATTTTTTATAAGTCTATATAATATATCTACAGATACACTTAGATGAACTTTGTATATATTTCGAAAAGACTTTCCTTTATATATTAAGTAAATTTGTTTGGCTTTGGACTTTGAACCCGTTGAACCTTCTAAAGTTTAATGATAAATTCTAAATAGTTATTTTCTATATAATCTAGTGTTAGTCAATTGTGGTTGGAAAGTGGGACTCAAGAGTCAATTGAGATTTTAAATTTTCAATCATTGTGATTTTGCAATCACAATTTCTAAATTTATATAGATTTTCTTAATATCAGACATGTGATTCTTAAGTCACAATTTCCCTACTTTCTCATTTCTTTCTTTTCTGTAAAAACAAAAACCAGAATTACTTCTCTTTCTTTCGCCTTTCCTTCTCTATTATTAAGGTTATTTCCACCGTCTTTCATAGATCTCACCGCCTACAAAAATAACATTGTTTTTCCCGCTACCTCAAGTCACCATGGAATCCTGAATCCTCCTGTAAAAAAAAATTCCTAGCAATCTTCTCCTTTGTCATGGTTATCGATTCATTTTCCAGGATCGATTTTGAGGAAGTGCAATGGGTACAAGTGCACTAAACCTCCAGAATTCATATGCCTAACTTTTTTTTTATGTATATGTTATATATTTTACATTCATTCATATATAACTACATATAAAAAAGTTAGTAAAATTAAATTTATGGTCCATATTAGTTAATCTGTGTTACGATCACTATTTGCATGTCCAACTATTCTAGAAAACTTAAAATATAATTATAGGGTAGTTGATAGTTCATATCTCATTTGAAAGATATTATAGCATGAATGATTTTTCTTAGTTGATATTAATTTTGGATAATTTAATTTCTGAAAAATAAATATAATTTTTTTATATGAGAATATGTCTCCATTTATTTTTTTGCATTGGCTCTAGTTGTCCTTGATGAATCCCAGCCTAGGACCTGTCCTTTTCCATCATCTTTGTTATTCAAATGGTTGCTAAATCCAACTCCATCAAGGTTAACATAACTTATTTTCCTTCTTCGACCAGGTTGATGGTGTCATATTCATCCACGAGTGTCCATCAGAAAAAGTAAAATAGTACATGGGTTTATTACCTTCAAGTCTGTCACCCAACCGGTGAATTTTAACATAAAATATACAGAAATTTTCATATAAAGTAAAGAAATTTACCGAAATTTTGAAAAAAGTAATAAGTTTATGAAAATTATGTATAGCGTAATGAGGCGACAACTCCGATGGCGCGCTGGCAAACTCCCCACTACCTTCCCTTGGGCGAGCTATGGGCCTTGGCGCGCTGCCATCTTTTCAGATCCACGTGCAGTGGGGGGGGGGGGGGGACAGGGTCACGTGAAGTGGGGTGGGGATCCAGCGGAGCGCCATCGACCATGGCGCGCTCCATGGGGAGCCATGGGCCATGGCGCGTTATCCACGTGCCTGGCTAGGAATGGGCTAGGAATGAGAAGGAAAAAAGACATCAGTCAGAGAGCTCCATCAATGATGGCGCGCTCCCACTCTCTCCCCCCAACGGCTACATGTACTTCTCCCCTGCCTCCCCTGCACCTTCAACGGCTATATGTAAAGTAGAGTGCGCCAACATTCCTGGCGCGCTTTTTCCAACGTCTACATTTTAACGTCTCTATTCTCATCGTCTATATATTTCAATGTTAACTCTCTCTCTACGCAAACACATCTCCTATCTCTTACAGAAGCACACAACTCTTTCTCCTGTCTCTCACAGAAGCACTCCTCTAAAGCTTGGAAGCGCAAGTCTTCAGAAGCTAGTATCTCCCTCTTACAAGCTTCCAACTCCTGACGGAAGCCAGTATCTCCCTCTGAAGCTTCTCTCCCTCTTACAAGTTCTCCTTCTCTATTAGCTAAACATTGTCAACCATCTTATTTTTTCCATGGATCCTAATATTAAAATAGTCTGCTCACATGGTGGTAGAGTAAATGGGTTAACTTACGAAGGAGGTGACACCCAATTTTTTACAACTTATCGCCATATTACCTTAGAAAATTTACGCAATTTAATTTCAACGCGTTTTTCTATTAATTATCAATTTATTTTAAAGTCTGTTTTTGGTTCCACATGTTTATTGATAGATGGTGAAGAAGCATGGAATTTTATTCTTGAGATTAATTCACAATCACCTTATATTAGTTTATATGTTACTCAAGTTTCATCATTTGCTAATAGAACTAATGATGAATTTGTTTCTAATTACCCACATGTTAACGCAGGTGCTAGTTCTTCTCAAACAATTGCTCCCTTACAAGATGAACATAATGATGATGATGATTATGCTGATGATGATGATGATGATGATAATTGCTCCCTTCCTAGAATATTTGCGACATCCCAGAGTGTGATTGTCATTTCACCAACAGGCAACTGAAATGCGTTGCGTTGAGGCCACCAACGCTCAGCAAGACTAAATATGAGGTGAACATCGTGGACTAAAATTTAAATTTCATCCAGATAATGAAATCCAAATGAACGCACCACTGCTTTTGATCATCAATTAACTCCCATGTCTGATACCTTCTCTGATTCCTCCAACTTCCATGCTCCCGTGTTCGAGCCTCGGGAGGATAATCATATAACTACAAGCGAATTTTATTTGTTACATTTATGTAAAATAAATAAATAATACAGAATAACGAGAGTTACCATTTTAAAATTTACCTTCCCCTCAAAAACTAACTTAGATATATGAGTTTCTCTTTCCTGTTTCACGATTTCTGTAGTCGGTCCCCCGGGAATAAATCCGTCATTCGGTGGATTCATCTGTTACATTTTTTCGTAAATACAATTAGTAATACAAATGTTGAAATAAATTCAAAATTTAATCTTGTACAAGAGTTACTTACATTTAGAAAAATAGGATGAAGATGAAGATGAAGAATAAGAGAAAGAGGTGCTCTGGTGCTGTCTAAATTATGTGAGGAAGGTGCTGTCTAAATTGTGTGAGGAAGAAGAAAGAAGAAGAAATTTATAGAAGGGAAACGAAGAGAGAAAGAGATGCTGCCAAATCATGCCAAACGCTACCAAACAATTTCCCTCCAAAACTTCACCCTGCCACCCCTTCTGATGGCGCGCCATCAGAAGGGGCACGCTTCCCACTAAATCACTGCAAGGCACGCTTCCCACGTTCACTGAATCACTGCAAGGCCGGCCACTGAGTCACTGCAAAGCAGTCAACGCAGCCAGAGAGCGCCACGACTGATGGCGCGTCGTATACGACGCCAAGACTACGCGCCATCAATGATGGCGCGTCCTTCGGGGACCACAAAAGCGCTGCGCTGCGCGTCTTTCCATGAGCCTCGTCACGTCTCGTCACGTCCTTTTCCATGACCGTAACCATAGCGCGCCATCAATGATGGCGCGTTCTTTGAGAATTTGCTTCCCGACCAGGGCGCGCCATCGATGATGGAGCTTCGTTACCCAATCCACAATTTCTCCAAACTTATTACTTTTTTTAAAATTTTGGTAAACTTTTTTACCCCATATGAAAATTTCTGTAAAATATAACTAGGTGTAATTAAATATGGTTAAGAATAAACATGGAGATCCAACAAATGGTTGAGACAAGATAAAATTGCATCTTCCAAGTGTTTGTCATTTGTTACCAATGAAAAATATATTCTTATGTAATTGTTATCCTGGCATTTAAATTTAGTATATGTAAATCTTATGTTTTTGCAACATTTTCAGATTATATGTTATTTAGACTTTTTAGAAACCATTGTTAAGATTGAGAACAAAGTTTACTGTGTTAATATTTTCGGATCTTTAAACTAATAATAATAACACAAGAAATAATATCGATCAAACTCAATTATACTAATTTATTTTATATTTATTTATTTTCGTTTACATGGAACATAAACACGACAAGTACTAATTTTCATAATTAATGAAGTCAAAACGTTATTTGATACGGTTTGAAATTACAACCACAAGTGCAACCACGAGGATTCTTGAAATCATTTTTTTTTTTCCAAAATCATCTTAATCTAGTTTGACTAAACCCTTAGTGATTTTTTTTAGAATTGGACACCAGAGCATCCCATAATTCTTTTTTTTCTCGGTTATGGATTTCCAAGTAAAATTTGTTTGTGTTTGTGTTTGCGTTTGAATTTTTAAGATGTGAAATGTAATTCATGTGTTCGTTTATTGTTTGTAAGAGTCCTTATCAGTAGAAGTGAACAATTTTCCACCACAATCTTACTGTATGGCTAGCTTAGTACTAGTTCACTACTAGTAAATGCTGATATAGCGGAAAGAGGTAACCAAGTTTAAAGGTTTAGCTGGTCAACAGCTTTTGAAAAATATTCTTTAAACATCTCTTATGTTAATTGGCTCCCAAAATTTTTGGGTGATAACATCTCTCATTTTGTGACATCTGACATGGAAAGTGACATGGCAGCTAACATGTAATATTTTAACCCAAAAATTAATTACCTAAAAAATTTATTGTTAATGTTAATGCTAATGCTAATTTTAATTTAATGTTAATATTAATTTTAATGTTAATGTTAAAATTAATATTAATGCTAATTAATATTAATATTAATATTAATATTCATGTTAATTTGAAGTTAATATTAATTTTAGTATTAATTTTAATGTTAATGTTAATGTTAATACTAATTTTAATTTAATGTTAATATTAATTTTAATGTTAATGTTAAAGTTAATATTAATGTTTAGTCTAATATTAATGTTAATGATAATTTTAATATTAATGTTAATGTTATCCAGCTAAATCTGTAAACTTGGTTATCTCTTCGCCACATCAGCATTTACGAGTAGTGAGCTAGCTAGCCATAGAACAATTTCATTTCCACTATCATTACAATTCCAACAACTTTTACATAGAATTTAGGGATGACCGCCTGTTTTTAAATTAGAAAACACAATTCTAGCACAACTTTATTACCAAATTACATATAGAACTCAGTCTTTCATTGGAACCCACCAGTTTCCGTTCAATGTGTACAAATATTATCTAAAATCCATGACAAAAATTGGAGAAATTATTCCGTCGGATGGGATCACCACATGGCACTAGTAAGTCCCCTTCCAATAGTACAATGACGCACCACTCTATATTTTTTTTTCCCGCTAATTTAGTATTAGTGGTATGTCAATATACTATTGGAGATGGCTCAAGGCTCATCAATACCACGTGGTGAACCCATCCCACTCAATAATTTCTCCAAAATTTGGACGGACATTTCAAACCCATCTCGTCACTCGAGTTCTTGATGAGAACCTATTTATTTTATTAATCTATACTACTATATATAACAAGAAAAGTATGTTTCAGTGAATTTTTTTTCTTCCAAATATGTCTTTACCTATCTATACTAATTAAAATTGTTCATTAAATTTACGAGGGCAGTAATGTAATTATGTATAGAAAAAAATAAAATAAAGGGATTGTTCTTCGCAAGTAGTCTTGCATGATTGTTTTTCTTTGTCCATTGCTTAGTAAAATATTCCATAATTATAATTGTTGAGAATCAATAAGGGACTTTTAGTCCCACATCGGAATTTGTAGTATGTAGAGGAGCTAGACTCCCTATAAGTAGTGAAGTAGTCCATCAATAAAATTCATCCCAACTATTATTTTCTACATGGTATCAGAGCCATAACTCTCTCCACACAAAAAAAAAAAAAAAAAAAAAAAAAAAAAAAAAAAAAAAAAAAAAAATTTAGCCCCCTCCCGAAGCAGCCCCCCCCCCCCCCCCCCCCACCCGACCCCCCTTTCCCCCCCCCTCCCGGAGCAGCCCCCCCTCCCCCCCCCCCCCCCCCCCCCCCGATCCCCCTTTCCCCCCCCACCCGCTGACCCGCGCCCCCCCCCCCCCGCTGACCCGCGCCCCCCCCCTCCCCCCCCCCCCCCCGCTGACCCGACGGCCCCCTTCCCCCCTCCAGCGCCGCCCCCCCCCCCCCCCCCCCCCGCCCCTTTATTGCTACTACAGCACCCTTTTTAGGGTTTTCTTTTTGCTGTTTCCAAAAAAAAAAAAATAATAATAAAAAAAAGTAAAAATAAAAAACAGATTTCTTCTCTTTAGAAGATCTCTGTAGTTGCCTTCGAGAATTAGTACCTTCTTTTTAGAAGCTCTGCTACGAATACGAAATCTCTTTAGATCTTCGTATCTCAGAAACGTTGTCTTTACAATCGTTTCTGCACGGCTGGTATACATCTGGTTTGTCTCATGCAAGGAGGCACAACTACGTTGGTTATCCTTGAGCCGTCCGAACGCGTTATCATGACGCGGTTCTAGTTGGTCGTATAAACTACGACATATCAGTGAGGGATCTCGTTTTGTTGTTTCCCCCCGGTAGCTGACTAAGACGAAGACGACTCCAAAGAAGACGACTCCGGAAACAACAACACCTCACTGATTGCAGTTGCAGAAGTCATGGATTCCATCTATGAGAAGTTGACAGCAGAAGAAATGAAGGCCCTGGTCGAGGATCTCCTGACCAAGAGATTACCGGAGGCGACCCCACGCGTGACCCATACTGATGTGGATCCGTCACCATACAAAATGGGTAAGTTGGACAAGCTGGAGACGAAGTTGGAAGGCACGACCAACTACTTGAAATGGTCGCGGCAGGCGATGCGGACGCTGAAGGGACGTGGCTTGGTTGGTTATGTTGATGGCCACACTACGGCCCCTGTCGATCACTCCTCGAAGGAGTTTGCTGTATGGGACATTGTCAACAATGTCGTGGCTGGTTGGTTGACAGCCTCTTTGACCGACCAAGTGTCGGGTAACGTTGAAGCAATGGAGGGAGCTGCTGATATCTGGAGAACGTTGAAGGACATGTACTCCGGTTCGGGTAACCCCATGCGAGTCTTCCAACTGCAGGATGAGCTCGATAGGGTAATCCAAGACGATCGTACCATCTCTGAGTACGCTGCCTTGTTGAAGAAGTACTGGTCTGATCTTGACCATTATGATCCTCTTGGCATGGAGGATGCTCAGGTTGAACCGACTTTTGCCAAATATTTCCAGAAATTTCTGGATTATATTTCGCGGCAACGGATGATGAAGTTTTTGAAGGGGCTCAACCCAGCGTTTGAGCAACGGCAGAATGTCCTTCTCGCACAACCGACGCTGCCGACATTAGAGGACGCCATAGCTGCCATGGCACAAGAAGAAGCATGGTTGAAGCTGATGCCTACCAAGGGTATCTCCCAGGGGGAGCCGGCCGGAGTTGACACATCTGCTCTTGCCACTTTCACACAGCCTCCTTCTACGGGAGGCGTTTGCCACAACTGTGGTGACACAGGGCATTACATCCGCTTTTGCCCAAAACCGACACGGACTCCCTCGAATGGTCGGGGTCGTGGTCGCGGTGGACGACGAGGTGGTCGAGACAGCTACGGTGGTGGAAGGGGCACTTACTCTGGAGGCAATAAGGCGCATCTGGCGGATGAAGGTGGGGACAATCAGCTGGCGGACATCACTCCATTTGAGAGAGAAGTTCTCGAGAAGATGCGCGGCTCAAAGCTTGGTTCTGGTGAAAGACAAGTCATTCCTGGGGCGCCGTCCGCTACAGGAGATTACTGCACTTACTTCTCCCAAACCAGTGCCGGTATACCTCTGCGTGCTCTTGCATCTGTCTCTCAGCCAGCTTGGATTATGGACTCTGGGGCATCTTGCCATGTCACGGGGTCCCGAGGAGAGTTCCGGGAATACTCTCCTCTAACGCCGCCAGAAAGCATTCAGACTGCTGATGGTACCTACAGGCCGGTTACGGGTAAAGGCACTGTTGATTGCACTCCTTCCATCACTCTATCTAATGTCTTACATGCTCCTTCCTTTCCTGTCAATCTTATTTCCATTAGCGCCATTATCCTTGATCTAAACTGTATTGTTTCCTTTGATATTCCTAAGGTAACTTTTCAGGAGAAGGGAACGGGAAGACGACTAGGCACTGGCACATGGCATAAGGGTCTATGGTACTTGGACAGGAACGGTCTGGATAGAACACTGGCATCTTTGGTTGCAGACGCCCAACCGGAAGTCCGAAGTCGAAGTGTCGAAGCCGAGCTGCTCCTCCAACATCAGCGTGTCGGACATTCTTCTTTTCCCGTTATTGGTCGACTGTATCCGTCATTATATCAAAAAGCAAATAAAGAGTTGTTAGTTTGTGATTCTTGTGAGTTGGGAAAACATACCAGAAGCTCCTATGTGCATTCTGGACATCGATGTTCTGCTGCTTTTGATATGATTCATTCCGATGTGTGGGGCCCATGTCCTACAAACGGTGTTAACGGTTATAGATGGTTTGTTACTTTTATTGACTGCTCTACCCGCGTAACGTGGGTCTACCTGCTGAAGAATAAAAGTGATGTTTTCGAGGCATTTCAAAGCTTCCATCAACGGGTGCGGACACAGTATAATGCTCGTGTTAAGTGTTTCCGGTCGGATAATGGGACGGAATATACCCATAAGAGGTTTGCTGCGTATTTATCCTCGCATGGTATACTGCATCAAACCTCTTGTGCTTATACACCGGCTCAAAATGGTGTTGCCGAGCGAAAGGATAGGCACCTGCTGGAGGTGGCTCGGACAATGATGCTGTCTATGAATGTCCCTAAATTTTTGTGGGGGCAGGCTGTCTTGACAGCCTCTTATCTCATCAACAGGATGCCCTCTCAATTACTGGACTGGAAGACGCCTTTGGAAATGCTCACGGGGACAACTGCGTACACCGTTCCTCCGAAAGTATTTGGTTGTGTATGCTTCGTCCACGATAACAGGCCTGGTGTTGGTAAGCTGGATCCTCGAGCACTTAAGTGTATCTTTGTTGGGTACACCGGGACACAGAAGGGTTACGTATGCTGGAGCCCGGTTGAACGGAAGTTGTTTGTAAGCATGGACGTTACATTCAGAGAGCTGGAACCTTATTATGGTTCGGACGAAGGTTCTGCGTTTGGGAACACGCCTCACACAGCGGGTGTTAGACGTGAGGGGGAGGTAGTACGCCCAAACGTCGTTGTCGGATCGGTACCTTGTCCTGTCGTGACAGACTTGCAGAAAGGGGGAGACAACATCACTGATACTGATACGGAGGATGAAGAAGACAATACGTACATTACGCAGGGAGAGAAGCAGATAAGGGAAAAGGAGCTCCAAGTTTACAGAAGAAGACAGCAGAGGTCCAGTACTGTGCCGTACCCTGTGCCTATAGTGCCAAGTCCCTCGTCTACTCCTGTCCCGACTCCTGAAGATGTTACTCCCGCACCGGATCGTTCGGATTCGGAAGCGGATCTCTCCGATTCGGATGGTATGCTTTCTCCACCACCCATTGCTCCCTTAAGGAGGTCTTCACGCATTAATACGGGAAAGGCTCCTATTCGTTATAAAGATTATGAACATGATATCGCCAACTACCTATCTTATTCTAATATTTCTTCGACTTATCAAACATTCCTCACTTCGTTAGACTCCACTTCTTTACCTAAGAATTGGCAGGAAGCAAAGAAGGACCCAAGATGAAAAGCCGCAATGATGGAAGAACTTGGGACACTAGAAAAAAATAAGACATGGGAGCTGGTGCCATTACCTGAAGGGAAGAAAGCTGTGGGATGCAAATGGGTTTACACAGTGAAGGAGACACCAGAAGGAAAAGTTGAACGATACAAGGCGAGACTGGTTGCAAAAGGCTATACCCAGACATATGGTATCGATTATGATGAGACTTTTGCCCCAGTAGCGAAGATGAGTACCGTAAGAACACTGGTCTCCATTGCAGCAAACTATGGGTGGAAGCTACACCAGTTAGACGTAAAGAACGCATTTCTTCATGGAGACCTACAAGAAGAAGTTTACATGGAGACTCCTCCGGGGTGCTACTCTGTGTCAGATTCAGGTGAAGGAACGTCACATGGAAAAGTGTGCAAACTGAAGAAGTCGCTGTACGGGCTGAAGCAATCTCCTCGAGCCTGGTTTGACAGATTCAGAAAAGTTGTCACCGGCATGGAGTACCATCAGACAAATGCAGATCACACGGTCTTCCTCCAGCATGCAAGAGGCCACATAACTATACTTGCTGTATATGTGGATGATATAGTAATCACAGGTGATGATGCTGATGAGATCACTAAGCTGAAGATGAAACTCGCCAAAGAGTTTGAGGTGAAGGACCTGGGGGAGATGAGATACTTTTTGGGTATCGAGGTGTGTAATGGTGAACAAGGAATTGTTCTCTCACAAAGGAAATATGCACTAGATCTGCTGAAGGAGACAGGAATGCTGGGATGCCGAGCAGCAGGCACTCCAATTGACCAGAAGTGCAAGATGGGAGCAGAAGCAGGAGAGCCTGTTGATCGCGAAAGGTATCAAAGGCTAGTAGGCAGACTGATTTATCTAGGGCATACTCGCCCTGATATCTCATTTGCAGTAAGTGTTGTAAGCCGCTATATGCATGATCCAAGAACGGGTCATATGGATGCAGTATTTCAGATCCTAAGATATCTGAAAGGGACGCCGGGAAAAGGACTGTGGTTCAAGAAGAATGGATGCACAGATGTTGAGGGATACTGCGATGCAGACTGGGCAAGCTGCATAGACGACAGAAGGTCTACCACAGGGTACTGTGTTTTTGTAGGAGGAAACCTGGTTTCATGGAGAAGCAAGAAACAGTCAGTGGTAGCACGGTCGACAGCTGAAGCAGAATACAGAGCAAGGGCTCTAGGAGTATCAGAATTGCTATGGGTAAAGGCGCTGCTGACAGAGTTGAAGCTAGACAAGGGGACACCATTGCACCTTCGGAGCGATAGTCAAGCTGCGATAAGTATAGCGAACAATCCGGTTCAGCACGACAGAACGAAGCACATCGAGATCGATCGATTCTTCATCAAGGAAAAGCTGGAACAAGGGATACTGAAGATTGACTATGTTCGCTCAGAAGAACAAGTGGCAGACTGTCTGACTAAGGGTCTTAGTTCATTGAGTCTGTCAAAGCTATGCAACAAGATGGGGATCATTAATATCTATCGCCCATCTTGAGGGGAAGTGTTGAGAATCAATAAGGGACTTTTAGTCCCACATCGGAATTTGTAGTATGTAGAGGAGCTAGACTCCCTATAAGTAGTGAAGTAGTCCATCAATAAAATTCATCCCAACTATTATTTTCTACAATAATTAAAACTGGATGTAGTAAAATATGTATTAATTCTTACATGCATGCATGCGTATAGCTAGTACATGATAAATTGGCAAGCTTTTTGTCCATTTTTAAGGTTTTAAATTTTAGCAGTACGTACTTGATACTATCCAGCAATGCGTTATTATTACATAAATCTCATTCTTCATTTGCAATGCCAGTTGGGATCAATCAATACAGAGGAGAAAATCGGAAGAACCTTAAATTTTGAGTAGCAAGAGCTGCATTGTCATACAAGCTCAATGACTTTGGAGTCGTGTCAGTAACCTTCAAAGTCATAAACCAAAGACGAAAGAGGAAATTTTCTTCCAGATTTTTTCATATAGGAGAAAAAAATTGTATAGAAAAGCATGTGAAGGGGAAGGTTTGAGGAATTTACAAAACCAGGGACGAATCGCCAACTCAATTGGCGAGGGTGTAGTTCTCTAGCTAACGTGGACAAAAAAAGGATATTTTGCCAAATGAGTTGACGAACATGTCATGTACGGCTGTGTGAGACTTCCTTTCAGCCAACTCATTTGGCTAGAATGCCTACCAACGTGGAAGTAAAAAGCATTTTTAGCCAAGTGAGTTGGCAAAATTGTCATTTCCTCCCAACTCACTTCACTTTCCAATGTATTTTACCAACTGCATTGGCTTTAAAATTTAAAGTATAGTTGGTAAGTAAGAGATATTTTGCCAACTCAATTGGCTTGAGTTGTCCCTCGTGTAAAATTTTGAATTTTTGGCAACTCGGTTGGTTTGAAGTGCAACTTCGCCAATTGAGTTGGCGACTCATCCCGTCATCTAAATTTTTTTTTTTTTTGAAACCATTCCCTTATCGTAATATATTGTTAAAATTCATCCCCCTATACGAAAATTTCTGATTTCCTGCAAACCTTCAAATTCCACTGAAACTGAACATCAGCAACAACTTCAACGTCATACTTTTCCTATCCGCAAATCTCCACGTTCATGTGCTGGACACGAATGATTTTACTGTTAAATCGAATCAAAACGTCCAAAGTTCCTAGTCATGAAATTGGTGTGAACCTGGACTGGTTTCGAATTTGAGTCTGTTGTTGCAGACCTCTCCAGTTCATGAACTTTGTCGAGATTCCCCGAACCTCTCGCGAACATTCCAATTCACGAAACAGAAATCACCTGCCAACATCTTTCATTGTTTTAAATATGACTGACATCTCACATCTACAAGTCCTTGAACTTTCTCTAAACCGTTTTTATCACCACTTCAATCCTGCAATCTGCATAAAACTGCCAAGAAAACTTTGCTCTCAGTCAGTCCAGCTTGCCCCCTACGTACCAAAGCCCAGCGCTGGTATTCTCCTACTGGTTTATGAAGAGAGGGGAACAGGCATATGCTACCATCAAAATCAAGTCGAGCGCCTGGGCCTAAGAACAAGCGCATGCTCCCCCTTTCCGTACTGGAAGGTGGGCTCCTGTTGCCTGGGTTCCGACCACTTTGAAGCCTAGTGTTGGTGGCTGCCTCGAAAGAGTGGTACTTCAAATGATAGGCGGAGCGAGAGTTCTTGGTCTGCTAAGTCTTGACAAGCCAATGTTCCGGCTTCTTGACCCATCGCTGCCAACTGCTGTGTTCAGAAAACAGCAGATAGATTAGACGAGTCTCCAAAAAGTCACAGGGCCGGCCCAGGGATAAGTCTAGCAAGACTTCGGACTTGGACAACCCCCCTCCATCGGGCAACCCCCAGAGTATTTCGTTTTCTTATGACCGGTCCAGTCCAAATCCAACTTACAGAGGAAACTCTGGGTACAAGGCAATGTTGAGTTATATTTGCATAATCCTTCAAGGAAACTGTATGAATCTAGTTTTTAAGGTCCATTTGTATGGCATAATCCTTCTTAAGAGGATTCATAATGAGTAAAAATGTACATAATACCACAACAAACTTCGCCTTGATGTGTCAAAAGTTCTATTGGTCAATTCTGAATTATGAATGGCGAGCATTTGCATTGGACTCCAAACAGATAGGGAGGCAGGGGTAGAGCCGATTGTTTCGAGGGCTAGGGTGGCTGCTTCGGTTGTGGAGGGGGTGGGGGGACTGCACTGCAATTTTGAGAGCCGAGAGCGTCTTCTCCAGCAATGGGGAGGGTGAGGAGGTGCACCCTTGTAGGTTTAGTATAAGAGAGTACTTCACATAAGCATTGGCAGTCGAGTCCGGAGCAGAGATTCTTCAAGCACGACTAGGTCCGGTGCGAAAAATCAATGGAGGTCTAATCTCATATAAATTTTTTTCTAGTAAAAAAAATTAGAAATTAAATTATCCAAAATTAGAACATCAACTAAGAAGAATCATTCAACTATAATATCTTTCAATTGAGATAGGAACTATCATTTATCCTATAATTATCAGTGTTCTAAATGGCGTCCGCCTATGTCGTCTAGGCGGTGCCTAGGCGGTCTCTCTCCGCACCACTTTTCGGTTGACGGTGGAGTAGGCGGCCAACCGAGGTTGACGGCATATTCGGAGGTGAGGCGGCGTAGGAGGACGCCTAGGCGGAGCAATACCTGACAAGATATTTTGGCCAAAAAAATTTTATAAGCATTATGGGCCTATGGGTCACTTTTACAAAAATGAAACTTTATAAATCTTCGTTCTACAACTTAGTTATGCATGGAACATCCTTAAAATATGCATATTATGCAAAAAAAAAATAGTGGTAAAATGGTAAAATAAATGTTCAAAATGTATCGACCGTCTAGATAGCCTAGGCGGTAGGCGAACTCTCTCCCCCGCGAACCAACCTAGAACCTTGATAATTATATTTTAAAGTTTTCAAGAATAGGTGAGCCTACGGAATACTGATTGTAACAAAGACTTAACTAAACGCGGGTCTATGAATTCGGGAGGCATAGTGCGGTCATACCCATTGTACTCCCTCAAAACCGGTCATGCTGGCAGTCCACACTCTCGCATCTAGGACAACTGATAAGGAAGTTCTCATTCTCTAAACCTTGTTTTGATTTTCTCCAAACGTATGTATTTCATGTGAGGCAGATAGACGGTCTTTTAGTCTTTATTGATTCAGTCTCCAGTAATCTCTCAGTTCCAACACTAATGTACATACATGATACAACTATGACAAGAAAGTCTTTATCCCAAGATTTTGTAGTCCATTGTTCAAGGAATTGTATATCAAATGTATAAATATGAAATAGGTTCTTTCATGGTTTTAATGCCTTCATTATTGTAATTGTTTCTAAATATGTGGGTGCACTCAAATGAATATTCAAATGGTAACATGGATATAGTGGGTCTATAAAAGGGCTGAAATGAATGTTTAAAAATTTGCCGCATCAAAATCCCAACAATTAAAATCCCATTTGCAAAGAAGATAGCTAGAGTTGCTGGAAACAAAAATCAACAATAAGTATTGATCGATATGAATAAAAAACTGTACAAATTTCTTGAAGAGTCGTTAATTATTCAGACCTTTCGGAACGGACACTGATTCCCTACTGGGGAACAAAGTTTGGAATCTTGTTATTTTCTTGAAGACTCGTTACTCAGGTCTGATAACGCCGTGAATCTTGTATTCTAGCACGAGTTTAGTCCAAGTTTTACTCGTTAAAGAGTTCTTGAGGCTACAAAATTATAGTTAGAAGCTAGAATCTCTTAAGACGAATCTCAGTAAAAATCGCAATTCGACCGTTCTTACATAGGAGCGACTTGGAAGCAAATTTTTTGACAACTGGAGCACTTTCCATAACAGGACCAAAATTTTAAAAGAGTACATAAATTTTGGGATGAAAGTTGGAGAAATTTTAATATACATTCATCAAAGTAACAAAAACTAAAGATTACTTACCTTCACTTAATAAAAATTACCATGAGAATGATTTCTCCATAGCTTTGAACTGAACTTTATAAATTGTAATAATTTTGATAACAATCATTAATAAACATAAAAAAAAAAAAAATATTAGCACATGCTCCGAACTTTTGACTCTTTCCGTGCTCTTCCGCTTCTGGCTTCTCCAACATAAACCAAAGTTTAATGTAAGTCCATATTCCTGTATAATATTGTCGTGAGGCTAGAAGATTACATAACAACATAAATCAAAGTTTTATTGAAGTCCACAATTTCCATACAACTTGTAATATTGTCGAAAATGGAGCGAACCAAATCATCTGAGTAGTGAGCAGTGAGTAGTCACTTCTGCTTCTGAGAACCCATTTATTATATTAATACATGATGAAGAATAATCTTCAGGTCAATTTTTAAAATTTTCATTTTTTGTGTGCAGTACATAGTCTCAAGGTCTTTCAGTACTTAGTATTTTTTGTGTGCAGTACATAGTCATTCTTCATTTGCAATGCCAGTGGGCAAGAAATATAAGAAGATGAAATTGGAAGAATCATAAATATTGAGTAGCAACAGCTGCAATGTATATAAGCTCAACGACTTGGAGTTTGGTCATTAACCTTCAGCATAAACCAAAGATAAAAAGGATATTTCTCGCAAACCTTCAAATTCAGAAAAACTGGGCATGAACAAGAATTATAACCCCCGGATCGGCAAAGGACCACGATCCGGTTCGGAAGTTCCTAAACTTGGTTCCTGGGGATTATGAGCAATCTTGTAACTATTTGGGACCTTAGCTTGTTTGCAAAAACCATAAATTAATGCAACCACATGTTAAGTTGCTGCAGAGATCGACACATGTTCATTATTTACATGTAAACCTTAAGTCAAGTAATATCTATTCTACTATATAAGAGGAAAACTTAGATGGTGAAATTTTTGAATTCCGAAAATATCCTTACATACTTATACTAATTAAAATAGTTCATTAATTTTAATAAAGACAACATAGTAATTAGGAAGACTACCCTTTGGTCTTCCTAAACTAATTAAAAAATGTTAAAATACGTACAAAGCACGTGCACATATGCTAGTATATGTAATATGTTTATCTGATTGATTTAAGGAAATACTCTTTCTTTGCCTTATGGGTCAAAATAATTTGGTTAATATTGAGCTATGAATATGAGCATATGTCTCAACACGAGAATTCAATTAAATATTCCATTTATAACTATTTATAGTCTTTTCCAAAATTATCCAACAAAAGGGCATATATATATATATATATATATATATATATATATATATATATATATATATATATATATATATATCTCACAACCCTTGTTAGCAATCACCCGAATAAAAGGCGTATTATACGCGAATTTTTTCGTATCTTACATAAACGTATAATACTTACGTGCTTTTGAAAATTTTGGATTTGTACGCGAATTTTAAGTTTGTGGCGTTTTAAACGCGTACTGTACGAATTTTAAAAAAAATTGGCCAAAAAAATGTGACCAAGAAATCCAACAGTCTGAACTTTCTTGACTCTTGCTGCTATTAGATATTAAGATTGACACAATTCTTAAAAATTATCAAAAGAAAAGAATAAAAAGTCTCACAGTAACCAAAAAAAAGAAGCCCAAGAGTCTTTACACATGTTGTTTGCAACAATAAAAAAAAAAACCTTTCGGTTTTCCATCATCCAACATCTTCTTATTCTCACACTGAACCCTTGTTTATGAAGGAGTAGAGGTGGGTGGGCCCTATATATATGCCGAATTTTTAGTGCCGAATTGGTTCATATGAAACGTACTAAACACGAATTTAATCTGATCCGAATATTTTTCGTTAGACGAATTTTTGACCGAATTTTTTATCGTATTTTACTTATATTGTGTCGATTTATACTCGTACTTTTGCCGTTCCGAATTTTTTCCGTTTGCCGAATTGCTAACAAGGCTCACAACGATGCTAGTTGGCTGATTTAATTTAAAATGATTAACCTTGGATCTCTATTAAGACAACCAACCATATATAAAAAAATTGCCTCTATTTGAGAATCTAAAGAGTTTGTTTGGTCAATCTCCCGTGAACCTTCGAAAATTAATACACGGGATAAGGACCAACCCAAAATTATGGGTTCTCTCGAGAAACTTCGCAATAAATTATAAGAAGATGTTAAGGGATATCCATCACCAGTCTATAAAAAGGAAATTAGGGATGGTTTGGAATTCCCGGTATCGTCATTGTCCCAACCATCAAACCCTTCATAAGCCAAGACCAAACCTCACTCTCCTTCTTTGCATCCGCTGATACTATGGCCTCATCTGACCGACAATGGTCATCAATTGATAGTTTCTCTCTCTCTCTCTTTCTGTTTTTCATTTGTGTTCATAAATTATTTAATTTAATTATGAACTCCAATGTGGAAGCATTGCAATCTTCCATATCTCGGTATGACCGGAAGCATCTTAAGGTCCGGTTGCAACTCTAAGTCACCGCCCCTTATCATCTATGCCTAAAGTCTAGCTTGTTCGACCTCCTCTGCACATGCGAGGAGAGCACAAACGTGAGGAGATGATGTTTGCCAGCTCACATTTGGTTCCTCACAAGAGAGTGCCACACATAAGCAATGGCTGGCAGTCCACATTCCACCACATCTAGGACCACTGACAAGACTTCGGGCTTGGACTACCTCCCTCTGCAAGGACAACCCTCTAGTCTTAGCATAATCCTACATGAGGTCGGGTCGCAAATAATACCCTAGGAACTGCCCATAATAAGGATCATGGGGATAGGGCAACCCAGTCCTCCGGACCTGCCCTAATTAGTGATAAGGAAGTTCTCAATTCATGTATATGCAAGGTCCGGTTGCTCAAGGGATTGTATATCAAATGTATAAATATGAAATAGTTGTAAAAAAGAATTGTTATTACGGTCCTTTCATGGTTTCAATGCCCTAATTGTTGTAATTGTTTCTATTTCCTAAATATGTGAGTGTAATCGAACAAAATTCAAACGATAATAGTGAAATATTGGTTTATAAAAAGGACTGAAATGAATGTTTAAAAACTTACTGAGCGAAATCCCAACAATTGAAACCCATTTGCAGAGAAATTTGCTGGAGCTGCTGCTGGAAATAAAAATAGAGAAAGGTAGTAATATTTATATTGATCAATATGAATACGAAAACTGTATAATTTTCTTATGTTCAGACCTTAGGGAACAGACACTGATTTCTATTTGGTAGCAAACTTTGGAAAATAAAAGTAGGGTTCGGTGCAGACTTCCAAATCCAAATAACCTTTTTTTTCTGAAAAAATATCTTACCGTATTACCCTCAAAGGAGTTGATCAAAAAAAAATTTTCAAAATTTTGAAATTTCTGCAGTACTTAGTCTCCAGATCTTTCAGTACTTAAGTATTTCGGGCAGCTGATACTATCCAACAATGCATTGTTATTACATGGATAGTTCTCATTCAGTAGGCAAGAAATACACATACAATTGGAGATAATCATAAATTTTGGGCAGCAAGAGCTGGCAATGTACATAAGCAATATGACTGCAGTTTTGTCAGTCATTAACCTTCAAAGTCATAAAACCAAAGATGAAAAGGGACATTTCTCCCCAACCTTCAAATTCACGAAAATTGAGCATGAACAGAAATTACAACTCCAGTTCCCCATATATCCGATCATTGACTAGACAAAAAATTTATTTCTTTATTTGTTAAATTAGATCCATTTTTTTTTATTGCAGAACTTCCGAGACTGATTTATGCTATGCTGCAAACTTTCCAGTTAATGAACAGGAGATCCAGAATTAGAACCTTGACTTCAATCTTCGTCGATATATTTGCGAACCTTCCGAGTCGTGGAATAGACACGAGCTGCGCAACAACTTCATATTTTCCATGTGATCTATACACATAATTAAGACAAGGTCTAGAGCCTTCTCTGCAATTTCATAATGTCGTTTGTCACCAAGATGTAAGTGGCATCAACTTCCCCTCTATAAAAGGGACCGAGTGGTCTGCAGAGTTTTTGTTGGAGTGTTTCCTTGACATGTAGAGAGCTTGCTCTCAACAAGCCATGTAAGTTTAGTCCCACATTGGCTAGAAAAACTCATGGGTATCTCAATATAACTCCTCTCGAGGAGTAAAGAGATGCACATGGGAGGTGACCCTAGGGGGGATCCTTGTGGGGTGATTTTACTTGGAGGTAAGGATAAGACGTCCTTTAAAGCATTCATGCTTTTTGACCAAGCTCAATTTAATTCCATTGGAGCTAAGCCCTGAAGGAGCTTAGCGACTCGGACTCGGGCTCATGGGCTCATGAGGCGTAATGTGGCATTTTGTTCACACGTCAGTTCACGCTGTCCGATAGCGCGGCCTCATCGTGCAACCAGATGGCGCGCCAGTTGGCACAGCCAAATGGTAGAGCAGTTGGCGCGCGGTTGGCGCGTGGTTTGCGAGCTGTGCGCGCGGGCGAGTTTGGCATAGGAACGCACTGTGCGCGTCTTGTGCAGTTGTGCGCGAGCGCATGGGCACTAGGCACTGGGCGCGCACGCACACGAGCGCAGGGGCGCACTATGGTGCTCGTGCGCAGTGGCACTGTTTCGCAGAGAACGTGGCTGCCCACATTCTGAACCGTTTCGAAATGTGCGATAACGAATCCGATAATTTCGTATCTGACATTCAAACGTCGCACACGTTCCAGATATGAGCGGTTACAGTGAGACCTTATTTATAGACTCTTTCTTCTCTCTCGGGGAACTACGACTTTACGAAATTTTCACAGAGAGCAGAGAGAGCTCCTGCGTCGGCGCCATTCGTGAGTTATATCTTTTCGAGGAGTCCGTGAGCAGATTGGCAGAGCGTTCCAGAGTTCTTTCACACTTGCTGGTTCCTAGAAGCTGACCGTGTGGGCGGATCTAGCTTTGAGCGCCGGTGTTCTAAACACCACAGTAGGCTTTCTCCTACTTCTTCTCTTATTCCTCATCTGTAAACGTTCTGTCCCAATCACAACTGTTTTGCAAGGAAGAACGTGTTCTGTTGTAATTAATTTTTTAAGAAGCGCCTCCACCCCGCTGCTGCTGCTGCTGCTAATAATTCATTTGTAACTTGTTTTTAGAAGCTCTACATTTGAATTCGTTTCTCAGGATCCTCCGGGATCTCTGTCTTGCACCTTCCTTGAAGTGTTGCTACAAAATATTATTTTTATAATTGTTTCATTTCTCAGTTTCCATCGAAAAATTACGTCCAGGGACTAACAACCTCAAAGCTAGATTAGACGATGGAAAACTCTCGTGCCTCTCTCCTCGATACCAGCTTTAACAAGTTGGAAAAATTCGACGGAGAACACTTTCAAATCTGAAAGAGGAAGATCACTCTTAATTTTAAAAAAAAGAAATTATGATTGGATAATTTTGCATGTTATTTTTTTTTTAAAGGATAATTTCAAAAGAGTCCATTTAATTCTTTTAAAAACATCGATTGGGTAGTTTCTGCATAATATTTTAATTTTTTTTAATCTTGATTGGTATATTTTGACATAATATTCCAAAAATAAAAAGATTTGATTGTGATAATTCTAGGATATTGTTTAAAAATATGAAAAGCTAATTGAAACAATTTTGGCATATTATTTAAAAATTTATATAAATAATTTGTTATATATATAGATAACAAATAAATAGATAATTCGGATGATAACAAAATATCTATTTGTTACCTATATAATTTCTATTTAAAATTTACATATATATAATATTCCAATCAGATTTTTTTGAAATAATACGTCAAAATTATCTAATTGTGATTTTTTTAAATAATATGTCAAAATTATCATTTTTTTTATTTTTTTAAATAATATGTAAGAATAATCTCCATCAAGTTTTTTAAAAGTTTCTTTATTAATATGTAAGAATTATCTTAACTAGTTCTTTTTGAAATATTTTGCCAGTCGTCCGGGCAGAAATAGGCTTTGTTTGGGTTTTTGTTTTGTTTTGATTTGTTTGGTTTCATTTGGTTTATTTTAATTTTTTTGGTTTTACAATGTCATTTTTTAACTTTTCTTCTCAGGCAATTTTGATGCTTCTTTATTTTAACTTTATATAAAAGTTTCACAAATTACATATGGGTGATATAAATTAAGAATTTTCTTTTAAAAATTAACAAATTATATAATATCATCCAATATTTTTCTTTTAAAAAATATATAATTTTAAACAAATTTTCCATCCAAAATAAATAATAATATAAAAACTTATCATCTTATAACAACCATTAGTTGCAAGCAATTTCATCGTCTTTTTAATTTAAAGATAATACCATATAAAGTTGTATGCATGGTAAATATGTACATATAAAATTGTATAAAAGTTAAAGAAGAAATTTTGATTATGACTAATGATAATTTTATTTTTTGTGATATCACTAATAATAATTTTATTATTATCTATAAACAAAAAATATATATATATATATATATATATATATATATATATATATATATATATATATATATATATATATATATATATATATATATATATATATATTGGATCCTCTAACTAAAGGTCTCTCAAGGAGACTAGAAGTGGAGACGACAAGCTGAATGGGCTGGAGCCCATAGATTGAGTCACCTCAAAGGCAACCCAACATTGGATTGGAAGAACCAATAAAATGTTAACAACAAAATTTATGTGTGATTGGAAATACTATATGATGTAATTGAATGAACCATTTCTCTACTATATAATGTTGATCTGCAATAAATAAGAGAGTGAGTGTAAAATCTTAATGAATCTGTGGCTTGTAACGTCGGGTATATAAATTGTAGAATACCCAGAAAGATTCACCTATTTGAGAGTGAAAGTGGAGCCACTTTCTATGGGAACTCGGACTGTTCTCTATAGCTCTCAAGAAACCGAGATAAGCACATGGCCGAAAAGTGTACAACTGTTGATATGATCAAATGCCCACAATGTGTTTGTGTGTATGTTGATTATGTATAAATAAGATCATAAGTTCAAGACTTACGTCACTTTGGGTCCGTGTAGATGAAATGTACAACACTAAGATGGTAATAATGTGCTCATTGAGTTTTTTTTGAAATCACAAGCACACACAAGATTTGGGCAATCGAATCATGTTGGTCCATTCGGATGTCAGCTCTACTACCACTAAACTAGAGAGCTCGGATAATGTGCTCATTGAGTATTATTTACCTAAGCTATCTATTCTAATATATAAAGCCAAAAGTCAGACTTCACCGTAAAAACTTTACTTTCCAAAAATATCCTTCAATATATTTCCTAATTAAAAGTATAATTAGAGTTTATGGGGGTATCTAGGTAAACATCAAAGCTGTCTTTTGATATTCCTAATTACAACAGCTTTTAATTATTCTTCTCATGCATATTAATACCTATGCATGAGAATACTTTGGTCTTGCCCATTTCTACGACCATTTCTACAGGGGACCCTTCAGTCAACTTGTCTTCACCACCACCATTGCGGATCTAAAGAGAGTCCAAGGCGGGCCACGGCCCCCAAAGATTCTTAATTTTTTCCGTATATTTTTTATGGATAGCTACTTAAAACATATGTGCGGTATTTTTTTTTTTTTTTTTTTGCACAGAAGGTGCAAATATTTTCGACAAATACCAGATAGATAGAATAGAAACTTGTAAATTTATTTCCAGATAGGGCTGATATATTTTATACATAGAAACTTTTAAATGTTATAATGACTCCATATATAGTGGTCCACCAAATATTTAAAAACAAAAATATGATAAATTTGTTTTGAGATTTGATTTGATGACATTTATCTAAACATATATTTCAAAAATATTTTATTAATTTTTATTATTCTAAAAATACATTAATTAGCTTATTCCTTTTTTCAAACAATTTACCAAAATAAGATAATGTGCAATATTTCTTCCGAAAAGAAAAAAAAATTGACCGCTATTTTATTCTCTATATCTCCATCTCTCCTTCTCCAGGTTCTCCTTCAACCCCTTGTTAGCAATCACCCGAATAAAACTCGTATTATACACGAATTTTTTCGTATCTTTCATAAACGTATAATACTTGCGTACTTTTGACAGATCCAAATCAATACGAAAATTTTAATCATGCAAAGTTTTAAACGTATTCTGTATAATTTATTGAATTATTTGGCACAAAAATGTACTGGGACCTGTTTAATTAACCAAATTTGACAATATATTTAAGAATGTGAAGTTTCTAACCTCACTATTTCTATATTTTTTAATATTTGTCCGAATTTTTGAACGTATTTTGTTGGCACTGAGCCGATTTATATTCGTACTTTTGCCGTTCCGAATTTTTTTTCGTTTGCCGAATTGCTAACAAGGCTTCAATCTTGTTCCAGAAAAATATCAAGATATATTTAGCTTATCCCTTTCTCAAATTTTCTTTGTTTTTCAGCGGAGCGACCATATTTTCTATTCCTGGTACGATGTCTATATTTTTACAATAACACTCTTGTTAATTAGATTTATGTTTTTCTCTCTTCATAAGTGATCTTAGTAATAGTGATGCATGAAAGAATATTGCTTGCTATTTTATAAATTCTACATTAAATTGTTTTTTTTTTTTTTTTTTTGTAGTCATTGACAATCATGTTATTGTCTTTTTTTTAAGTTTCATGTTTGGATCTTCTTTTTACAGGGTTATTGTGAACTTGGTAATGAAATGGAAAAACATGTTACAATTGATAAGTTTTTTCAAAAGAAGAGAACAAATGAATTAAATTCGGCCATTCCTGAAACGCCATTGTCATCCTCTAATAATGAGATTCTTCCATCTGAATTCCTTCAAAAATTTTAAAGAACGTCGAGTTCTATTTAAGTAGATATTTGCATTTGACTAGTTGTCGTTTATTTTGAATATCTTTTATGAACAAATTTTTCTTTCCTTCTTTGTATCACTTTGAAAATATTGACTTTGTTTTTTTATTCATTCTTGTTCGAGTTCAATTAAGAATTTTTATATACAATTAGTACGGCTCCGCCAGAATTTAAATCCTGGCTCCGCCCCTTGACCACCAATACAACAACCAAACCCAAACCATCACCAGCACAGCACCATGTTCATCCGGCATTAACAGAGGCTCTGGACATTAGATGGATCGAGCTCTGTTGTTCACTTTCCCCTCTGCTCACTTTCCCCTCTGCAACGAAGGAGAAAATGAAGGGCTAGAAGTGTGAGCTTTCGCTCATGGATCTTCTTGCTTGCTTACTGGTACAAAGCTATACATTACATTGTCATTTCTTTCTCTCTTGCTATCTGCACTCTTATTTTCATTTCAAAAATGCTATTTGGCTCTCAAAATATTTGGATGATACTATCTTCCATTATATGACATATGACATGGTTGCTGACATGAAAGTTGACATAGCAAATTTAACATTAAAATTAATATTAAATTAACATAATAATTAACATTAAGATTAATCTTAACATTAATATTAATATTAATATTAATATTAATATTAATGTTAATATTAATATTAATATTAACATTAAAAAAAAGGTAATTAATGTTTTGAGTTAAAATTTGTCATGTCAGCTGTTATGTCAGTTGTCATGTCAAACGTCACATAGTGAGAGATAGCATCATCCAAATATTTTGTGAACCAAATAGCATAATTATTTTATTTTCTATTATGTTGCTCCTATCCTTTTCTTTACTGCCTTTCCATGGATCATATATCACTGTTGGTTCTACGTCCACTCATCAAAAAATTTGATGTGTTCGAGAGCACAATTAACTTGGCTTCTATGTGTGGGTCATGGTGTAACCGGTCCGGTCCGGGCCGGCCCACGGTCCAGGGGCGGCAGGCCTGACCGGGTTCGGGCCGGTCCAGGACCGGCCCACATATAATTTCGGTCCGGGCTAAGCCCGGCCCGGTTGATTTGCACGTAGCCCAGCCCGGCCCATTGAACCGGGGCTATTGGGGTCGGGCCGGTCCGGGCCTAGGCCGGTTCGGGCCGGTTCAGGCCGGGTTGACCGGACCGGCCCGAATTTTTGGATTTTTTTTTTTTTTTTTTTTTTTTACAGTTTTTTGTTTAATTTTGTTTTTTAATATTTTTTTTTTGTATTTTAATTTTAAAATTTTTTAACTTAAATGTTTATAAAAAAAATATTTATAAAATGTTTATACAAAATATGTTTAAAAAATATTTATAAAATGTTTATAATTTTATGTTTATACAATTGTTTATAAAATGTTTATACAAAATATGATAAAATGTTTATAAAATGTTTTCTTTTTAATAAAAATGTTTATAAAATGTTTTTACAAAATATGTATTTTCTTTTTAAAACCATGTAAAAGTAATCATTTTCTTTTGTATTTTAATTTTAAAAATTTGTAACTTAAATGTTTATAAAATATTTATACAAAATATTTATAAGAGTAATGTTTATACAAATATATACAAATGTTTATACCAATATTACAAATGTTTATAAAAATTTATAAAAATTTTAAAAAAATATTTCTCCCTCTTCCTTTATCCGGGCTTGGGACCGGCAAATGCTTGTTTGGCATAGGCGGAGTTAAAAAATATTTTTTTTTTTAAGTAAAAAATAGTTTTTGAAAGTATAAGTTAAAAAATTTGAATAATATAAGTTAAATTAAAAAATTTGAATAGTATAAGTAAAAAAAAATAGTTTTTGAAAGTATAAGTTAAAATTTAAAATTGAAATGTATAAGTTTAAATGTACATACCTGATACCTTGCACCGTAGCCTCATTGTTGTTCGCCTTCATGCAATGAAAGCGATTCCAAATCCAGCTCGTGGATGTCATGATCTTCTCCATCTTTCTGGTTTTGTGTTCTTTTATCGGCAGCCAACCAATCTTGTACGCACACGATCGCTTCCAAAATATCGGGCTTCAAGCGGCTCCTCCTATCGCTCAACATCCTCGAACTTGCACTAAAACAGGACTCCGATGCTACCGTCGACACCGGAACCATCAGTAGATCACGTGCTATGTTAGAAAGCACAGGAAATCTCTTGTCGTGTCTCTTCCACCATTCTAGAACGACGAAGTGATCTGGATCTTCGTCTTGATAAGAGTTAAGGTAAGCAGACAACTCTTGAGTAGGTTGGGAAGATTGCTTTTGTTTCTTCCTTTGTAGTATGCGACCGGCTGCTGATAGCTTAGACGCCAAGCCGGAGCTACTACTAGCCCCCCCCCTGAGTTGGTCGGGTCGACGTTGCTCCTTCTTCGTACAGTATAACTAACCTGTCCAAAGCCACTTTAACTTCTGCCTTCATGTCAGTAACGTCTATACCCATATATTCTCCATATCCTTCTAATAAAACCTCTACGCCATCCAATTTGATTGTAGGATCAAATATGGAAGCCAAACAATATAAAAGAGGTACTTCACCCCAAAATTTCCTGAATTTGGCTTCCATATTTCTCACCGCAATTTCAAAATTTGGATAATCTCTATATTTAGAAAATAAATAAGACATGTTACAAAGTTCACGTAAAGCTAAGCAAGATGTGGGATAATAAACACCAGAAAGAGTTAATGTAGCATTGTAAAAAACTTCTAAAAATTCACAAACACTTTCAGCTGCTAACCAATCATCATCAGTAACCTGATAGTCAAAGGTGACATCCGAAGTACAATAATATGAAATAGCACTCTTAAATGGAATTGCAGATTTCAACATCAAGTAGGTGGAGTTCCACCTAGTTGGTATATCCTTCACAAATCTTCTAAAAGTCATACCAAAATGTGCGCAAGCGCATGCAAAACTTTGTTGTCTACTTGGAGACGAGTTTAGGTGGAGCAAGCATTGTCGCAGAGTGTCTAAATGGGGTTCAAAAAATTTTAAACATTCTTTAACAACTAAGTTAATTATATGGCAAGCACACCTAACATGCATAAGTCTACCTTCTAAAATAGGCTTAAAAATTACTGACAAAGAAGACATAGCAGCATTGTTGTTTGATGCATTGTCCAAAGAGACAGAAAAAATTTTTGCGTGAATATCATATTCACGCACGTGTCTTGAAATCTCACTTGAAATTACAGCTCCCGTGTGAGGACATTCTATAAGTTTAAGAGAGATGATGCATTTTTGCAACATCCATTGTGCATCTACATAGTGTGCAGTAATACAAATATAAGCATAACTCCATTTAGTAGTCCAAATATCAGAAGTAATAGCCAACTTACTAATATTTTGAAATTCCGCTTTCAACGCGGCTTTCTGCTCGTTGAAGAGACGAATTGCCTCCTTTCGAGTTTGTTGCCTACTCACTTTAGTAAAGGAGGGGTTTAGAGAAAGTGATACATAATCTCGTAAAGAATCGCTTTCACCCGTCGTGAAAGGAAGCTCGTCACGAATAATATGTTTAGTTAACTCGGTTTTATGCCGAGCAGCTGAGTAAGTAAAGTTACCAATTGAAGAACCGGTGGCGCCGAAGCTTATTTGGGTTTGGGACGCTTGAAGTGTGTCCTTCCCGTAGCAAGTGTCGTAGTGTCTGGATATGGTCCCGGTGCCACCGCCCTTCTTCCATGCGTACTGGTTGCAACATTTCTTGCATTGCGCCTTGTACGGTTTCGGTTCCCCCTTGGCATCTAAAATCAAAGAACCATCAGGATTAGTTTCAAAAATTAAAGTAAAATAATCCCAATACTTAGACCTTTTTTTCTTTTCAGGACATTGGGTTGTACTAGCGACTTCCGGAGGAGATTGTTGGCACCCCTCCGGAATCGGATGAGTCGCAACTTCCTCAGGTGGAATTTCAGTACCGTCAAAAAAAGAACTAAAATAGTGGTATGTCTGTCCAGCAAGATCAGGTGGGTTTGAACCTTCACCAGCCATATATAAAATAAAATAAAGTAAACTACGTTAGAAGAAAGTAAGAGATTGAGAGGAAGATCGGGAAGCCGTAGAGCCGGAATGGAGTTGGGAGCGAGATCGGGAAGCCGTAGAGCACCGGGGAGGGAAAGTCGTAGAACACCAGAGCACCGTAGAGAGATGTAGAGAATTTGTGAGGAATGAGTTGTGTATGAAAAATGGGATTTTTGGACTATTTATAGGAATTTTTTGGGATTATTTTGATAATTTTAGGCCAAAAAAGACCAAAATACCCCTCCCAACGTTTTAATAACGGCTATATGGGAGGGGTATTTTGGTAAAAGAACCCCCCCCCCCCTCCCAACGGTCAAAAGTTAAAAAAAAAAAAAAAAAAAAAAATCAAAAATTACAACGGTCGGCTCAGGCTGGACCGGTCCCAGCGGGCCGGGCCGGGCCGGTCCAACCGGGCCGGGCCTGTTTAATATAAAAAAAAAAAAAAAAAATGACCGGTCCGGGCCGGGCCGGGCTCGGGCTGTGGGGGGGGGGGGGGGGGCCGACCCGAACCGAGTACACATGGGGGGCCGGGCCGGTTCGGGCCCACGGCGGGCCGGTCCGGGCTTACAGGGGGGCGGGCCGGTCCGGTCCACGGGCGGGCCCGGGCCGAACCGGCCCAGTGAACAACTCGATGTGTGGGTGCAGAGTGCTAACTAGAGACACGTGGGGAATTGGGAAAGAGAGATGTATGTACATACAATATATGCATTTGTGTGTGAGTAATGATGAACAACTGCTTATAATTCTTTTTGGTAATAATTCTTTTGAAAAATGACTATTCTGTTTTGCTAGGGTTGTTTAATAATATAAAAATACATAAAAAGTTAGGGTTCATTATCTATATTTACTATTTAAAATTAATTATTAAATTTAATATGAATAGTTACGTATAACGCACGTGCATATATATACTAGTCAGATGTAATGTGGATTATAAAGTGTGATTTAAATTAGTGACAACTCGTACAACAAATCAATGGCCCTCATGATGATCGAGATTGGTTCGCTTATAAGATTTGAGAAATGACAATTTTATATCTAAAAAGTAATTGATTTCACAAAATACATCTTATCAAAATATTGGGGTTTATGTGTAGCGATATGCTTTGCACCCTTTAGAAATGTTGGTAGAATTTATAAGTCAGGGAACATAATCTAACCCTCAATAAAACACTGTCAGAGTTAATTTGCGGCAAATAAACGGGATAAAAGTTTTTTTTTAATCCTAAACCACTGAAATGACATATATTCTCCTGCAGATTGGGGAGATGAGATCACAAGAAGGAAATTTTCTTTCTTCTTGGATTCTGGCTTTTTCTTCACCAAATTTTCTGATCTTACATTCTGACCTGAAGCAACACAGGGATGGAAAAAAAAGTGAAAAAGAAGCCCAAACTTGTTACTTTACGGCCTCGTTTGGTTCGCGGAATGGAAGGGAAAGGAAATCAATTCCTTGTCATTTTCTTTCCTTTGGAAAACTTTAATTCCTATTGATTTTTCTTTCCGATGTTTGGCAATGCCAAGGAATTTGGAAAGGAAAGTGAATACTTCAATGTGGGAAAGTGATTCCTTCCTTAGATGGATGGAATCACTTTCCCCCCTAATTTCCCTTCCATTGGGAATCACTTTCCTTTCCTCCTCAATTCCTTGGGCACCCAAACATAGGAAAGTAATCACTTTCCTTTCCCAACCGGGAGATTCCGCGAACCAAACGAGGCCTACATTTACATGTAAGCACTTGAGGACAGTGTCGGTCCAGGGGTATATCCGACAAGACTTCGAATTTGTACAACTCCTTTCTGCTTAGGAGAACCTTTTAGATCCAGCATAACTTGAATGAGGTCGGGATCACATGTGACACCCCATGACAGCCCACAACAAGATTCAAGGGGCAATCTTCCAGGTTCAACGTGAGCTACAAGTTGGAAGGTTCTCGGCAATATCATGCATGTCTCTTATTTTTCTTACATTGATGTATTTACAGAAGAATGTAACAAGTGCAACGTGGAGTCATTTGGCAAGATCTCATTCGGTGAGTCGGGCTCACAGTCAGAGCCGGCCCGGAGGTTTAGGTTGTCCTATCCTGGAGCTAATTTTGGTTGCCCTTTAACCCATTGGTGGGGTTATGCTGAGCCTAAGGGATTGCCCTAGCAGAGAGGGATTGTCCTAGCAGAGGGGGGTTGCCCAAGCCCCAAGGCTTGTCCGGCTTACCCCAGGGCCGGCCCTGCTCACAGTGAGTCTTGATTCTCTTCCACATGATGAGTGAGTGCATGCAGTGGCACATTTGATTCTCTTTCCTATCCTTAAATTTTCAAACTATCAAGTGGAGAAGAATCAAGACTCGTGATGAGTCGGCTTACTGAATAATTTTTGTGGTATCGCAGTCTTGAACTTTTCTTCCCATCACTGTTATTGATGATTTTATTCTTCTCATAGGCAACCGTTTCTTATATTTCCTGCACCAGAGCCTGAATTGCTTGATGTATTTTGGAACTCGCAAGATAGTCTCGTAACTTGGGAAGAAGGGGTGGCTCCTCACGGAGGGGGTTGCAGTGACCATGTCCGGACGACTGTTTATAAAAAAAACACAGAACTCGGAAGAGTCCGAAGACTTTGTATAGAGGGTGGTGTTTGCCTAGTGCAGGAAGGCCGACTTTGAATAGTTCTAGTCTAAAGGAACAAACCCAAAGTCTAATTAGGTCTAAACTTGATACCCTTATACAAAATAATCCATAATTTTATATATATCCAAAATCTAAAACGGACAAATTAGATCTAAATCTGGTATCCTTATACAAAATAGCCCATGGTTTTATATACAAAATAACCCATGGTTTTATATACAAACTAATCCACATATTTATATGTACCAAAAATCTAATTAGATCTAAACTGTCTATAGTTTTATATCTACTTTGTTTCTAAGCTACTTAAGCAAATCCAAAGGATTAGGGTCGTGCTGAGACCTAGCTTAGCATCGAAGCTTACTAAATGTCGAATCTTGCATTTTCAATCCAGATGCTTTCAACTCCTAAATTTTAACGTCTTTAAATATCAATTGGAGCTTTTCATCATAGTTTGTAGTATTGGACGATATCAATACGATACGGTCAATATCAATATAATTTGATATATCCAATCTGATATCAACTGTTATCGATATCGGCATCGGAATCTCTTTTTTGGTCAATTCGACTGAGAAAAATAAATTTAAAAAAATCATAAAAATGTAAAAGTATGTAAATGAAGTAAACTTACTTTTTTTGTCCCTAAACCAACATTGGTGACTTAAATTTCAAACTAATACAAAATAACAAAAAATAATTAAAATTACTTGCTGTGTTTGATTGGGCTATTTTTCCATGGAAAATATTTCCATCACAAATTTTCCACCAATTGTAGTGTTTGATAGCTTATATTTTCCATGGAATAATTTTCCAAAAAACTACCATTTTCCATATTTTCTTCTAAAATGGTGGAAAATGAAACTTGTCCAACCCATAGGAAAATATTATTTTCCATGAAAAATAACTATTTTTCGTGGAAAATAATGACAATCAAACACCCAAATTAAGTTTTCCATGAGAAAATTCTAAAATTCCATGGAATTTTTTTTCCTAGAAAAATAATTCCATGGAATTAATTTCTTTTCCACATATTTTTCACCTTGCAATCAAACGCATCCTAAATGTAAAATAATTTTAAAAAATTATTAGTAGTTATTTGCTTCTCGATATCCAAAAATTCGACACCTGATCCGAACCTCTGATTCCGATAGTTATAGAAATGGTCCGATATCAATTCCAATATCCATACTGCTACTATGAACCTTGTTCATACCTTACTATTGCACGTTAAGCTTTGAATATTTTTATTCATTGTGGATGGGTCTTGGGAAAAAAGAAATTGTTAGTACATAGTCTGCTGTTTATTTTATTATAATAATAATAATAATAATAATAATAATAATAATAATAATTATTATTATTATTATTATTATTATTATTATTATTATTATTGAAGTATCTGCTGTTTATTAATAAATAGACAATGTCAGGATGCTGTGAGACCATTTTAATGCTCCAAATGGACTCTTTATGTGAAATGCAAGTCTTTGTTCCCTAATAAATAATTACTGTTCAATCTTAAATTTTCTATAGAGCTACTTAGAATATACTTCCAGTTGTCCATTAGAGTTGACCACTACTTTTTTTTGGTCCCCCAACGGATGACTTATTTTTTGTTGGAGTCCTGGAGAACATCATTTATTGATGTTTTCTCAATTTTATCACAGACTGATAAGTTAGGTATATCATTCTACAAGATAAAAGTTGTTTCTGGTTTTTGAAAAACAACACATAAATGTGTTTGTTAAAAATTATTTCTCATAACTTTTGACATAACACTATTTAGATTTTAATATCTTATGACTTTTAGGTGACGTTTCGACGAAGGTTAGTATTTTTAGGAATTCACTATCCATTGATTTTAACATTATCACATTCATGTTTGGTTAGATCGGAAATATGCTAACAGAAAAATTCAATTTTTTTCATTCTCATGTTTGGTTCATACATGAATAGAATTTTTAAATTTTTTTTTTTTTCATAAATATCCTTTCATTAATTTTATGATGCTATTGTTAACTTAAATTCAGCTGGTTTCATTGAGGATATTATCATCCAAAAAAATTATAATTAATGTATCCAAACAACATTTCTAGGAAAGTAAAAAATATTTTCCAGTGGAGCATTAGATTTTATTTTCCATAGTAATTGAAGATGTGTTTTTCTATGTTATTTAAACACCTTCTTGTTGCTTTAAGAGTTATTTATATTTATTTTTCCAATAGCTAATCATATCTCCACTATTTTCATTCTTATTTTAATTAGTGTTGCCCTCAACTTTTTTCATAGTTATTTAATTGTAATTATAATTACCCCCCAAAAATATTATATTTTAAGAATTGTGAACGCAGTACTAATTAAAATAAAAAATGGAGAGTAGTGAAGATATAATTGGCAATTTTGGGTTGGGAGGGAGGTAAATATAAACAACTCTTGCTTTAATTTGTTAGTAGCTTTTGATCCTACCTTATGATATAACTAATAAAAAAATAGCTTATGACAGACGGATAATGAGAGAACTTATTTTTCTTAATTGCAACTTGATATCCTCAATTATTTCAGTTTTTTCAACTTAATATTTTGAAAAAAAAATTTGGCACAACATAATACCAAAAAAAGGGGAAAAAATACTTATGTTCAAAATTGAAAGTTACCCACTCCTCAGCGGGGCATTACACTCCTGGCCCCCCTTCTCCTACCACCACCAACTGCCCCTTCGACAAATATATTTAATAGTTGATGGTATCAAGTTATACCTAAAAAATAAAATATTAAATTAAAAAACTAAAATAGTTGAAAGTATCAAGTTACAATTGAGCATTTTTCTTACAATAATGCTAAGTTTACTATCAAACTTTTACAACCTTCTTACAACTTACTTTATCTTCTAGTCCTACCCGACCCCACCTCTCCCCTCTCCTCCAATAAAGACTGTCCACGTGACAAGTTATAAAAGAATTGTAATCATTTAATTATAGTGATAGCATTATCCTTTTTTGTTTTGGTGGTTATGTAAACTTTTTTTTTTACAAAAGTGACGATTTTATTGAAAAAAGAAGAGCCGAAAAGGCGTCGCCGGGAGATAGTCCGACGACCAACAAAAGTATACCCGTCCAGCCAAAGCCGAGACAAAAAACAAAAGCAAAACTATTCTCCCTGGAAAGAGCCGGAGGTAACAAAATGAGAACTAAACAGAAGAGGAGAGGGCCCTTCTAAGGACCAGGGCGGTCGGAAGGTCGGAGGTGTGGAAGAAGATCTGATCTCATCTGGATTCATGGACCAGTTCAGCCAGAGCTTTTGCCACACCATTCGTAGCAGTTGAAGCATGTACAATTCTTGTGTTGGGGTTAAGTAGTTGTTAGATTTTACGGGTCTTGTATGTCAGGGTCCATCATGGGGAGCAACATTCTTGGCGATGGTATTCAAAGTACGTTCGGAAGGAGTTTCGATTTCAGCTGGACGGATATTCTGAGTGTTACATCATCTCAGCGCCAGGAGGAGGGCTTCAAGATCCGGTAGTGGACTTGCGTTATCTGCAGTGAAAAGGAAGAAGGCCACAATGTGGTCGTCAAGGTTGTCTCTGATGATCCCTTCGCACGCAAGTCCTGGATCTACTCCTGTCTTTGCCGCAGTGTTAAGTTTCCACCCTACCCCTGATGCCACCCACCGGATAGTCGTCTCCTCCCGAGCTTCTCCACCGATGCTGTGTCTTTCCAACCCGTCTGTTCTCAGATTATGAACAGACAAAGTGTGCTGAAAGATGCACCGTCATCCAGTGAACGATCTCCATGTGGTCATGTAAACTGATAATGTTAATAATATTGTAACTGACCCCTTGTGAATGAGCTTGACATGTAAGATCCTGGAAATTGAAGTAAGGGCCTGTTTGGTTGCACGAAAGTGTATGAAAGTGCGAAAGTGGAAAAACGAAACTTGCGCACGCGATGCGTACGCATAAATTTTGAGTTTCCAAAAGTTGTTTGGTTGATGGAATTGAAAAATATGAAAGTGGAGGAATAAGGAGTTTCGTTGTTTGGATGGTTGTTGAAAGTGGAAAAAAAGGAGTTTGGTTGGAGGTATGGTAAACCTAGGTATGGTTACCCCATTTTCATTTAGTTAGTAAATATGATTTGTTTTCTTTCATGCAATTAATTGATATAATTTGTAAATATAATTGTGTGTAGAGATTAAAAATTACACACTAATAAAGTTTTAATTAACATATAATTAATTTAAATTATTATTATTATTATTATTATTACAATATAAATCACTCTCTCCCTCTCCTCTCTCTCCAGCCCACAGAAACAAACCCCCGCCCCCCTCTTCCGTCATCTCACTTTCCCTCTCTCCACTCTCCTCCGCCTGCGTCGTCGCCGTCGTCCACCCCGACACCTCGGCAAGTACACCTCGGGAGAGCGGCGGTCGGCACCACATCCTCCTTCGGGGGTCCAAGTTGGTCACCGGCCCCGCGTCGCCAGCGTCGCCGCGTCCAAGGTGGCCGCCGGCCCCGCGTCCAGCGCCTCTGTCAAAGGTGGCCGCCGGCCTCGCGTCGTCCAGTGCCACCGCGTCCAACGCCCCGCGTCGCCAGCGTCGCCGCGTCCAAGGTGGCCGCCGGCCCCGCGTCCAGCGCCTCCGTCCAAGGTGGCCGCCGGCCTCGCGTCGCCCAGTGCCGCCGCGTCCAGCTCCCCGCGTCAAGGTGGTCACCGACCCCACGTCGCCCAGCGCCGCCACGTCCAGTTCACTTTCATGGAGTTTCCTAAAAAAAATTAGGATGTGAAACTGGAGAAAAAGGAGGGGGGACAGGAACTGCAACATGTCAATTCAGTTCACTTTCATGGAGTTTCCTTGTAGCAACCAAACACTTGAACTGATTCAAGTTTCGTGCAGTTGCAAATTTTTCCCTAGTTTCAGCCGAGTTTCGGCTAACCAAACAGCCCCTAAGGATGGAATCACATGGGAATGCTCTTTTTTTGTACAACTCATTTGTACTTTAAATGTGTGTGAGCCAGGACAGGACTGACAGCTTGGAGCTATAGTGGCCTAGTCTAGTAGATATTATAACAGTGGAGGGGGAGAGGGAGAGGGAGGTGGTGCCCTTCATTTCCTTAGCTTTGCAACTTTCGAAACTTTGTCGAGGTCAGTCACATGGAAATGTGTCCCCATTTCATCTCTTCTTCTTCCGTTTTGCGTCTCCTAAATTTTTACAGGAACCCAAAAAAGTAACACAAATTGTAGGTTCTGTTATTCTCAAAATAGATCTAAATAGAAGATAGTCAGAGACAGAGACTTCAATGTATAAATAAATTTATTCTCTGTTCTGAATAAAATGATCAGAAATAGAGACTTCAATGAGCAAATAAATTTGTTCTATGTTCTGATTTTATACGATTTCGGAGACATCCTGCAAATAATTTGCTTTCCTAATTTTCTTAAGTTGTTGACTTCAAAAATTTCTGCAAACGAGTTTGCTCTCCAGAAGTACCTGAAATGAGTTTCAGTACTTTGGAGATTCCGGCGAACGAGTTCACTCTCCCAAAGTGTCTCAACTGAGTTTTAGTACTTTTGGAGATTTCGGCAAACGAGTTCGCCCTCAAAAATACATGAACTAAGTATTATGATTTTGGAGATTCCGGCAAACAAATTTGCTCTACAAAATATTCTGCAGCCAGCCAAGAAGAATAATAAAGAGGAGATTTCAACAGTCCTGCTGGGGTGATGAAAATCACCGTTACTCAAAGCAAGATTCGCCTATATACGATTCGCTTTCAGGAACCATGAAGTTCTCTACAGAACCAAGTCTCTACAGAACCTCTGGAACGCTCGCTAGTCAATTTTTTGTGACTCGAACGGGCTCCCTGGACTCAACGGGCTCCATTTACTTTCTTATTTGGTGCATCTTATAAAAGTGGCCAGGAGGCTCTATTTATAAAGTGGAGTGAGACTTCACTTCTTCACCTATCCGATGTGGGACTAAAATATCAATACTCAAAAATAGAGTATGATATTTTAGATCATCCCTCAATCAGCGTAGTCGCGTGCCAGTCCACGCCTACCTCCATACGCGTCCGTACATGCACGAAGCATCCTTGAACCCGTGTCTGAGTCCGTGTCCGAACAACAAAAGTAACATACTTCCTTTTCGGAGTTAATCTTTTTTTCTTCTAGTAAAATACTCCCACATGACACCCACATGTGTCCCACCACACCCCATATGCACACCTCAACACATACAAAGCATTATATTAAGATACCCACTTGGTGGTGTAGCTGATGTGGGACTATTTTACACTCATCCAAAGGCAAAAATACCAACATGTTCATTATGTGGTTTCAATAGGGTGAACATTACGTCGAAATAGTTAAAATCGAATAATTAAAATTTTAAAATTTTAAAATTTTAAAATTTTAAAATTGAAATTAGCCATAATCGAAATTGAATCGAGCCAATATAATTAGTTCGTTTATTCAGTTGGACTATTTTTATTGTTTAATAAGTCGGTCCAAAATTGTGATTGTGGTACTATACTAAAAAAATATAATTTTTATACACCCTTTTATTTATTTAAAATTTGGGTCCAAATTGGACTAGTTGTTAAATTATCATACTTGGACATCAAAACACATAGAATTGTTGTTTTCTAAACATGCACAATTTTTTTTACATTTATAATCATAAATATGCATAAAATTTAAGATGCTTACATAATTATATAAGCCTTATTTAGTTCAGTTTTGGACCAAAATCCAAAATTAAAACCGTAATTAAATGAATTTGTATTTTCAAAATCGAAATTGAATCGATTTTTTTCCAAACATAATTGAATCTCTGATTTCGTTCGATTTGTCCAAAAACGAATAATGCTCACCCCTAGGATTTCAGGGTTGTGTTTTGGTTCAATAAAAGAAAAATAATAGAAAACAAAAAAGAAAATGAAATCATGTTTTTTCCGGTATCTCGCACTATAAGACTATAATGATGGACTATTAATTTATTAAAATAGACAAGTTAGGTCTAGTATGGAAGCAAAGAACGATTTCTAAAATGGAATTAGGTTTATTTTGAAATTTTAAGATTTGAAAGCAAAATTTCAAATGATAAGACTCCTGCCACACAAAATTGGACTCAAGTATAAATAACTTGGAGTTAAGGATAGAATATCAAAAAATCTTACAAAAATATAAACTTTTATTAATTTCAATTTTGGAGTTAGAATTAGACTTTATCGAAGTTCAAAACTTTTTTTAGGTGTCCTTTTCTTCGGACCAACAAGCAACACATAGGAAGAATTCGAACGGTGTTCATTTCCACGAGATCTTCCGATGTACCCAACGGACTACACCCCTACGAACACTTCAAAACATTTTCAAATGACTAAAAATATATAGTAATAGAAGACTATACAAATAAAGTTTGCTAATTTTAATTTTGGAGTTAGATTTATCCAAGTTCAAGACGTTTCCAAATGCCTAAAAATAGATTTATGATAAAAGAAGGCTAGACAAATAAAGGTTTGCTAATTTCAATTTTGGAGTTTGAGTTGGGCTACATCTAAACTTCAAAACGTTTCCAAATGCCTAAAAATAGATTTATGGTAATAGAAGACTAGATCGTATGCCAACAATATGATGAGGGATTGGATTTTTGTCTACTTTACCAACCCAATTTTCTAGTATTCTCCTCCTAGAAGAATAAATACAAAATTTAGGGTTAGGAAAAAAAGAAGATTATGGGTCGGCAAGCGATGATGTTTAAGTTTGGGTTTTATTTGGGAGACCTATTCTTATTGTCTTGTACGATATTTGTGTGTAATCGTACACCACTTCGAAGCAACTTCGTATACGTATTATTATAGTTTTCTTGATTGACAACTATACATCATTTTCTCAATAGTCCAAAATTTGTTATACTATTTTTTCTACACGTGTCCATATAGTTTTCTTGATTGACAACTATACATCATTTTCTCAATAGTCCAAATTTTGTTATACTATTTTTTCTACACGTGTCCAATCAACCCACTATAGGCCAATTCATTGGACGCAATTAACAGGTACATGTCCTGTATTTTATCTTGAAAATCGATCGGAATCCCTTAAGAAAATCGGTTCGATGTCGATTTTAATTAAAAATATATATATTTTTGTCTGTAGTTTACGCAATCGTCAATTAGTCTGTTCCCACATGACATTCATCTATTGGTCTCTCTACTAGAACTGGATCCCATTTTCTAAGACTTCGGATCATGAGGCCAATAGAAGGCCGCCACGTAGCGGACGAACTAACAACGGTAAAAAAAACTGCAGACAGACGAAATAACAGTTTTTTTTTTAAAATACTATTTTTTTTTCAATTCAATCCAAAACTATAATTCGAATAAGACAGACAATTATAGAAACATTATCCATTCTATGCATATTTTGTGATTAAAAATATGTATATATTTGTATATATTTTGAAAATAATAACTTTATGTATGTGTTTTAAAACTCAAGTTTGATAATTAACAACTAGACTAACTTTAAATACAACAAACATGTGTATAAACATAATTTAGCGACAATTTCAACTTTGAGCTATGTCTATAAGTAATAGAAATATTCCAACAGGACAAAACGAATGAACCGAATCGATTTCGGTTATGAATATAGTTAATTTCAAATTATTCGATTTCGGTTATGAATATAGTTAATTTCAAATTATTCAATTTTGACTATTTCGATTGGTTGAAACCGAATAAACTCACCCATACAAAGTCGTCGCTTAATATTGGACAGTTTATAGTTGACCAAGTGACTTGTGGCAGATTCTTACAACCTAAAGAAAATAACCCAAACATTTGATCCCAATATTTTGCTTTAAGGTTGTGTTTGATTGGACATTTTTTTTTTCATGAAAAAGTATTCCATCACAATATTTTAGTATTTTTCAAAATATCTTTTTTTTAATGGAAAAATAACTATCTTTCCTAAAAAATAATGAAAGTAATACTCCCAAATTTAATTTTTCATAAATTTTTTTTTAAATTTTCATAAAATAATTTTACCTTAGTAAAATAATTTAGTGGAATTAATTTATTTTTAACATATTTTTCATCTTACAATAGAGTGCACCCTTAAATGTTGAAATAAATTACAAGTTTTCTTGAAGTGCAAAAAATTGAATTTTGGAGCGGGGTGAATGTACAAAAAGGATCGAAGGATTCCAGTGGTTCGTACGCTGTCTGCTGTTTGGAGGAAGAAACAGTAGATCCAAGGATTCAGTTTCCGTAACACGTTACGTGTGAGAGAGGGAATGGTGCGGGACGCAGAGGCACGTGACGGTTACTCCGTTTGTCACGTGGGACCGACCGTAGGGAGACAAAAACAAAGTTCCTGTTTTGTCCTGGAATGCAAACAGGCTCTCCAATTTTTTTTTTTTTTTGACCGGAGACTCGGTTAAAGTACACTAGCGCACTAATTAAGTTGGATTATTTACACTAAAGCCTCGTTTGGTTACCAGAATTTTTGTTTGAAAAAGAAAAAGTTATTCATTGAAATGACCACTTTTATTTACCATTTTTTACCAGAATTTTTGTTTGAAAAAAAAAAGTTATTCATTGAAAAATGATAAATTATACTTTTGACCCAAGAAGTAAAAAAGGAGGAAAATTGGTTCTCCCATCCATCTAAGGAATCATTTTTCCTTCAACTTTTCTGCATTTGTTACAAAAAATTTTGACCAAAATATTCCTGCTCAAAAGTATAATTTACCATTTTTTCCATAATACCTTTTAGACAAAAATATTTTTGAGTAATAAGTTATCTCATTATCACGAAGATATTATTGAAAAATTAACTTGATTTTGTTTTCTTTCCTTACAAAGACCAAACACTATAATGAAAAGTAAAGATATATTCCGGCAATAATTCCTGTCTTTTCAAACACCGGAAAGAAAAATTGATGGAAATTATAATTTTCCAAAGGAAAGGAAATACCAAAGAAATTAATTCTATAATATTTTCTTTCCATTGAAAAATTATAATTCCAATCAATTTTTTTCGGGTATTTGGAAAAACCAAAAAAATGAGAGAAAAAGTGAATCATTAGAGGAAAAAAAATTAATACTTAGGTTGGTGGGAGGAACCACTTTTTTTTCTATTTTTTCTCCTCTTGGGAATCAAATTCCTTTCCTCCTAATTTCTTTTGGCATCCAAACAAAGGAAAGAAATTATTATTTTTCCCAAGGCTCCAATTCCGTGAACCGAACGTGGCCTAACCTTTTCTATATTTCTAATTCATTTATTTTAAAAATAATTATACTAATATTTTTATGTTTTATATTTATTACATGAACCTCTTTATATTTTACTAGTAAATGTATACGTACATTGCACGTATAATAACGTATCATAAAAATATTATCTAATTATAGTCAAATATATTTTTTCTAACTCATGTGGTTAAGGTAGGAGGTATTTTTCTTTTTTGGTTGAGTTCGATTTCTCATATTAAATATATATCACAAATTTAAACATTTTTCAATAATTTTTTACTTAATTGTTTTTTAAATGGAACATAATATACATACGAGTTAAATGGCTCATTTTAAAGCCGTTTTGAAACCTCATTATATAATAAAAAATATTTTATATAAATAATTAATATGGTAACCATTTTAACAATATAAAGAAGATGAAAATTCGTGTAATTATTTTTAAAGTAAAAGAAGTTCGTTCAATAAACTGAAAATACTAAAAAGGTTAGCATAAATAATTCAATTAAGTTTGAAAATAAAGATAGGTATGTGTGTGATTAGGGCTGAAAATCGAACGAACGAGCACGAACAAATAGTGTTCAAGCTTGGTTTGACTTAACTATCGAACGAGTTTGATTCGAGCCGAGCTTAGACCGAGTCGAACACAAGCCGAATGCGAACGTTTTGAATCGTTTTACAGCCCTAGTAGTGAGTATTTATAGGACATGTTGTATCGACTATCACACTCTTTCTCTCAAAATTTAAAGACTTTTTTATTGAATTACTTATGCTCTTTACATCATAAATAGACTGCTGCCACGTCTCAGGAGGGGAGACGGGAGGGAGGGAGCAAAGGGCGAGAGGGGGGGGGGGGGGGGGGGGGGGGGGGGGGTGCTGTACGGAAGTGGGGGGTGGAGCTGTGCGGGAGGGGTGGCGGGTGGCCGCAGGGAGAGGGACGTTGGGGAGCGAGAGGGGGTTGGCAGTAGTTTTTAGTTTTGAGCAGGAGTATTATTATTCAATTTTTTTTTTCAGAGTATCAAGTTAAAAAACGAAAATAGTTGAGAGTATTAAGTTGCAATTCAGCCTCTGTTTGTTTTTCCCTTTTAAGATTGGTGTTGCATGGTGTAGTTTGCATAAAATTTGGATTAAAAAAGTGCATATCTTACCTGAATTTCGTCTAGAATGGTAGAGAACAATTAGATAACTCGTCGGAGAAAGACTAAAAATATAGCCTACTTTACAAAGATTCGATAGGTATCAACATAATTGAAAATTGGAAAAAACGTAAAAGAAGAATATAAACAAATGATTTTTTTTAAACTAAAAATTGAAAAGTCCTATTTCTTCAAACTGGTTTAGAAAGATCTCAATTCACGGGAGACGTGGAGGAAGAATGGGAGAGTCATAATAAGCTAGACTTCTTGCGAGTATGACCTAAGAGACCAATGTGTGGGTTGGTTAAATTTTATTTCACATTTTCTCATGTATTCATATTTCATATTCCGTAAGTTGAATTTTTTTTTATTACAACTCACACACGTATAAGCCTTAGAAAATTTGAACCATATCGACTCTGTCTGATGTTTGCACTGATTTTAAGTAAGAGGAAGTAGCTAAATAAGTCTTAAAAAAAAATTTGAACCATATCAGATCGACAATCCATGATCTGGTATTGGGCTCCACAAGCTCGCGTACCAGTCGGAGTCCATTTGGAGGGAGACAACAACCGGAAATTTTGAACCCCGGCAGATTAGGCACCCAAGGGTCTGCTCTAATGTCCACCCATCCGCCATTTACTTTCCCACAAACTCCACTGGCCATTGTGTGTCTACCGTCAAGTATGCTAAGCCAAGTAGGGGAGGCTCGCTTAGGTCTCGATGCCAGCCATATCGATTTGTTTTGGAGATACACTCCGTTGAGTAGCCGTGCCCATAGTTGTTGAGGGTTCTCTAGAAATCGCCAAAGCAGTTTGCCAATAAGTGCTTCATTAACCCATTGCAGCTTGCGAAATCCCAAGCCCCCATCCCTTTTAGGCCGTAAAAATGTATCCCATGATAGGAAATGCATCCTACTCTCCTCAGTGACGTGTTCCCACCAAAAGTTTCTTTGCTGCTTCATAAATTTGTCAGAGCAATCTTTTGGGATTTTGTAAGCAGACATGTGTATATAGGGATGGAGCCAAGCGTAGATTTGATGAGAACATTTCGTCCTGCATGGGAGAGAAGTTTTGTCTTCCAACCTTGAAGGCGCGTCAAGCACTTGTCCACGAGAAATTTGAAAGTCTCCTTTTCGATTTTAGCAGGAAGTGGCCTAGATATTTGTCATCAGGGTCGGTCCTGAGTTCATGGGGGCCCTAGGCAAACTTTTAAAATGGGGCCCATATATACACAAGTTGGCATTCCATGTCCGCAGATGTGGGAAACGTATCCGCACCCATTACAGAAACCTAACCAAACCGGGCCAGACGACGGTGGCAGCGCGCTAGTATGGCCCACGGGCTACCTCCACAATATTTCAATGAAAAAAAACAAGAGAGAAGCGTTATATGCTCTATCAAAGTCTATGTCGCAGTCGATGTGGGACTAAACATTTGTGAGTAATTTAGTTTTTGAATGAAACAAGAGCAACAACACCAACAGTGGACGCCAGACCAGGGTCGGTCCTGAGTTTATGGGGGCCATAGGCAAACTTTTAAAATGGGGCCCATATATATAAAAATTAAACAAAAAGTAAATTTAAAAAAATGTTGTAGCCAAGAATTGAACATAGGACCTCTTGAGTGCAAGTTTAACATACTAACACTACATCACAATTGTTTTGTGATAAAGGGAGGTCATGTTACATATTAATTCTATGTTCAATACAAGATTACTAATATATATATATATATTATTTTTACTAATATATTTTTTTTGGAAACAAATAAATTTTTTCTGGAATCGCTCCCACTGGGATTCGAACTCCTCACCACTCGGGCCGCATGCATCTCTCTTAACCACTAGGGTCATTTGCATTTTTTTTTTTACTAATATATATATATATATATATATATATATATGCCGGGCGTATATATATGCCGGGCGCTTGTAGCTCAAGTGGCTAGGCAAACCGGCACTTGGGACATCGGACGGAGTTCGAGCCCCCACGGGGGCGGCTTGGTGGTTCGCCCACGGCCCCCGGGCCAAGCGGTGGCTGGGTGTCTTTGACACGACCGCTTGGTTTAAAATATATATATATATATATATATATATATATATATATATATATATATATATATATATATATATATATTTGGACCCCCAAATTTTATGGGCCCTGTGCGGTCGCTCATGGCCAGAGCTGGCCCTGCGCCAGACCATATGTTATTTTTGCAAATTTTTCTTAAAAAAATCAATAGAGTCTCACTTCTAATAAAGTCTCACGTCTGGGGTCTCTATAATTTTTTTATATAAAAATTTGCCATTCTCCATCCAATTTAGTAAAACTTCATTACTCTGATTTGCAGGCAACTACACGGTGGCGCGTGCCCACCCCCACATGTAAATTGGTGGTAGACCTGTCAATTGGGCCGGGCCGGCCGAGCCCGGCACAAGTCTGGCCCGAAAAATTGGCCTATATGCCGGCCCGATTAATTGTAGGCCCGGGCCGGCCCGGCCCCGTATGTTGGGTCGTGTCGGGCCATGTATATTGGCCCATAATATAGGCCCGGCCCGAAGCCCAAGCCCAGCCTGGCACGGTCCGAGGTCCGGCCCGAAGCCCGACCCAGTTACAACATCCCCTACACAATCTCTTTGATTTGTCTCAAATCCTAACAACTAACAGCAGTATTGTCACTTTCACAAGGAAAAGAAAATAAAAATATGTACACAACAAACACTCTGCCCTCCAAATATATTTGTACCACTGCCTCAAGCAACAAGTGCAAGTGGTGGTGGCCTCTATTATTATTATGATTATATAGTGTAGTAGTGAATTAAATTGAAGTGGATGTTTGAAATGAACTGAATTGAATTGAAATTCAATTCAATTCATTTCAATATATATTAGCTGCAAGTTGCTGCAACAACATACATGAATGCATCCATACATCAGCCTAGTCAAAGTCGTAGTTGGTTGCCATCAGCTATAAGTTTCAACGTTCATGTCTCACTTCACTTGGTCACTTATATATGGCCAACCATGTACAGCCATTTATACAAAATTATATAGACCTATGAATGATATATGTATATACTGAACTGAGTTGAATTAAATGATGGCCTCCAGTGCGACCCGGCCCGGCCCGACACGACCCGAAAGCTCACCGTGCCGTGGGTCATGTGCCGGGCCGGACTTAAAATTTTCATCCATAGCCCGGTCCGGCCCGCTACAGTTCATGGGCTCAAGAGGTCTGGCCCATGCTCGGCCCGGCCCACTCAAATTCGTGCCGGACCGTCTGGTCCGGCCCACTTGACAACTCTAATTGGAGGGACAAAAAGTAGCGGAAACAATCACGTTTCAAACAAAACAAAATATATTCACTTCAAATTTAATTCAATTCAATTTAGTTCTTTGTTCCTCTCTCCTCCCACTCCCACAGAATATAAGAAGTTTAAGATTTGGAAGAGTCCGCCATTACAAAACGAAAAGACAAAATTTTCAGATTGCCACCAAAATCCAATCTTTACAAATACCACTCCTCCATCTATCCACTCCACTCCACTCCAGTCCACTCCTCTCTCTCTCTCTCTCCAATGGCTGCTCTCCACCAGGGCCGGCCCTGAGTTAGTGGGGGCCCTAGACAAATTTTTAAAATGGGACCCATATATAATAAAAAAAAATTGAACTAAAAAATGATACAGCCAAGACTAGAACTTAGGACCTCTTATGTACAAGTATAACAAACAACCACTACACCACAAATATTTTGTGATAAAGGAGAATCATATTATATATTAGTTCTATTTTCAATATAAGATTATATATATATATATATATATATATATATATATATATATATATATATATATATATATATATATATATATATATATATATATATATATATATATATATATATATATATACATTTAAATTAATTTTTTGGGCCCCCAAATTTCATGGGGTCCTGGGCGGTCGCCCTGGGCCAGGGCCGGCCCTGTTTGTCATTTACACCCATGAGTTGAAGGTGGAGAATGGAAGCCAGACTTCGTTTATTCTGATCCGCGACACCTTTTCTAAAGTGTATACTCGATTTTCCATGTATAATTAATTCTCTGCCCCGACCATGAAGAAAAGGTATGCAAAAGGTTGTGCACTTGGTTGATATCGTTCTCTGTCGCCTGACCAAAGATCAGAAGGTCATCAGCGAAAAGCAAATGGGAGATGGTTGGAGTGTACCTGTTGATTCTAATGCCATGGAATAGATAGTCTCTTTCATAGTAGTAGAAGAGTCTGGATAACACTTCTGTGCATATTTTGAAGATATAGGACGAGAGTGGACAGCCTTGGCGGATTCCTCTCCCAGGTTTGAAGTAGTCTTCGGTTCGTCCGTTGATTAGTATGGAGAAAGAAGAGGATGTGATGCACTCCATTATGACGTTGTTGGAGTGTCCCTGGATACCCAAGCAGTGAAGAACGTTCCTGATGAAGCTCCAGGAGAGTCTGTCATAGGCCTTTGTCATGTCAATTTTAAGGGCAAATGTTTGTTTTTTTAGATGTGAAGACTTCATGGCATGGAATACTTCTTGGGCGATGACAATGTTGTCCGATATGTGCCTCCCTGGAACAAATACATTTTGAAATGACGATATAAGCTTGTCCATCATGGGTCTAAGACACATGGTTAGAATCTTCGATATCACTTTATACGAGACATTGCACAATGATATAGGTCAAAAATCGCTTGGGGTGGCCAGATCTGTACCCTTCGAAATAAGAACCATATGTGTATGGTTCATATTAAAGAGCATGTGCGGGTCGTTGAAGAAGCCTTGGATGATTGAGGATAGATCCTTACGACCATGTGCCAACTTTTTTGATAGAATAGCGCAGGAAATCCGTCTGGGCCAGGCGCCTACATAGGTCCCAAACACTTTATGATATGTTCGATTTCTTCTTCCGAAGGAGTCTCTCCAAGTTTCGAATTCTTCTCATGGGTGATGGGTTCGTCTATGACAAGGAATGAGGGTTCCATGGGAGTTGTATTTTCTCCCTAAAAAAGAGAATCAAAATGTGTTATAAGTGCAGAGGCAATAGAAGCTTGATCAGAAGTCCATGAGCCATTAGGGAGTTTGATAACTCTGATTTCATTATGTCGTCTTGTCACGACCCGTACCCTAGAGTAAGGGCACGAGAAGTGGGTACATGTAGCCTACGCCGCAGTGTCGGTGACATAACGCTGTCCTAGGTCAATCATCTAACAATATAAGGTACCTGTACAGTATATACACTCCGAATGGAGGTGACATAACAGAATACAGTCTCAATCACATCTAAAGCAGAATACGATAAAATAGATAGATATGAAAAGAAATGAATTGAATTCACAGAGATACAACCAGATAGAAGTCTAAGTGTCTAAGATATCACAAATCCATATAACATCTCAAATCTCAAATACAGTAATCCATAGAGTAAATAAGTACATCTGAAAATGACTAAACTAAACTAGTGGTGTGTCATCCACTGCTAAGGGGTCCTGCTGCTGATCCAGGTCACATCAATCCTCTAGGGTAGTCCCATAATACGTGGAACAGAACGCCTCGTCCTCGTCCTCATTCTCTGTAATATTTTCAACAGGTCCAGTCAGGACAGGAGCGAGCACAATACATCTCAACAAAATCATAACAGGTTAGGAAATATAAACATGCTAGAGAGTAAGGTACATGAAACTGAAAGAACAACATGATGTACAGGAAAATATGAGTGATATTTGTAAACTGAAAATATATATATATGGTAGGTAAGAACTGTAAGTGACTAGTGATTTAGAGCACAATATGGTAATGTAAACGGCACGATATTGTACACGAGTAATCTATGGAGGTTATACACGAGTAAGCTACAAGATTGAGTACATAACCACTTCTACTCCCCCGCCCCCAATCAATACACAAGGATCCATTCAAGTTATGTTATTGCACACGATGAGGAATGTCCACTAAGGTCATGTGAGCATATGAGAGTACACGATTTTACACAATTTGTACACAAATGTCACAAATACAAGGAGTACACGATGCTCATGATAAACTACACGAACATGAAATACCCGATGTATCCGCTAAGGGGATAACATCGTACGACAAGATCCATATAGTACTAATCCGTGTTACCAACGTGTCAGCATCAAGTAAAGTAATCTAAAGCAGGAAATATAATCCTAAACAAGATATGAAATGATCAGAGAATGTACTCGCCTGGTATCCTGAATATCTGAAGAGAATATACTGTTTGAGGAGTGGTGTCTGGCTCCAATAGAACAGTACAAGTTATTACATGTCTAAAATAGTAAAATAGACTGCTACAATGCATCTACATGATGTTTGGGGTCAATCTAGGCTAAAGCCAACCTTTGGTCAACTCTAGCCAACTACACTAGTCAAACTAGGTCAACTAGGTCAAGCCTAACCCAAACAAGTCTCACTAAGCCTAGCCAGCCTATTCTAGCAAACACACATCATTACAACTTATACAAGCCATCAACACACATTTCATATATAACATATATGTATATACACTCATATATACATAGCATGTATACATATTCAACAATAGGCATATTCCTACATTAGGAACCATAGGCTATATGCCATATCTAAACCCACACATATTATATATACACTGATTTAATATAAATAGCATACCTATATAAATCCCATTATCATTATCAAGCATTTAGATAATATTTATATTTACATATAGGCCATTAACATATATATTACCCATAGAGAGATAGACATGTGTGTGTGTACAACTAACATGTGTGTGTGTGAAAACAGCGTGTGGAATGTGACAGGGGCTATAGGATGTTGTGTGTATACAATCTAGACTAGAGTGTGACAGGAATCTAGTGAATAATGTGTGTGTTAATGACAGTGCAATGTAAATAATGTGTGTGTATGCAGGAAACCGAAATCAGTATAATGTGTGAGGGTGTAATATAGACTAATGTGTGTGTGTGATATAGAAAAATTTGTAGGGTGCTGTTCTCAGGAAACAAGGCAATGTAGATAGGTTTGTGTGTGAACAATTGTGTGTGTGATACATATATGTTAGGAAATCAATAGGAAAAAGTGTGTTATGGGGAAGTGTCAAATGTGTGTATGTATCAATATAAAAACAGTGTGTGTAAGTGAAAACTGTAGGGTGCACACAATCTCAGTCTCATGTGTGAGTTATCAGGAACTGTTCTCAGGAAAATCAAGTTCAAATGACAGTTAACAGTGGGTGTAATAGGAAACAGTTTATACATATCAGTCCCAAAGCTAATTTAAAAATCCTATAATCCAAATTCTTTGTTATCATGAAATCTAACATGTATATAATCACTCAGACATATAGGGTTAAATAATATTGCAATATAATCATGGGAAATTCGGTTTAGAATCTCCTTTAATTTCAGAAAAACCAAAACAGTGGAACATGAATCAGAAATTTGGGGAAAACCCAATTCGAAAGCTAAATAATAGATAATAATCTGATTTAAAGGTTGGTAAAGGCTCGTGTATATGTCAGTGTGTCCCTCGAGTCATATTGTGTCCATACGATGAGACACAACGTGTCCAGACACCCCGAGCACACACAGACACACACGAATGTCAAAACTGTGCACAGTCTCGTACACATGTTCATCGTGTTCGTAGACACGACACAAGACACGTGTGGCCTCGTGGTCATGCCCACGTGTCAGGCTACACGATCGACACTCTACCTTGTGTCCAAAATGGTTATCGTGTCGTGTCCAGCCACGTATCAGTGACCAAAACGCGTGCGTGCAGCACATTGTCGGATTAGTGCACACGTGTTTCCTCTCTCGACATGACACAGAATGCGATGAGGTTTTAAGGGAGTCGTGTCAGACACTACCCCACCTCTGTTTCAAGTTGCATGTGTCCAAGTGTCGTGTACAGTACACACGACACATCGGACAGCAGGACAGTGCGTGCATGTCAGTACAGCGTGTTCGTGTCCTCGTGTGGAAACGACACGACTCCAAAACCACAGATCAAGGACAAGAATGTAAATACAAGCCCTAGATCTATAAATCCATTCAAAAAAATTCCAAAAATAGCAAAAAAAAGATTGGTTCTGGTATTTCATAAAACACCTAGACTAGAAAATGGATGCGTGTCCGATACGGACACGAAACCAAATACAAATGACACCAAACCTTCAATACAGCTAGGGGACACCTTGTCACTTTTTATTCCCAGAATACGTATTTTTAGAATGCATGTACTGTTTAAATGTAAATATTTTGTATTTATCATGTATTGCTCTGTATTTAAATCCCTTTAAATTTCATGTTAATTAATTTTCTGCAATTTTATTCCTGCACTTTACTTTCTGCTTTTATACTCTACTTTAGCTTTGCTATGGGTTCGGCTCAGATTGGTTTAATTATGTTGGTCCATCATGAACCGAAATAAACCCCCACCTACCACCACTCATTCATTTAAAAGTCCATCCCCTTTCTCTCTCTTCATTACTCTTTTTCTTCCTCATAACTCTCCCACCAGCCTAGAAGAGTTAGGCAAGTGCCAACTTGCTTCTTGATGGATCTCTATTTTTGTTGTTCCATTGTCTTTCTCTCAATATTCTAAGACACTTTAGTGCTTGGCATTTTCAATTTCTATGGCTAAATTCTTCTAGATCTAAGTTTATAGTATTTTTAGATTTTTGAATTTTGATCTATTTAACATTGTTATTTCCAAGTTTTGATGGTTCCATGTTGTAGAGAATTTCGTTCTACCCCATTTTGACCTATGGAAGTCCGAATTTGGACTTACGGTGAAGGTTTTATGGAGCTTGGAAGCCAAGGGTTCCATGACCATCCTTCTCAGGTTTTCTGAGAAGATGGGTCTCTCATTTCACAGCCGCATGAGAATCTCATTTCTCAGCCGCATGGATTATTTATTTCCCAATCTCATTCCTCTGCCGCATGGATTATTTATTTCCCAATCTAATTTCATAGCCGCTTGAGAATCTCATTTCTCAGCTGCATGGATTATTTATTTCTCAATCTCATTTCACAGTCGCATGAGAATCTCATTTCTCAGCCGCATGGATTATTTATTTTCCAATCTCATTCCTCAGCCGCATGGATTATTTATTTCCCAATCTCATTTCACAGCCGTATGAGAATCTCATTTCTCAGCCGCATGGATTATTTATTTTCTAATCTCATTTCACAGCCGCATGAGAATCTTATTTCTCAGCCGCATGGATTATTTTTTTTTCCAATCTCATTCCTCAGCCGCATGGATTATTTATTTCCCAATCTCATTTCACAGCCGCATGAGAATCTCATTTTTCAGCCGCATGGATTATTTATTTCCCAATCTCATTCCTCTGCCGCATGGATTATTTATTTTCCAATCTCATTTCACAGCCGCATGAGAATCTCATTTCTCAGCCGCATGGATTATTTATTTCCCAATCTCATTTCTCAGCCGCATGGATTATTTATTTTCCAATCTTATTTTACAGTCGCATGAGAATCTCATTTCTCAGCCGCATAGATTATTTATTTCCCAATCTCATTCCTCAGCCGCATGGATTATTTATTTCCCAATCTCATTTCACAGCCGCATGAGAATCTCATTTCTCAGCCACATGGATTATTTATTTCCCAATCTTATTCCTCAGCCGCATGGATTATTTATTTCCCAATCTCATTTCACAGCCGCATAGGATTAATTATTTTCCAATCTCATTTCTTAGCCGTATAGGATTAATTATTTTCCAATCTCATTTCTCAGCCGCATATGATTAATTATTTCCCAATCTTATTTCTCAGCCGCATATGATTAATTATTTCCCAACCTCATTTCTCAGCCGCATGGATTATTTATTTTTCAACCACATTTCTCAGCCACATGAGATTTTTATTTCCCAATCGCATGAGATGGATTTTATTTCCCGAATTTGGCATTAATTAACATTGATTGTTATTTTGATTTATAATTGACATGCGTTCCTAGTTGGAACAAAAAGACTGGCTAGTCGTCTTATTGAATTGAATGGAATAAGACACGTTCATATCAACTATGAACTATTGAAATCGATTGGCCAATCCCGAATATTGACATATAGATACATGCAGGCTACAATTTATTTATTTATTTTACGAAAGCAGCATGTGTACTTTATGGTCAAGGCATAATTATTTCGTGGTTAGTTTTAATTGTTGCATTACGCTATGTAAGACCTACAACCTAACCGCATGGGTATCGTTGTAGAGTTGAGCATATCGTACTTTGTACGGAAGTACTCATTCTGAAATGACCATGATCCATGGCATGAGATTTCACTTAACATAGAGGCTACTAAGTTAAATAAAATAATGATTGCATGGAGAGAATGGATTCCCGAGTTTTTACATGGCAGCCCTCTTTGGGACTATTAGTGCCCAACAGGCCGGCTGGTTCCCACAGATACTGCAAATCTGCCACACGGGCAGGAAGCGGTATCTGCTTATATTATTTTATATTGTATATTGATGACGGGCGTCCCGTTGGGACTCGTCTAATTCATGATTGGCGCAATTGATTGATTGGATAGACTAGCCTTGCTTGTCCATAGTAAGAACTGAGAAATCCTTATTGCATAATTCTAGGATAACTTGAGACTCACAGTAGTAAGCCGTAGGAGTTGGATGGCCGTTTAAGTTGATTTGTTTGTGTACTGTACCTACTCTGTTACCTAACTGAGATGATCAGAGCATCAGGACATGACGGGCCAACTTCTGTCCTTGTTTGGTTGGGAAGTTGGTTCGAAGTGTCGTGATGTTACGTGAATCCCAGTAGCAAGCAGAGATCTATTATTATATTCGCTTATTCACTGGTTTAAATTCCTCATATCGTGCTTCCTTGCGGTACTTGCTATTAGAGGTCTAACCTCTCTGGTTTTGTATGGCCAGATTTAGAGCCGGTCCCCGAGGACTCAGCTTACTTCTAACTCCAAGATGGTCAATACTAGAGGAATGATCGCAGGAGGACTTGAGTGGGTTCCTTACTTCCCCGTTCATTTTGTTAATTACTTTACATTTTGTCGCTTGGCACCGACATGTTAGTCGGATAGTCTTGCACTTACTTTTACATAATTATAATTAAGTCAGACTGCAGCTGATAACAATTGTGTATATGTTCCTATATCATCTGGCTATGTTTTGTAAAGCCAGATCTCAAGAACATTTTGACTAAGCGTTTGGGACGCCTTATTGCTTTATCTTATTGTTCTCTGTTATTGCTTCTTGTTTGAATGATTGAGACAATAGATGTGAAGTGACCATAGCGAGACTTTCATGTAGTATGCACCCCCTTGTCTTTTAGACAGCATTGATCATATTATACGATATTCATCTACCCGTAATACGTAGCTGGCTGAGTCATTCTCCCGCTCTCCAGTATTTTGGTTCTGGGGCGTGACAAGGTTTTAGTGGTGGCCCATGCAGGTCTGGTTTCAGACTTGTGGGGTGTTTTAATTTATATGATGTCTCAATCACATATATTTCCCCTTGATCTCATGATTCGTTTCTCTAGACTCTAGCTTGACATTCCGGTATCCTTTGACTTCATTGATCTTTCCAGTCCGATCGTTTGATTGTTCTTTTGTCCCTTTTCTTAGGGGCACCTCGTCCACATCTGTCAGGACTGGGCAATAACAACAAGGGCAACACGGACAACCTGACCATGTTGGTCAGCAACAAGGGCTGGTACAAACTCAAGAGACCATCCAAGAAGAAGTAATAGTGGAAGCAGCAGCTGGACCGCAGTATCCGGATGTTCCACCACCACCAACAGTTCTACCTACCCCTGTGGAAGTAGACACACCAGCCCTTCTGGAGATCATGAGAGGGATGATGGCTACTCAGTAACATCATATGTTAGCCCAACAACGTATGCACGCTCAGTTACAAGAGCAGAATGTACTACTTAACCAAGGATTGCAGACAGCTTTGGAAAGAGGGGCAAGGACAGATTCAGGAGCGTCAGCCAGGTTTTGCAAGTACAACCCCCGCCGTTTCGAAGGCACGAATGATGCTATCTCAGCAGAGGCATGGCTTAAGGATATTGAGGCTATTTTGACAGCCGCTAAGGTGCCGGCAGAAGAACGTGTAGATCAGGTGAAGTTGTTACTTCAGGATCTCGCACGTGATTGGTGGGAATCAGAGGAGGTAGGCATCAGACGTCCTGTGGCTTGGGACGATTTTACAGCAAGATTCAAGACAAAGTACTACGGAGTTGTAGTGCAGTTTGAGCTACAACAGAAGTTTATCAACCTTAGACAGGCTGGTAAGACTGTAGATGCTTATGCAGCAGAGTTCTGCAGATTGAGTAGGTTCGCCCCAGAAATGGTAGCAACAGAGAGCCAGAGGGCTATGAGGTTCCAGCAGGGGTTTTATCTTGAGCTCTTGCAATTGATAGAGGGGCACAATTACCAGACTTTTGATAAAGTATTGACGGCGACTCGAAGGCATGAGATAACCGTTCAGAGGATTGCGGCCAGGACTGGGGGTCAGAAGAGATCCTACAGTCAGACTGAAGGAGGAGGGGGAGTAGCGCCCCGAACAACAGCATCATCCCCTGGCATTCGTATCCACGATGTGGCACTGCGAGGACCAGCACCACCACCCAGGCAGCAGCAACAGCAACAGAGGAAGAACCAGCAACCCCCAGCGGGCTGCACTTATTGCGGGAAGATAGGGCACACTAGAGATGTGTGTCGGACATTGAACGGGCAGTATTTGATATGTGGAAATCCAAATCATCGGGTTACCACCTGTCCCATAAATTCGAGGCCAGGAGGACCAGGGCAACAATTTCCTGCTCTGCCAGCACCAGGGGTAGGACAATATCGAGGACCAGCGGTAGCAGTAAGACCGTTGGCACAGCGCCCGTTCATGACACAGGCTCAGATGTTTCGGCAGCAGAGACCGTCGATGCAGCAGCCCCAGCATAGACCACCCAGCATCATCAAGGAAGGGGCCAGCAGCAGCACCAGGCTAGGCCGCAGCATGGAAACCAACAAGGAGGTCGAGGGCAGGCATTCACTCTGTCATTGGAAGAGGCATTGGCATCAGGAGATGTTGTGGCAGGTAACATTCTCGTCGCCTCATATCCCGCAGTAGCATTGTTTGATTCGGGAGCATCGCACTCCTTTATATCTGCACAATTTGTAACACAGCTAGGAATGAAATTCGAGGCATTGCCAGGGAGGTTAAATATACTCACAGGTAATAAGCTCGTAGGAGTTAGTAGAGTTATTCTAGCATGTAGCGTTGTAGTTTGCGGGCATTCCTTACCCACCCGGTTGATAGAATTTCCTGTTGGAAATTTCGACGTTATCTTAGGCATGGACTGGCTGAAAGACAGTCATGCGACAATAGATTATCGTAGAGGGAGTGTATCTTTTGATATTCCAGGCATGAAGCGGTTCACCTTAGTCAGATCAGTGGCAACTCAACAAGAGCAGGGAGTAGTGACGGCAATGGAAGAAGTTCAAGTCCCGAAGGTAGTTGAAGAGTTTCTAGACGTATTTCCTGAAGAACTTCCAGGTCTACCACCGGTTAGAGATATTGAGTTCAGTATAGAATTGGCACCTGGAACTAAATCGATATCAGATCGAGTTTATAGAATGGCAGATTCTGAGCAGGCCAAGGTATATCAGCACATAGAGGAACTGAAGGAGAAGAAGTTCATCCAAGCTAGCATATCACCATGGGCAGCACCAGTAGTACTTGTGGGAAAGAAGGATGGGTCATCCAGATTGTGCATCGATTACAGGAAGCTTAACGCGGCAACAGTGAAGAACAAGTACCCACTACCCAGAATCGACGACTTATTTGATCAGTTGAGCAAAGCTAGAGTTTTTTCCAAGATAGATCTTCGTTCAGGGTATCATCAAGTGAGGGTTCGGAAGGAGGACATTCCCAAGACAACATTCAGGTCGAAGTATGGGCATTATGAATTCTTAGTAATGCTGTTTGTTTTGACCAATGCTCCAGCAATCTTTATGGATTTAATGAATCGCATCTTTATGCCGTACTTGGATCAATTTGTCGTTGTGTTTCTCGACGACATTCTTGTATATTCAACTAGTGAAGAGGAGCATGAAGATCACCTCCGGAAGGTGTTACAGGTTCTGAGAGAGAACCAGTTGTATGCCAAACTCAGCAAGTATGAGTTTTGGTCGGTTCACATTTCATTTTTGGGTCATATCATATCAGGAGCTGGAGTAGCAGTGGATCCCAAGAAGGTAGAAGCAGTAGAAAGTTGGCCAGTACCCAAGACCGTAGCAGATGTGCAAAGTTTTTTTGGGATTGGCAGGATATTACAGAAGGTTTGTATCAGACTTTGCGAGGCTTTCAGCACCCATGACCCGCTTGACACGGAAGGATGTACCATTCGTTTGGTCGACAGAATGCCAAGCATCATTTGAGAATCTGAAGCAGAAGTTGATATCAGCGCCTATTCTTACATTGCCAGTTGGACCCGGAGGTTTTATCGTTTATTGTGATGCGTCAGATAAAGGACTTGGATGTGTCCTCATGCAGCATGGGAAGATGATAGCATATGCATCTAGGCAGCTTCGAGACCACGAGAAGAATTATCTAACTCATGACTTGGAGTTGGCAGCAGTAGTATTTGCTTTGAAGCTATGGAGGCATTACTTATATGGTGACCGAGTGGACATGTACACCGACCATAAAAGTCTGATGTACATCTTTACCCAGAAGGAACTGAACATGAGACAGAGAAGATGGTTAGAGTTGATAAAGGATTACGACGTGGAGCTTCAGTATCATCCAGGCAAAGTTAATGTGGTAGCAGATGCTCTCAGCAGGAGAGGCGGCACATTTATTTTAACAACACAGAGGCATATCTTAGAAGACCTTCAGGAGATGGGCATCGAGGTTATACTTCCTAGTGATATAGGAGTTCTGGCGAGTCTACAAGTTCAATTCGACTTGGTAGACAGGATCAAGGCAGCTCAGGCACAAGACCCAAGGATTCAGAAGCTTAGGGCAGAATGTGAGTCAGGACTCAGGAAGAAGATGCAGATTCATGAGGATGGTACACTTAGGTTTGGGTCACGTCTATGTGTGCCTAGTAGAGATATCAGACAGGAGGTTATGACAGAAGCTCACAGTTCTCAGTATTCTGTACACCCTGGAGGGACCAAGATGTACCAAGATATCAAGCAGCACTTCTGGTGGAACGGGATGAAGAGGGAGATAGCTAGATTTGTTTTCCGTTGCTTGGTATGTCAGCAAGTGAAGGCAGAACAGCAGAGGCCAGCTGGGTTATTGCAACCGCTTCCTATCCCGGAATGGAAGTGGGAACATATTACAATGGACTTTGTGACCGGTTTACCGAGATCACCAAGTGGTAAGGATGCTATTTGGGTAATCGTAGATCGGCTTACGAAGGTGGCCTATTTTTTTTCTTTTAGAGTAGGCCAATCTACGGAGAAGTTGGCAGAATTGTATATGCAACAGATAGTCAGGCAGCATGGGGTCCCAGTTAGTATTATTTCAGACAGAGATACCCATTTTATATCATATTTTTGGAAGAGCTTACACCATAGCTTGGGTACCAAGTTAAGATTTAGCACGGCTTACCATCCACAGACGGACGGGCAATCAGAAAGAACAATTCTGACTTTAGAGGATATGTTGCGAGCTTGCACCCTAGACTTTGAAGGATCTTGGGAGAGCCACCTACACTTGGTCGAGTTCTCATATAATAACAGTTATCAAGCCAGTATCCAGATGTCACCATTTGAAGCACTATATGGTAAGAAGTGTAGGTCGCCACTAGCATGGGACGATATCGGGGAGAGAAAGATGCTAGGCCCAGAAATAATTGTCCAGACCGTTGAAGTGGTTAAGGGAGTTAGAGAACGACTTCGAGTTGCACAGGATCGACATCGTCATTGGGCGGACCAGCATCATAGGCTGCTAGAGTTTTCTGTTGGGGACCATGTGTTCTTGCGGATCTCACCTACCCGTGGTGTCATTAGGTTTGGCGTTCGCGGGAAGTTGAGTCCGCGGTACGTGGGCCCATTTGTTATTCTTGATAGGATAGGCGATGTTGCTTATCGTTTATCCCTTCCACCTTCGTTATGAGAGGTGCATGACGTATTTCATGTATCTCAGTTGCGAAGGTATGTGTCGGACCCAAGTCATATTCTTGATCATTCTGAGCTGGTTGTTGGTACCAACCTGTCTTAAGAGGAACAACCTGTGTCTATTTTGGACCGAAGAGAGAAGATACTCAAGAACCGAACAATTAGCCTTGTCCGGGTTGCTTGGGGTCATCACTCTTTAGGGGAGTCAACGTGGGAACGTGAGGATGATATCCGATCACGGTATCCGTACCTGTTTGACTCACAAGGTATATCTCTTTCTGTATACCTTGATTTTCTTAAACTCATCATGCTTGTTACCTTCTGAGTAAAATTGCTTGGTGTCGTAAAATGTTTAACATAGGTATGTTACTTACTATTGACATTGTAGAATGATTGCTTACCTAAATTGCTTATACCTGGAATAGTCCAGCTCTGATGTTTCTATCCTGCTTGGATTTGAAATTTCGAGGACGGAATTTTTCTAAGGAGGGTAGAGATGTCACTTCCCATTCCCATAATACATATTTTTAGAATGCATGTACTGTTTAAATGTAAATATTTTGTATTTATCATGTATTGTTCTGTATTTAAATCCCTTTAAATTTCATGTTAATTAATTTCCTGCAATTTTATTCCTGCACTTTACTTTCTGCTTTTATACTCTGCTTTAGCTTTGCTATGGGTTCGGCTCAGATTGGTTTAATTATGTTGGTCCATCATGAACCGAAATAAACTCCCACCTACCACCACTCCTTCATTTAAAAGCCCATCCCCTTTCTCTCTCTTCATTACTCTTCTTCTTACTCATAACTCTCCCACCAACCTAGAAGAGATAGGCAAGTGCCAACTTGCTTCTTGATGGATCTCCATTTTTGTTGTTCCATTGTCTTCCTCTCAATATTCTAAGACACTTTAGTGCTTGGCATTTTCAATTTCTATGGCTAAATTCTTCTAGATCTAAGTTTATAGTATTTTTGGATTTCTTGGATTTTGATCTATTTAATATTGTTATTTCCAAGTTTTGATGGTTCCATATTGTAGAGAATTTCATTCTACCCTATTTTGACCTATGAAAGTCCAAATTTGGACTTACGGTGAAGGTTTTATGGAGCTTGGAAGCCAAGGGTTCCATGTCCATCCTTCTCAGGTTTTCTGAGAAGATGGGTCTCTCATTTCACAGCCGCATGAGAATCTCATTTCTCAGCCGCATCGATTATTTATTTCCCAATCTCATTCCTCTGCCGCATGGATTATTTATTTCCCAATCTCATTTCACAGCCGCATGAGAATCTCATTTCTCAGCCGCATGGATTATTTATTTTTCAATCTCATTTCACAGCCGCATGAGAATCTCATTTCTCAGCCGCATGGATTATTTATTTCCCAATCTCATTCCTCAGCCGTATGGATTATTTATTTCCCAATCTCATTTCACAGCCGCATGAGAATCTCATTTCTCAGCCGCATGGCTTATTTATTTCCCAATCTCATTTCACAGCCGCATGAGAATCTCATTTCTCAGCCGCATGGATTATTTATTTCCCAATCTCATTCCTCAGCCGCATGGATTATTTATTTTCCAATCTCATTTCACAGCCGCATGAGAATCTCATTTCTCAGCCGCATGGATTATTTATTTCCCAATCTCATTCCTCAGCCGCATGGATTATTTATTTTCCAATCTCATTTCACAGCCGCATGAGAATCTCATTTCTCAGCCGCATGGATTATTTATTTCCCAATCTCATTCCTCTGCCGCATGGATTATTTATTTTCCAATCTCATTTCACAGCCGCATGAGAATCTCATTTCTCAGCCGCATGGATTATTTATTTTCCAATCTCATTCCTCAGCCGCATGGATTATTTATTTCCCAATCTCATTTCACAGTCGCATGAGAATCTCATTTCTCAGCCGCATGGATTATTTATTTCCCAATCTCATTCCTCAGCCGCATGGATTATTTATTTCCCAATCTTATTTCACAGCCGCATGAGAATCTCATTTCTCAGCCGCATGAATTATTTATTTCCCAATCTCATTCCTCAGCCGCATAGGATTAATTATTTTCCAATCTCATTTCTCAGCCGCATAGGATTAATTACTTCCCAATCTCATTTCTCAGCCGCATAGGATTAATTATTTCCCAATCTCATTTCTCAGCCGCATAGGATTAATTATTTCCCAACTTCATTTCTCAGCCGCATGGATTATTTATTTCTCAACCACATTTCTCAGCCACATGAGATTTTTATTTCCCAATCGCATGAGATAGATTTTATTTCCCGAATTTGGCATTAATTAACATTGATTGTTATCTTGATTTATAATTGACATGCGTTCCTAGTTGGAACTAAGAGACTGCTAGTCGTCTTATTGAATTGAATGGAATAAGACACGTTCATATCAACTATGAACTATTGAAATCGATTGGCCAATCCCGAATATTGACATATAGATACATGCAGGCTACAATTTATTTATTTATTTTACGAAAGCAATATGTGTACTTTATGGTCAAGGCATAATTATTTCGTGGTTAGTTTTAATTGTTGCATTACGCTATGTAAGACCTACAACCTAACCGTACGGGTATCGTTATAGAGTTGAGCATATCGTACTTTGTACGGAAGTACTCATTCTGAAATGACCATGATCCACGGCATGGGATTTCACTTAACATAGAGGCTACTAAGTTAAATAAAATAATAATTATATGGAGAGAATGGATTCCCGAGTTCTTACATGGCAGCCCTCTTTGGGACTATTAGTGCCCAACAGGCCGGCTGGTTCCCACAGATACTGCAAATCTGCCATACGGGCAGGGAGCGGTATCTGCTTATATTATTGTATATTGTATATTGATGACGGGCGTCCCGCTGGAACTCGTCTAATTCATGATTGGCGCAATTGATTGATTGGATAGACTAGCCTTGCTTGCCCATAGTAAGAACTGAGAAATCCTTATTGCATAATTCCAGAATAACTTGGGACTCACAGTAGTAAGCCGTAGGAGTTGGATGGCCGTTTAAGTTGATTTGTTTGTGTACTATACCTACTCTGTTACCTAACTGAGATGATCAGAGCATCAGGACATGACGGGCCAACTTCTGTCCTTGTTTGGTTGGGAAGTTGGTTCGAAGTGTCGTGATGTTATGTGAATCCCAGTAGCAAGCAGAGATCTATTATTATATTCGCTTATTCACTGGTTTAAATTCCTCATATCGTGTTTTCTTGCGGTACTTGCTATTAGAGGTCTAACCTCTCTGGTTTTGCATGGCCAGATTTAGAGCCGGTCCCCGAGGACTTAGCTTACTTCTACCTCCAAGATGGTCAATACTAGAGGAATGATCGCAAGAGGACTTGAGTGGGTTCCTTAATTCTCCGCTCGTTTTGTTAATTACTTTATATTTTGTCGCTTGGCACCGACATGTTAGTCGAATAGTCTTGCACTTACTTTTACATAATTGTAATTAAGTCAGACTGCAGCTGATAACAATTGTGTATATGTTGCTATATCATCTGGCTATGTTTTGTAAAGCCAGATCTCAAGAACATTTTGACTAAGCGTTTGGGACACCTTATTGCTTTATCTTAATGTTCTCTGTTATTGCTTCTTGTTTGAATGATTGAGACAATAGATGTGAAGTGACCATAGCGAGACTTTTATGTAGTATGCACCCCCTTGTCTTTTAGACAGCATTGATCGTATTATACGGTATTCATCTACCCATAATACGTAGCTGGCTGAGTCATTCCTCCGCTCTCCAGTATTCTGGTTCTGGGGCATGACACACCTAGATCTAGGCTACCATGCAAGAAAAACAGAAATTAAATGGAATTTGAAGGGTTTACCTATAGGTTGCAAGGATCAAAAAAAAGTCCCAAATCAAACGGTTTCCGTTGCTAGCCAAATCCTCCAAATTGCATAAAAACTAAAATCACTCTCCATGAACATCAAATAGAGGGTGATTAGAAACTATTACAAAAGATTTGGATGAAAAAGGAATTAAAATGGATTTAATAGGAATTTAGGAAGTTGGGAATTTACCTTTCCTTCCTAAAAGTTGGTTGAGCACAAAAGAGGCAAGAACAAGGAAAGGGGATTATAAATAGGGAGATTTCCTATGTATGGCTGGCCACTAATGTCTTGGGTTAGGGTTAGGTTTCAAGTTATGGGCCATGGGCTAAGTTGTATAAGTCATGAAATTAAACCCGTAAGTCACAAGTCATTGCACCTATTATTAATTCCTCCTATTTAAGACTAGTTTCTAAGTGACTAAATTAGGGTTAACTTAAGTTAGACTAGGGTTACACCATTGCCTACTAAGTCGCCATAGCTAGGGTTAGCTTCTAGGCTAGTCTACAAAGTCTCAATTAGTCAAAGTCAAAGATATCAATCACCAATTCAATAAATCAAATAAATTCAAAAATTCACCAAATGACCAAAATACCCTCAAGCTAAAATGTGGTAGTGACACATCTCATGTTCGTAGCTTTGGTATGGAAGTATGAGATATTCCTGTCCCCATCTCTTATCCATTTGTACTTGGTCCTTTGTCTCCAATACGCATCCTCGAGTTGAAAGTGGTCATTGAGTTTTGCTCTAATAGATCTTTCTTCACTGATCAAGCTTGGGGATGGACCTCCAGATTGGATACACAGTAGCTTGTTTTGGAGATTTTGTATTCGTCTCTTGATGTTCCCAAAGGTTGCTTGTCCCCATCTGCGGAGTTTGGTCAGTAGTTGACGGAGTCGGAGGGGGAAGTCCACTGCACTCGAGTGAGACTGGTGAATTGTGTTCCAGTGACGCTTAAGTACTTCATTGAATCTGGTGTTGGACAGCCAGTAGGCTTCGAATCGTCGCGGTCGTTCTTTGTTAGGGATGTTTTCGCATGTGTTGAGTTGGAGGGGGAAGTCTATGGATTAGATTCGTTCTTATCCACATGAAAATCACCCATTTCTTCATGGCGAGGATCAAAATATCCACAGGGGAGCCCCTTCAAAACTCCACCCTCTGCTCGACCCCCCCATACACACACACGAAGAGAAATGGGTAATTTTATTGAGTAACACCTGTGTACATGACGCTTTATCCCTTAACAGCAAATAATATCCTTCCCAACTTGACTACTATCTCGTCACACAATTTATATCACACTTGATGTTGTGATAATACTAGCTACATATAGTACTTCCCCGTCAAAGATCCTCATGTTTCTTTTGCGCCAAACATGCCATACTGTAGAGAGTATCCGTATTCTAGCCTTATTATAAAACTCTTGCCCTTGATTTTTCACCAAAAAAATTCCTCCAAAGATAGCTTGTAGCCCAGCTGTTACGCCCCAGAACCAGAATACTGGCAAATGGGGACGGACCAGGCCAGCTACGTAATACCAAAGTACTCGAGTACTCTGAAATAACGTATAAGCTTTCAAGACATGGGAGTTACTACTACAAGCCAACAGTCAATCCTAGGTCAAGCAATCCTAGGTATCTCAATCACAGACAAATATACAAAGTACAAGAAGTATGATCATCAGACATAAAATAGTAAAGCGTCCCAAACTATATATACATGGATGATCATGAAGCTAGTAATACAAAGTGAAGGACTAGCAAGAGTAATAGTCATACATGATAAGCTCTAGCTATAGTCTAGAATACGCAAATCATGTTTAGGCCCGTAGGCTAAATGTCAAGATCCAAAACACGAGCTAAACACGTGCTCGGAGGCTAAATGCCACAAAAGAATAATATACATAACTAGTGGGAGAATGATATAAGAAAATCTACTAAGGTACTCTGGTGCTCCGGGTAGTCACCGTCGAGTAGATGGTACGGAAGATCCTTCGGGCTCCTCTAACAGATCTGGCCAAACAAAACTAGTGGAGTCAGACCCCCAATAACAAGTACCACAAACGAAGCCAAAACTATGAACTAAAACCAGCAATAACTAACACAGCAACAGATAGAGACATAAATAAGTAAATGCTGATCAAGACTCGTACACTACCAATGTACTTATCCCGAGAATAGAAAGATAATAAGTAAAGCAACATGGAGCATAAAGTAATTAACGTGTGACATAATTTAAAGTATGGACATGTAAGATAACAGAAAACATGTGAATATGTTGTAGAAGCATAAAAAATATGGGGTTCATGCGGATCACAACTGACCGCATGAGTACCCTGGAACAGATTGACCCGTATAAAGAAGAGCGACATGACAGACTCAGCATGCCCCCTGCGGCCCATCTTTACCAGACTGATTTTTGAGCAGCAGAGAGAATAGTTACTTATGCGGCCAAAGCTGATCAACCCTTCTGATAAAACTGACAAACTCTGTCAAAATCGGCAAGACTGACAGCTCTGACAGCTCTGACAACTCTGACACTCTGACAAAAAGAAGATAAGACGTGATCATACAAAATGTTACGCCACCAGACTGGACATGGCCATGCGGCCAAAAGGACTGCAACCCGAGCCGCATAAACTTTATGCAGCTCAATCTATGTGTTTCATGCGGCCAAGGGTAACTGCAATCTGAGCCGCATGAGCTTTATGCGGCTCAGAATATAGAACCTATGTGGCTCAAAAGTTTCCAAGCTACATGGGGACTAAGGATGATTACTGCATGAGTTTTATGCGGCCCAGCATGGCCGAACACTGAAAGGCCTTTGTGGCTCAAAATGACTCAAGCAGACTGATCCTATCTTGCGATAGGACACGTGGCAGGCTGACCAAGTCTCAACCACCCAGATTCGCTACAATAAAATCTCAACAACCCCTACCAGCTGGCAGCCCGAGATCGAGTCTTTGTGCGCTGTGAGAGACACGTGGCCACGTTGCCCTTTATGCGGCCCAAAAACTGCTATTACAGAAAATACTATAAATAGCAGGGTACCACACCCATGCAAATGGTTGGCAATCCAAGACTGGTAACCTACGAAGGGCAATTTCTTTAAGAGCAAGGAGCACGTCAGATAGTCCAAGGAGTAAGGCAGAGTTGCTACACTTTTTCGAGCCTCTATCGTCACCTTCCAGAATTAAAACTAAACAATTGTACTTAGATTGTTTTCTAGGCTTTCTTTCTAGGCTTCATTTTGTACAAGCGAGTTTGCAATCAAGTTTAATTCATCTGTAATTTTGTTGTGCTTGATATTTAATGGCAAACACGATGACGACTCTGCTGGGGACATCCTTCTCTTCTGATGAGAAGTTGGTGACGCAATCTGACGCGTCCAAGCTCGGCTCCACGCAGCAAATGCTCGTGGTTTGATTTGACCAACAAGCATTCAAAGAAATGCTCTCTGAAGGGAGCGCCAACCCATCGCAGAAGCGAGCCAACCCAAAAAGATCCCGTAGAATGTCGAAGCGCAAAACTGTTACCCCCGACCAGGTTCTCGAAGAAGCACCTTCTACAGCCTAAGACGGTGATCAAGACTCTCCTGCGACCTTGCTTCCAACCGCAGATAACCCCAATATCCCTAAATCCAGCAAAGAAAAATACTACGATGCTGAGTTTTTGGGGCCACAAGGAAAATCCATGCGGACGAGGAAGAGGCCGCATAAGAGAGATGGGCAGATGACTCATGCGGCAACTAACTCTGGCCGCAGATAGATCGCCCATGCGGCAGCCAACACTGGCCGCAGGCAGATCGCCCATGCGGCAGCCAACACTGGCTGCAGACAGATCGTCCATGCGGCAGCCAACTCTGGCCGCAGGCAGATGGCCCATACGACAGCCAGTCCTGGCCATAGACAGAGTGTCTTATGCGGCCCTGCCAGAAGTTTTGTGTTCAACCGTCTCTCATGTGGGCCCGACTTCATGCGGTCCGACTTCATGCGGTCCATTGAGAATATGGGATGTATCAATCTGGATTCTTTTTACTTTGCGTCTTCGGGTGCAAAGTCAAAGAAGTCTAGGGCAGTGCGGGCCCAACAAGCCCAGTCAACTGTCCAAGTTGCTGACCGCCAGCGGGCACCGCTAACTGTTATACAGGCTCATGATAGAAAGTTTTACAGAACCACCCGCGTCCAGTTCCCTAGGGCTAATAGACGGGGTGGGTCTCAAAAGTCTCCCTCCAACGATCGAGAGCAAGTGCTTTTACTAGCCTCGGATCTGAGAGCAAACATGATACCTACGCACCCGTATGCTCGGGATGCCCGAGTCCACAAATCGGATACAAAGGTAGATCAGCCTGCAATCGACTTGCGATAGGTGATTACTCACAAACGTAAGGAGAAGGAAGCAACCTTGGCGTGCGATGAGCCCCTCTCGGGACGTCGTTGCACCCAAGTCATCATCAACTGCTGTTGCGATAAGTCGACAGCGCCTGAAGGTCGGCAGTCCATTTTTCAACGACTGCAGCAGCCAGCACATTTCCAACAACAACTTCAAAAACAGGTGCAAATTTCGGGAGACAAAAATTTTCCCGTCGCCTCCTGTAATTCAACCCGAAAGGTTATTCTCGACAAGGGAGGAAAGGAGACAGGCTCTTCCAGCCCGACAATCTCCGCCAGTATTGCAAGAAAACTCTCGTCTGGAGGACTACCATCGACAACCACAGAGGGTGTCTGCCTAGGCACTCGATCCAAAAAGAAGCTTCCAACACCTGGAGGTGCATCCTTGACCTCTGTGGGGGTAGATGAGGTCGGGGATAGCAGTCCTCTCAAAGTATGCGATAACCCGGTGTTCCAAGAGCAAACACAGGGGGTAGCGATCCATTGGAATTATGTAACAGACGTGGACGTCCTTGAGGATGACCGCCTTCGCCAAGATGATGTGGCTCCCTGAACAGGGGGTAGCACCCCTCCGAGTCCGAGGAAGAAGACATTTCGACATTCCTTGACGATTTCTCGGTACGGAAGTATGACACAGAGAGCACCTCTGCTACGATCCCTTCTACCTCTATCCACGTACGGACAGTCTTTATGGCCGACGATAATCATAAAGCGCCTACTGACCGACAATGTCTAAAAATACTTGAAGCCATGCTCTTGTCCTTGGTCAAGTCAGTAGACGAATCAAAGCTGCATTGCCGACTCAACCAGCAAGGATGCCTGGACAAACAAGCTTGGGACCCACAATCAACACAGAATCCAACACGACCGCTCCTCCTTTGGATGATAATCCTTTAGGAGCCTCCGCTCCTTCAGCTGCAGATGAAGCAAGGGAGGCAAGAAGGGAAGTCCAGGAGCTTCGAGCAATGTTCAATGCCCGAGATTCCTCCTAGGACCTCAGAATACAGCAGCCGTATCCCATTGCATGGAGAGATGTGCCTTTTCCACCACGGTACAAGCCGTTTCATATCGATTCATATGACGGGAAGAACTCTGCTAGTCGGTACATGACTTATTTAGAGGTCACAACCGACCACTTGCCGCATAGTGATACCATCCTCATACGATTATTCATCGGAGCATTGGAGGGGATCGCGTTCGACTGGTATTGCAACGTTCCTGACAACTGCATCCAGTCTTTTGACGGCCTCAAGCACATGTTCCTAGAAAGATTCTATGAAGCGGGACATGATATGACAATGTCATCCCTCATGGACGTCGCTCAGGAAAAAAATGAGCTAACAAGAAACTATATCGAGCGGTTCCGCTAAACTGCAATGAGATTGTCCCAAGGCAATTCCGAAAGCTTCTTGATTGAAATCTGTCAGAAGAAGTTGCTCCCCGCAATCAGCCTCTGGATGGGTGAATCAGTTCAGGGAATAGACGACCTTCATCATAAGTGCCACCAATGCGGAGGCGAAGTTAAAGAAGGCTCGCCAGCTGGAATTACACATCCCGGATGGAGAGGTCAAAAGCAAACGTCCTGGTACCACCTCCAATAACAACAACACTGACGGTACCTCCAATAACCGGGATAATAAGGGCAAACAGGCCCTGGTCGTCGGTACGACCAAGAAGCTTGAACAAAAATAGGCAAAAGCTCAGTGGACCTAGGTCAATTACTCATTCGAAGATAGTCATGCCAAGCCTATCTTCGATATTCTTCCGCAAGGGGACAAGATCCAACTCCCTCCACCAAAGAGCGAGCCCCGAGCGGCAGAGAAGGAGGACCCAAAATACTGCCATTTCCACCGCTATGTTCATCATGCCACTCAAGAATGCTTTCAATTAAAGCGGTACATCCAGAATCTTATCGATTCCAAAGCTCTGTCGCTAGACTTTGAAGAGGTTACCGTGGCGGCGTACATGGTGTCAATTCAGTTCGGCGATTTCCCTCCAACAAGCACTCAAAATGGGGTAATACCTATCCCCCGGGCAATGATGGAGGTTACTAATCTTCTTCCCGTCCGGGACTAGACGACTGGCTTGGTACCTTTCACCACGTCACGAGGAGAGATCATGTGGGTGCACCCCGACTTAGTGCCCGAAGTTACCCAGGCAGTGTCATCTCTAGCCAACAAGAAGAAGGGCAGGAAGTCTAGATCCTGCCACATAATTTCAACCGAAGCTGAAGAGGCGACAGCTATTGTTACCCGGTCTGGGGCACAAGTCCACCCCACTCTGGATAATTCAGTTGAAAACCCTCAACCGGTAACGCTGTCCACCACTGATGTTCTGGGGCCATCTCAGCCTCTATCGGCAGACAGGGCCAAGCCGAAAGAAACCCCCTTCGACAAGCCGCTCCGTAAAGATGTACCTCAAGGGATGGAGAGACCTTACAACTTTGATATATTAGCACAATTGGCTAATACGCCGGTAAAGTTTTCGTTATTTGAGCTCCTAAGGCTCTCCAAGGATCTTCGTATCGCATTGAGCGAAGCGCTCCAGAATACTGATGCTTACTTAGCCCAGGTCAAACCTACAGGGGAAGACTCATCGACAGATCTCCAGGACAGCAACAGTATGGATACAATGCCCAAAATCGTATTCACCCTACAGGACATGCTGATCAAGACCAACATGTATGATCGCCCCTTGTACTACACTGGATACATAGGCAACATCAAGGTGGATCGGATGCACATCGATCCTGGCTCGTCGATAAGCATCATCCCGAAAAGCTCGCTTCAAGTTCTCGGCATCCCTATGCACCGGCTAGCAGCAACCAATACCGCCATTAGCGATTTCAACTCAGGAAGGAGCTATCCCTTAGGAAAGATTCGATTAAAATGTCAGATTGGCGACCTAAGGACAGATGTTACCTGCTACGTCATAGATGCAGACACGTCCTACAACATCCTCTTGGGGCGTCCGTAGATACATGACTATATGATCGTGCCATCCACCCTCCACCAATGCTTCAAGTATGTCAGTAGACACGGCTTCGTGAAGACTGAATTCGTCGACATCTATTCCTTCAAAGGGGTTGAGTCTTATTATTCTTCGGAGGCTTGTCTATATGAAGAATCCAAGAAACTCATGACTGACGAACTAGAGGCCATCACAGGGCCAGAGGAACCCTTGAAAATTCATCTCCAGGCCCGTAAACCGGGCAAAGTCGTACCCCTTGTCGCAACTTTGCATAAAGAGGTGCCCAGTTCACCTACCCCAGCCGCACAGTGGGAACCGATGGTCATCCGACTCCCAAGCCAAGAAACCGTCATAGGGTCGATGGTGATCCGATTGCCAAAAACCAATCAAAGGTGACCGGAAGACGAAAGGTCCTCTGGGGAGCCGATGGTGATCCGATTGCCAAGATCCAGTCAAAGGCATTCGGAAGACACGAAGTCCCCTGCAGAGCCGATGGTCATCCGTCTTCCCAAGACGAGCTGGCAACCAAGTGTCGATCCGACACCCTCAGACAAGCTAATGCCACAGACAGAACCCTTGGTGGTCAAGTTTCCCAGGATAACGTCCCCACCTCCGATCAGGCAGGGGGTAGCTGAAGAGGATGCAGAACTCACAAAGTATCTGGTTGTAAAGGTGGATAGTCCCTCTCCTGTTAATATAATCCCGGTGGATAAAATTCCTTATTTCATCAATAAGAGCTGCCATTGAACTATCCTGAGTGTAATAAACTTAATTTGATGTATATTGTGGGACTCGGTCGGGACACTAACCTGCACACACAGGTGACAACCGTCCATACCGTAAACCGACTTGCTCCCATTAAAGATGCCTACTTCCTAGTCTTAGGCAGAAGAGAATGGGATCACACAATCATATTTAGCCAAAAAGAAGGACCTAAACCCTTCATGCCTCAAGAGTTTTATCTCGAACCCGATACTGGAAGACTACCGCTCTACCTGTATAGTCCTCATGCCAAGTACTTCATGCAAAAGCAGGGGTACGACATGAAGGCTACCCCAGGTCTCAATTACGGCAACGGTCGATGATCGCCTCTGCTGCTGTCAACCCCATCTGGGAGACCTCGAGATTATTACGGCAAATTCTTGAAGAAATACTATGTCTAAAGACATGCTGGTACTCCTCAAACCATCAAATCTTCTAAACTATCAAGTTATGTACGATGATACCTCTAAACTCACACTCTATCGCATCTTCCTGAGTGGCGAGTCATGTACGATGATACCTCTGAACTCACACTCTATCGTATCTTCCTGAGTGACGAGCCATGTACGATGATACCTCTGAACTCACACTCTATCGCATCTCCTTTAGTGGCGAGTCATGTACGATGATACCTCTAAACTCACACTCTATCGCATCTCCCTGAGTGGCGAGTCAAGTACGATGATACCTCTGAACTCCCACTCTAATGCTTTACCTCACAGGAGTCTGCCCAGTTTATCATTATCTCTGAGCAAACTTCCTGGTCCTGATTATCGCGTGTCACGTCCATATTATCTCTGATACCGATAGTCTCTTGACTTAACACCTGTACCCAACCCGAGATAAAAGACATGGTGTTAAGACCACAAAACCTATCACGTCCATATGACCTCTGTTAGGTTTTGTCTCAAAATCCATTCCACTAAAGATTATGCCTGATTATCGTGTGTCACGTCCATATTACCTCTGATACTGATAGTCTTCCGACTTAACACCTGTACCCAACCCGGAATAAAAGACACGGTGTTAAGACCACAAAACCTATCTCTTTGTTGATTTCATGTTTTATCTATCTTTTATCATGCTCTACCTTAGATGTGATTGAGACTGTATTTGCTATGTCACCCCCATTCAGAGTGTATATATTGTACAGTTACCTTTATATTATTAGATGTTGACCTTGGACAGCGTTCTACCGTCGACACTGCGGCGTAGGCTGGACGTACCCACGTCTCGTGCCCTTACTCTAGGGTGCGGGTCGTAACACATTTTAAATCTATTACCCGTACCGCCAGTGCGCAGAAGGGTAATAGGTCCAAAAAAGTTATCCTAATCTATTACTCGTACCATCGGTGTACCAAAGAGTAGTAGGTCCACAAAATATTATTCAAATCTATTTGCTCGTATTTCTAGATGCACAAAAGGGCAATTGGTCCACAAAAAGTCCCCCACTGGGATGTCCTTTATCAAACACAAATACTATATTAGGCCCTCTAGTACAAGCACCACCAATACCACTAACAAAGAATGGAGTGAATGCATTCTTTTTATTCAAAATCAGTTACATTCGTTACATCTCAAAAAAAAGAGAAAGGACGAAAAAAAGGCTACTACTCATCAGCAACGCACAGTTTGGCAAGAATGTCTTCCAACTGCGCAGTTGAGCGCTCAATTCTCGGTCTGGCTCGTGTTCAGCTTCCTGGGTTAGCTTTTTAGCATCCTCAAGATATGCATGAGCCTGTCAATTTTCCTCTAATTTCTTCAGTGCACCCTCTAGAGCGGCAGAGGCTCGTATGACCTCATCAGTCTCCTTACAAATCTTCTCTTTTTCTTGACGAGTGGCTTGGAGCTCAGTCTCTAGAGATGTCAGCCTGGCCTGAAACTGGAGGAGCTGCTCGTTAGTTTTGTCATAGCACGAACAGTGGTCTCCTCACGAATCAAGCAGATCTCTCCCTCTCGGCTCAATTTGTCATACTTAAGAGACAACATATGAAGGTCCTTCTCCAAGGTGGGCTTGTTCGTCTCCTTTACAGCCCTCATCCTTTCTCCGGCTTTTGTAAGGAAAGCACGCTCCTGCTCCACTGCAACAGACACATCGACTTACCACAGTTTTTGCAACTGGATTAGACACTGATCAGCCTCTGCCAGCTTATGCTCTAGGAGGACGGTCGCCCCTTCTCCACCCGAAAGCATCTTCAGTAGGTCAATCTGGCCTGGGCTGCAGTGACGGGCCACGGTAAATGAAGTCCCACTGCTTGAAGTAGCTTCAACCCCTCGTTTCAGATGACGGTAGAAGCTCTCGACTATATCTCTTGATAATTCGTCTAGATTTTCCAAAGAGGACGGCATCGAAGGAATATCAGCCAAGGAACCTGAAGGCATGTGAGAAGAAGGCATAGTGGAGTTTGACGACCCTGTCAGAAAGGAAACAAACTTCGAGCGACGAGACTCCCGTACAACAGCAATCTCCTCTTCCGTAGCCCGAAGGAGCTGAAGACTAGGCAGAGTGGAGAGTTCAATCTCTGGGGAAGAGGCAGCTTCAATCGACCCGGCATCCACCGATGCTGGTACAGGAACCACCGCCTCTACCATCGGCACTTCTGGTATAAGCGGCTCTGAACTCGGCTCAGCGGGGGATTTTTGATTTGAAGGAGAGAAGGTTCACTTCTTCTCTTCAGTAAGAGGTCCACCCCGACGTCTTCCACTATCTCCTCCTCCGCAGCTATGTCCACCAATGGTAATGAAGGAGCACTGCCTATAGAACCAGAACAACCGACAATCAGTTTGACTCGAAGGATATTAAGAAAGAGCAAATGAACCTCCTTGTCAGTAAAAATATGACATAGCTTACCAGGGGAGGGCGGTGGAGACCGCGGCTCGCTCTGGACAGTCATAATTCCTTCCAATCCCCCCATATCCTCCTCAATAGCAATATCCGAATCACCTGCACCTACCACTCCAGCCCTGGTCGACCCGAAAAGAAATGTAGCTGGGTCGGTTGCGACCAACTGAGACCCTGCATCCTCGATATTTGGTTCTGTAAGGCTTGCACCTTCTTCGACCAGGGTGTCCGTTGGAGGAATCTCGAAAGCAGCATCAGACTCCGGAAGGTTTATGTCTTCCAAAACCTACACAAAGGAAAATGAGAGGAACAATAAGATAAAGTTCCAAAAGTGACATAATGGTCGGTCAAAAAAAATTTACCTCTGGGAGGGTTTCGACGTCACTGTCCTCTTCCGCATTGTCAGATCCACGATTCCTAAACGCAACCCGTTTATGGGAACGAGGCCTGTCAGCAACAGGGAGTCCATGCTTACTTCGCTTACGTGGAGGACTCGGCACAGGAGAAGGCAAGTGCGTCACCGAAGTACTTGCAGGAAATGATAGGCCATTGTACTCATCCTCCTCTTCCGTATCAGAATAATTGGAGTCAGACACTTCAATGCCTTTGCCTTCCTTGCCCTGTTCCTCTTTTTAGGTTCCTCGCGTATCTCCGCAAACATAGTACCGGTTATAAAACTGGTACTTATGTCGAAGTCGTGGGGAGGCCCATTCACGGAGCCGCCTTGTACGGGATACGTACTGAGCCCCCGGTATCAGGTAAAGAAAAGCTGGTTCAGGTATGGACGGCACTGTAGTAATGCCAGGCCCGGATGGCATCCAGGACGTTTGTCACCCCCAGTTTCCATGAACAGGGGTATTTTGATAATTTTCCACTTTAAAATTATTTTGGAATTATTTATTTATTTATTGTATTATTTTGGGGTTATTTGAGTCGGGTTCGAATTTTAACTCATTCCGACTTGTATCGGGGACCCGAGGTAGTGTTGACTCTAGCGAGCCCACATACTAGTTAGCCATGGCCCACATATTAGTTATTTTAGTTAGTGACTAGGCTAATTATTTTGGTTAGGATTAATTTGGATTAGTGGTTTTAGGAATGACCAAACTAACCCCGACTTAACCCCTTACCAATGTATTAACCCATAGATTAGAAAAGGGGCTTTTTGGGCTTTTCCCTAATAGGACAAAACCCTCTAGTGGCTGGCCACCTATGGTGGATAAGGCTCCATCAATCTTCATTATTTTCTTTTCCATTCTCTCTCTTGTTCTTCCCCAATTTTTCTAGAGAGCAAACCCTAAAAATTTCTCCACCAAATCCTTCCATTTCTCCACCAAATTTTCTTCCTTCCTTCTCCATTCAAGCCAAGGAGGGAGCTACCCAAGTTTGAGAGGATTCGGAGCTTGTCCGTGTCCGTTTGGGATTCCTACGTGTCGGTGGCATATCGGGATCGATTCGAGTCACCGAGAGGTATAAATCCCTTCCTTTCTTCATTTCTCTCATGCATTAGAATAATATTGACCTATAGGAATGACTCCCATGGTTTTGTACCCATTGGTGTCCATTTTGTGTCCATTTGGACACTTGTAGAGGTGTCCTATGAGTAGGATCGTGTCCTAATGGGGAAAACCCTATTTGGACACTTGTGGAATCATTTGTGTATTAATTTAATGTTGTTCTAATATTTATTCCAAATTTTTCATGTGTTTAGGAATGTGTTTTTCTAAGTATCATATTGTATCATATTACTTTAATCTATATATGTATATATATGGTTATATATATATATATATATATATATATATATATATATATATATATATATATATATATATATATATATATATATATATATATATATATATATATATATCATTCTCTCTATATATATATGTATATGTATATATATATATGGTGGCTTATATATATGGACATATATTATGGTTGTGAATGTGTGGATTGGTGTTCATGATTGGGATGAGGGTTCGGCCAAGTATTGGATAGGTGTGTGTATGTTAGTGTAGAGAGGGATTAGAGTATTGGGTGTGTGGTGTTTGAGTAAAGGGGTGTGAGGAATTAGAGGAGAGATTGAGAGTGGTTTGTGAGTGTTGAGAGGGGGGGACATCAGCTCTGAAATAGCAGCTGTTTAAGCCTATAAAGGCTGTCCCTTGACCCTGTTTTAGCCCATATACTGTCCTAAACAACAGCCCCCAACAGTCCAGATTTTTCCCCCTTACATGGCTGTCAATTTTATCCCAATATCACCCCCTATAACTTTCCTGCACAAGCCCACAGTGCTGTCCCCATATGACCACATTTCAGTCCAGATTTTCCCATCATTGCTGTCCCTAATCACCACCACATATCAGCCATGGTATTGCCCATATCAGTCCACATTTGCTTCATTTCAGTCCACTAAAAACAGCCCATATGTAAGCCCCAATTGCTGTCCTCATTCCACCCTATGACAGTCCTTAAAACAAACCCAAGTTGCTGTCACCTTGGCCACATGTTTTGGTCCCTTGTGGCTGTCCCCACTGTCACAAATCTGTCCCATTTAACACACCAAATCAGTCCAGATTTTAGTGAGTTGTGTATGTGTATTCATGAGTAGTGTGTGTGTTTATGAGTTGTGAATGTGAGTGTAGCTAGTGGCCTATAGGTTAGCCTATGTGTAAACCTATAGAAAAACTTATAGGTGAGTGATTGTGAGAGTGTTGTGTGTGAGTGAGTGTGATACATGTGAGAGTGTAGTGATGTGAGAATGAGACATGATACTTGGTATGGTAATAGTAAGGGTAATATAAGTTTTACCTAGGAATAGGGTATGTGAGTCTAGAGTCTAAGATAGGGTTAGAACTTAATTTCCTTGGTTGGTAATGATCAAATGTAGTGCTCATAGACTAGTTTTGACGTCGGTTGACCATTTTGACCAAAAGTCAACCGAGAGTCAAACTTAGTCTTTAAGCGACTAGATTTGACCGAAACCAAACCAGAGTTGACCACTTGACTGAAAGTCAACAGTTGGTCAACATTAGACTAGTTTGACCTAGGGTTGACCTAGAGTTGACCAGGGTTGACCAGTTGACCAAAAGTCAACTATAAGTCAACCTTTGACCCCGTTTGACCTAGTTTGACTTAGATCGACTCCCAGTAACCTAGTATGACCTAGTATGAACCAGTATGACCTAGTATGACTCAATTTGACCTAGATTGACCTAGTTTTGACTTAGACTTGCATTCATGACTTATATTAGTTTCCTTTTCAGTATAAAACCATGTTTGACTCATAGTATCTTATTTTAGGTCTGTGATCACTCTGAGCGTCTGTTCACCTTATCAGCTCAGGACCACAGGCGAGTACATTCACTGATAGTTTTCGTTGTCTTGATATCTACTATATCCGATTCAGTTGTAGTGTTTTACATGATTCCCGACACGACGGTTCACGGATTAGTATACGTCGGATCCTATCATGAGATGTTATTCCTAGACTTTCTTGGTATATGGGTATATGATATTTCTGTGTTTCCTGTACTTATATAGACATTGATTTGGGAGTAGGCTAGCCCCCTTCTCTCGAACCCTGTGTCATGACGTGCCATGTCCGGATCCGTGATACTATTCGGGAATGGAGGAACTATTAGGGGTTATGTCATCAAAGAATTCCTGTAACTATTTTGCTAGCGCCACCCTCACCTAACGTAGGGTGTAGCAGATACCCCATTACCAGTTATCCAGGTTGGACGGCATGACTCTCCGTTGAGGACACCGCGGATTGCCGGGCCAAGTGGATAACTCTCTCTTGACTCCCTAGCCGATCACATATCGCTCTAATAGTTCAAATCACCTTTTTCATTTTAGTAGCGTATCTTATATTCCAGTTCAGCTTTACTTACTGTACTTCTCACCATGCTATGATTCTACTACTCATATGCTTTACCTGTCTTTATACTGTACCATCATTTGAGACTAAGTCCTGTTTGGAAGAAGGGTTACAACTCCGGTCCTTGTTTGGTTCAAGGGTTGTAACTCGGCTTTCAAATGGTTCCCAAGTCGCCTATATCTTTGTCTTGTACTTCATTATGCTATCTCTTATAGTATTTCTTAATTTATATGGAACTGCTGTTGGTGTTTGTACTTGCTCATTTTCTTGACAGGATACCGTTGACAAATTTTACAGATGATTCAGAGGCTGATTGCCCGACCTACTATGGGGTTGAGTCTGATGGATTAGACTTAGACCGTGGCTTGTTGGTAGAGACACTAGACTTTGCTCACCCTGAGTAGCATAGTTTAGTTAGGTTTGTCTGGCCTGCGAGCCAGCTAGTACATTTCAGTTTTGTAGTATCTATTACATATATTTTCTGAGACTCTGGATGTTTGTGTATAGCTCTGACTTGTGGATCTTGGACTCATTTCCTGCTTTATCTATCATATTTCCTTTCCATGCTATCTACCTTAGTTTTATATTTGTGATTGAGACTGTATTGCTACGTCACCTCCATTCGGAGTGTATATATTGCACAGATACATTTATCTGTTTTAGTCGTAGTATTTACAGACCCTATATACAACGTTCTATCGCCGATTCTGTGATGTAGGCTGGACGTAACCACGTGCTCGTGCCCTTCTTCAGGGTGCAAGTCGTGACACGTTTTTGTGGTGGTCCATGCAGGTCTATGTCGCAATTAGTGCGATCTCGTAATGGTGCTCGACTTAGAGTACTGATTACGAGCCTGCAATTAGGACATAGGATCTAGGGTATGATAGGAGTTACTCAATCAGATTTTAGAAAATTTCTGATCTTTTGATTACCATGACAAATTCTTTTGCATTGAATTTAAATGTCCTTCTTTGATATTCCTATCATGTGCCATATTGATTCCTTGTTTCAATCTATCCTCAGGATGACGATCATTCGCTCTCAGGCAGCGGGTTCTAGCGCTATACCGGAGAGGCCCGATCCGGCAGGACTTTTACCTCCGACTACGGGAGCTGCACTTGAGGGAGCTGCCACCTCAGTTCCTGCCCTTCAGGTGGGAGCAGCAGTAGAGACGGTTCCAGGAGGTCTTCCACCTCCAGCAGCGAGACCATCCATGGTCGTTCCTGATATTCTTCTACTGCCGCCTCAGTTACCGGCAGATACCCAGGGGATGATGGCCCTTCTGCAACAGATGTTGCAGACTCAGAACACACAGACAGAGTTGTTACGACGGACCATGGAGAACTCCCATCAGTTGGCGATGGCAGCAGTGGAGAGGGGTGCACCGGCTACAGTTCAGGGAGCACCAGTACAGCAGCAGGGTCAGGGGAGGCCCGGTTCGTACCTTGATTTCAGGAAGATGAACCCGCGGGAGTTCATGGGTACCGAGGGTATCCTATACGCGGACGACTGGCTAGAGGATGTCCAGCGGAGTCTGGAGTTGGCAGAGGTCCCGAGAGGTCTGTGGGTGACTTCTGCAGCGAGCCAGTTTTTTGACATAGTGCTGACTTGGTACCGTACGGATCTGCGTGCTTCAGTGAGGGGTTTATCTTGGGAGGACTTTAGAAAGCTCTTTAAGGAGAAGTTCTACCCGGATGTAGCCTTGATAGCTTTGGAGGGACAGTTTACCAGTTTGGTGCAGGGGAACTCGTTGGTAGACGAGTATGCAGCGGAGTTCTTCCGCCTGAGCAGGTTTGCACCTAGTTTGGTCCAGGATGAGGGGTGCAAGGCCCAAAAGTTCCGGAAGGGCCTTATACATGCAGTGTGCACTCGCACCTCTGGGAGACGTGACACGACCTTCGAGCAGATCCTTATGGAGGCACAGATTGCAGAGGAGGACTTCGGCCTCAAGCCGAAGAGGGGCAGTGACACTCTTGGAGCTAGTTCGAGTGCAGGGTCGGCGAAGCGCCCACATTTCCCGCAGAGGCAGTTTCAGCAGCAGCAGCCTCAGTTGCAGTTCCAACAGGCACCGGCGCGTGCCCAGCAGCACCTGGGTCAGGGTCAGGGTCAGAGGCCGGCTACACAGTATAACTTCTGCGGGAAGCCAGGGCACACTAGAGAGGTTTTTCGGAAGAGGTTGGGCGTCTGCTTATACTGTGGGGCGCCCGATCACCAGCTGAAGGACTGCCGTATTCGTGGAGTCCGAGGAGTCCAGGACAGAGCACAGCCGACCAGAGGACCAGCAGTTCAGCAGAGAGGTCCTCCACTTCAGACGCAACAGCAACATTTTGTGCAGCACCAGAGGGGAGCCCCTGCGGGCGGAGTGTTTACCCTGACAGCAGAGGAGGAGGCAGAGCCAGTAGGCGATGTAGTGGCAGGTCACGTTCTTCTTGATTCATTCCCTGCATTTACCTTATTTGATTCCGGTGCCACTCAGAGCTTTGTGTCTGTTTTCTTTGCTCTGCGATACAACATTATTGCTGAACCCTTGGGTAGGACTTACAAGATATTGATCGGGGGAGGCATCATCCTGGTTAACAATATCTGCAAAGGGCGGAGAGTTGCTGTAGGAGGCCGAGTTTTGGGTGCGTGCTTGTTCGTAATGCCCCTTCCGAGGTACGATGTGGTACTCGGAATGGATTGGTTGAGCATGCACCATGCTACTATAGACTGTAGAGGAGGTAGGATTCTGTTTAGGCCACCGGGAGAGCCAGAGATTGTGTTTGCCAGAGTAGCAGCTGAGCCGGGAGATGGGTTCTGCGGAGCATTACTGGCGGGGCAGGCATTGCCATATCCATTGATAGCTGACTTCATGGATGTTTTTTTCGAGGAGTTGCCTGGGATGCCGCCGGATAGAGACGTTGAGTTCTCTATAGACTTAGTGCCAGGTGCTGAGCCTATCTCACAGCACGTCTATAGGGTCAACAATAGCGAGTTGGCAAAACTGAAGAAGCAGGTCGACGAGCTGCAGGACAAGGGATTCATTAGATCCAGTTCATCGCCTTGGAGAGCGCCAGTCCTGTTTGTACTGAAGAAGGATGGTACGATACGTATGTGTATCGATTACAGGGCGCTCAATAACCTTACTATCAAGAATAAGTACCCATTGCCGAGGATCGACGACTTATTCGATCAGTTGAGCGGTGTCAATGTGTTTTCGAAGATAAATCTGAGGTCCAGCTATCATCAGCTGAAGGTGAAGAAGGAAGACATTCCGAAGACAGTTTTTCGGACTCGGTACGGCCAGTACGAGTTCACTGTGATGCCATTTGGGTTGACCAATGCCCCAGCTGTGTTCATGAACTTGATGAACCAGGTATTCCATCAGTACCTTGACAAATTCATGGTGGTCTTCATAGACGATATCCTGGTCTACTCAAAGACTCCGGAGGAGCACGAGGAGCATATAAGGATTGTGCTCGAGACTTTGAGAAAAGAGTAGTTGTATGGGAAGCTGTCGAAGTGTGAGTTCTTCCTGGACCAGGTCGAGTTCTTGGGTCATGTTGTGACCGAGCACGGGATCTCAGTAGACCAGAAGAAGATTGTTGCGGTAGAGTCTTGGTCTACGCCCAGTACAATTGTCGAGATTCGGAGCTTTCTGGGATTGGCGGGCTACTATCGGAAGTTCGTCCAGGATTTCTCGCGGATCGCGGAGCCGATGACTAGACTCACCAGGAAGGACGTGGAGTTTGTCTGGACTGAGGAGTGTCAAGCCGCCATCGATGAGCTGAAGAAGAGGTTGACATCAGCTCCGATCTTGACATTACCGTCTGGGACCGGTGGTTTCTCGATTTACAGCGACGCTTCTGGCCGGGGTCTGGGTTGTGTACTTCAGCAGCACGGAAAGGTGATTGCCTGTGCATCTAGGCGGTTACGTCCTCATGAGAAGAACTACCCGACTCACGATCTGGAGTTAGCCGCTGTTATCTTTGCCCTGAAGTTGTGGAAGCACTATCTGTACGGAGAGCGGGTTGAGATCTTTACTGACCACAAGAGCTTGAAGTACGTGTTCACTCAGAAGGAGCTGAACATGAGGCAGAGACGTTGGCTTGAGATGATGAAGGATTTCGATATCGCCTTGCAGTACCATCCAGGAAACGCCAACGTAGTTGCAGATGCCTTAAGCAGGTATCCAGTGGCTATGTATCTGACAACATACCATCATCTTTTGGCTGACCTGGACAGTTTAGGAATCGAGGTGATTATTCCGGGCATGGAGGTACAGATGTGGGGTCTACAGATTCAGTCTGAGTTGATGGACAGGGTCAGATCAGCACAGTATGATGATGTTGCCCAGAGGAGCATCAGGGAGCAGGTGCGGGCAGGGTTGCTCGACGATTTCTCTATTACCGAAGATGGGTCGCTGTGGCACGGTACTAGACTGCGTATTTCGAGTGGGAAGCTTCGGGAGAAGGTTCTTCAGGAGGCACATCGCTCTCAGTACTCTATGCATCCTGGTGCTAACAAGATGTACAGAGATCTGAGGGAGCACGTTTGGTGGTATGGCATGAAGTACGAGGTAGCTCAGTTTGTATCTCGCTGCTTGGTTTGTCAGCAGGTGAAGGCCGAAAGACAGAGGCCTGGTGGGTTGCTACAGCCACTACCCATTCCTGAGTAGAAGTGGGAGCACATCACCATGGACTTTGTGTCCGGACTTCCACGATCTCCATCAGGGAAAGACGCGATTTGGGTCATAGTTGATAGATTGACCAAATTGGCCCACTTTTTGCCTTTCAAGGTGGGATTGTCTACGGAGAGGTTGGCAGAGCTGTATGTTCGTCAGATCGTGCGATTACATAGGGTTCCTGTGAGCATAGTTTCAGATCGGGATAGCCGTTTCACTTTCCACTTCTGGAGGAGTTTGCAGGCTAGCTTGGGTACCTCGCTCAAGTTTAGTACCGCTTATCACCCCCAGACAGACGGGTAGTCGGAGAGGACTATCCAGACTTTGGAGGATATGCTTCGTACGTGTGTGCTAGATCTCGGGGGTTCTTGGGAGGATCATCTTCACCTGGTCGAGTTTGCTTACAACAACAGCTATCAGGCCAGTATAGAGATGTCGCCATTCAAGGCTCTATACGGACGGAGATGTCGTACTCCCTTGTCATGGGACGATGTTGGCGAGAGAGTGATGCTTGGACCAAAGATGGTAGTGGATGCAGCTGAGAAGGTCAGGTTGATTAGAGACAGACTTCGGGTGGCTCAGGATAGGCAGCGGCATTGGGCCGATAGCCACCGGAGACCGTTAGAGTTCGAGGTTAGTTTCAGTTCCTGTTTGAGATGCTCGTGATTTTGTTTGTCCTGTGTGCTAAGTTTGTTTTATATCTAGGCTGGTGCTTTGGTGTTCCTGAAGATTTCTCCGACACGGGGAACGATTCGCTTCGGCGGAGGCAGGAAGCTTAGTCCGCGCTACATCGGACCTTTCACTATCCTTGAGAGGGTCGGTGCAGTGGCTTACCGGCTAGACTTGCCGCCTACGCTAGAGGGGGTACACAACGTGTTCCATGTGTCGCAGCTGAGACGGTACGTGGCGGACCCCAGCCATGTATTGGACCATTCAGCGATCGAGGTGGGGCCTACTCTTCACTATCCAGAGCAGCCAGTGGAGATTCTGGATCGTAGGAAGAAGGTGCTCCGGAACCAGGTTATACCCTTGGTTCGTGTTGCATGAAGGCATCACTCTCCAGGTGAGTCTACCTGGGAGAGAGAGGACGACATGCGGGAGCGTTTCCCTTATCTCTTCGAGCCTTGAGGTATAATTTTGTTTCTGCATGTGATTCAGTGTATGTTTGTTTTAATTTTGAGGACAAAATTTTTTAAGGTGGATAGATTTGTCACCCCCAGTTTCCATGAACAGGGGTATTTTGGTAATTTTCCACTTTAAAATTATTTTGGAATTATTTATTTATTTATTGTATTATTTTGGGGTTGTTTGAGTCGGTTTCGAATTTTAACTCATTCCGACTTGTATCGGGGACCCGGGGTAGTGTTGACTCTAGCGGGCCCACACACTAGTTAGCCATGGCCCACATGTTAGTTATTTTAGTTAGTGACTAGGCTAATTATTTTGGTTAGGATTAATTTGGATTAGTGGTTTTAGGAATGACCAAACTAACCCCGACTTAACCCCTTACCAGTGTATTAACCCATAGATTAGAAAAGGGGCTTTTTGGGCTTTTCCCTAATAGGACAAAACCCTCTAGTGGCTGGCCACCTATGGTGGATAAGGCTCCATCAATCTTCATTATTTCTTTTTCCATTCTCTCTCTTGTTCTTCCCCAATTTTTCTAGAGAGCAAACCCTAGAAATTTCTCCACCAAATCCTTTCATTTCTCCACCAAATCTTCTTTCTTCCTTCTCCATTCAAGCCAAGGAGGGAGCTACCCAAGTTTGAGAGGATTCGGAGCTTGTCCGTGTCCGTTTGGGATTCCTACGTGTCGGTGGCATATCGGGATCGATTCGAGTCACCGAGAGGTATAAATCCCTTCCTTTCTTCATTTCTCTCATGCATTAGAATGGTATTGACCTGTGGGAATGACCCCCATGGTTTTGTGCCCATTGGTGTCCATTTCGTGTCCATTTGGACACTTGTATAGGTATCCTATGAGTAGGATCGTGTCCTAATGGGGAAAACCCTATTTGGACACTTGTGGAATCATTTGTGTATTAATTTAATGTTGTTCTAATATTTATTCCAGATTTTTCATGTGTTTAGGAATGTGTTTTTCTAAGTATCATATTGTATCATATTACTTTAATCTATATATGTATATATATGGTTATATATATATATATATATATATATATATATATATATATATATATATATATATATATATATATATATATATATATATATATATATATCATTCTCTCTCTCTATATATATGTATATATATATATGGTGGCTTATATATATATGGACATATATTATGGTTGTGAATGTGTGGATTGGTGTTCATGATTGGGATGAGGGTTCGGCCAAGTATTGGATAGGTGTGTGTATGTTAGTGTAGAGAGGGATTAGAGTATTGGGTGTGTGGTGTTTGAGTAAAGGGGTGTGAGGAATTAGAGGAGAGATTGAGAGTGGTTTGTGAGTGTTGAGTGGGGGAGGGGGGGACATCAGCTCTGAAACAGCAGATGTTCAAGCCTATAATGGCTATCCCTTGACCCTGTTTTAGCCCATATACTGTCCTAAACAACACCCCCCAACAGTCCAGATTTTTCCCCCTTACATGGCTGTCAATTTCATCCCAATATCACCCCCTATAACTGTCCTGCACAAGCCCACAGTGTTGTCCCCATATGACCACATTTTAGTCCAAATTTTCCCATCATTGCTATCCCTAAACACCACCACATATCAGCCATGGTATTTCCCATATCAGTCCACATTTGCTTCATTTCAGTCCACTAAAAACAGCCCATATGTAAGCCCCAATTGATGTCCTCATTCCACCCTATGACAGTCCTTAAAACAAACCCAAGTGGCTGTCACCTTGGCCACATGTTTTGGTCCCTTGTGGCTGTCCCCAGTGTCATAAACCTGTCCCATTTAACACACCAAATCAGTCCAGATTTTAGTGAGTTGTGTATGTGTATTCATGAGTAGTGTGTGTGTTTATGAGTTGTGAATGTGAGTGTAGCTAGTGGCCTATAGGTTAGCCTATGTGTAAACCTATAGGAAAACTTATAGGTGAGTGATTGTGAGAGTATTGTGTGTGTGAGTGAGTGTGATACATGTGAGAGTGTAGTGATGTGAGAATGAGACATGATACTTGGTAAGGTAATGGTAAGGGTAATATAAGTTTTACCTAGGAATAGGGTATGTGAGTCTAGAGTCTAAGATAGGGTTAGAACTTGATTCTCTTGGTTGGTAATGATCAAATATAGTTCTCATAGACTAGTTTTGACGTCGGTTGACCATTTTGACCAAAAGTCAACAAAAGTCAACCGAGAGTCAAACTTAGTCTTTAAGCGACTAGATTTGACCGAAACCAAACCAGAGTTGACCAGTTGACTGAAAGTCAATAGTTGGTCAACATTAGACTAGTTTGACCTAGGGTTGACCTAGAGTTGACCAGAGTTGACCCGAGTTGACCAGGGTTGACCAAAAGTCAACTGTAAGTCAACCTTTGACCCCGTTTGACCTAGTTTGACTTAGATCGACTCCCAGTAACCTAGTATGAACCAGTATGACCTAGTATGACTCAGTTTGACCTAGATTGACCTAGTTTTGACTTAGACTTGCATTTATGACTTATATTAGTTTCCTTTTCAGTATAAAACCCTGTTTGACTCATAGTATCTTATTTTAGGTCTGTGATCACTCTGAGCGTCTGTTCACCTTATCAGCTCAGGACCACAGGCGAGTACATTCACTGATAGTTTTCATTGTCTTGATATCTACTATATCCGATTCAGTTGTAGTGTTTTACATGATTCCCGACACGACGGTTCACGGACTAGTATACGTCGGATCCTGTCATAAGATGTTATTCCTAGACTTTCTTGGTATATGGGTATATGATATTTCTGTGTTTCCTGTACTTATATAGACATTGATTTGGGAGTGGGCTGGCCCCCTGCTCTCGAACCCTGTGTCATGACGTGCCATGTCCGGATCCGTGATACTTTTCAGGATGGGGGAATTATTAGGGGTTATGTGATCAAAGCCTTTCTGTAACTATTTTGCTAGCGCCACCCACACCTCACGTAGGCTGTAGCAGATACCCTATTACCAGTTTTCCAGGTTGGATGGCATGACTCTCCGTTGAGGACACCGCGGATTGCCGGGCCAAGTGGATAACTCTCTCTTGACTCCCTAGCCGATCACATATCGCTCTAATAGTTCAAATCACCTTTTTCATTTTAGTAGCGTATCTTATATTCCAGTTCAGCTTTACTTACTGTACTTCTCACCATGCTATGATTCCATTACTCACATGCTCTACCTGTCTTTATACTGTACCATGATTTGAGACTAAGTCCTGTTTGGAAGAAGGGTTACAACCCCGGTCCTTGTTTGGTTCAAGGGTTGTAACTCGGCTTTCAAATGGTTCCCAAGTCGCCTTTATCTTTGTCTTGTATTTCATTATACTGTCTCTTATAGTATTTCTCAATTCATATGGAACTGCTGTTGGTGTTTGTACTTACTCATTTTCCTGACAGGATACCGTTGACAAATTTTACAGATGATTCAGAGGCTGATTGCCCACCTACTATGGGGTTGAGTCTGATGGATTAGACTTAGACCGTGGCTTGTTGGTAGAGCCACTAGACTTTGCTCACCCTGAGTAGCATAGTTTAGTTAGGTTTGCCTGGCCTGCGAGCCAGCTAGTACATTTCAGTTTTGTAGTATCTATTACATATATTTTCTGAGACTCTGGATGTTTGTGTATAGCTCTGACTTGTGGATCTTGGACTCATTTCCTGCTTTATCTATCATATTTCCTTTCCATGCTATCTACCTTAGTTTTATATTTGTGATTGAGACTGTATTGCTATGTCACCTCCATTCGGAGTGTATATACTGTACAGGTACATTTATCTGTTTTAGTCGTAGTATTTACAGACCCTATATACAGCATTCTACCGCCATCAAGATAAGGATGTCCCATTTCCTCATCGGTGAAAGGTGAGACCGACATAAAAACGGAATAGCTGTCAACCCGAGCGAGCAAAACACGGCAGTCGAGCACAGTTGAACAGGTCCAAGGCATATCATGGTACGGATAGATGAACGCATCATTGACTGTCGCATTCCCCTTAGGGCCAGGTCGCATCAGAGAGGGGCAATGTATTAGCATCCACCCCATCAGATAGTGGTTGGGCATCTCGATTCGGTTGAAATCCTTTATAACATCACGAGCTATGGCTCTGGCCATAAAGGTACGAAGGCCTCATTGGATGCTGCACAACATGGCTGGGAGTTGAGCTAGCCTGCCTTCGATGACTAATTTGACAGCAGGGAGGATCAGGTTGCTTCTGATTCTCTCAATAGAACTAGAATCCCCTGAGACAACACAGATCCTCAGCTATATCACTAGGAACCCAGCCAAGATGGCCTTATCACACAAGTGTTGGGTATCTTGATAGAAGTAGCTGAATGTGTCAAATTTGCTTCTGAATCTATCACCAGAAGCTTTGGTCCTCTTGGCGCTTTGCACTTGAGCATCCACCATGCTTGAGTTTGAGGGCTCCGAGGGACAACCCGTCCTGAGGCCCCTAGTTCGAACAGGTAACTGATCCAAGCCTTGGTATGGGGAAGGGTCCCCTCAGAGCTTTCATCCTTTTTTTTCGATATTTGCTGACAAGTATGATGACATAACACTTTCCGGTAAATGGTAACAAACTCGGGGAACCGCTGCTCCAAATCCTCAAACTCCTCATCCGTAGGAGTATACTCCTCATAAGCCTCCTCTCCCCAGGGCAACTTCGAGACGTCATGCATTTCATGGAGAGCAAGCCCCATCACCCCAGCAGGCATAAAAAAGGTTCCCGTACGACGGTTGTACATCTCGAGGAGTGCTATGAACAGCCTTGTGTTTATAGGAAGACCATAGCAGGTGCCCCGTATGGCATAGTAGAGGCCGAGCTGACGCAAAGTATCCTCATACCGCGACAGAATCCAGAGTGTCAAGTTGACCCACGGAGGAGAATGATACATCCAATTCGGCAGCGACGGTCTACCCGCGGGATATGATCCTTTGCGAGCAATCTGTTCAGGAAGGTATCGGCTTCAGAGAACCTATTATTAGGCCTCAGCTCATTTATAAAACTATCGGGGGCTAGTCCGACGAAAGAACAACTGATTAACTCCCTGGTTGCGACCGCCGACCGCGCTCGTCTATTATAATGGATATTGCCTACGAAGACTACCTGCCGGTCCTGAGTTATGGGATCCGTTATTCGCCTCTCGATAGACACCATGTTAAAACTTGACAGGGAGAAATGGCGTTCCATCTGAGGAAGGTGAATCGCTATCCCGTTGGAAATAAATCCCAACTCTCAGATAGCTCTAGTATGCATGGGTTCGAGACAGCTATAGCATCTCCGAATTAGAATGCAGGCTTCAGATGAGTGTTCTCCAGTTTTCTAGAATTCATCATGCTGAGTAAGTAAAAGAATGATTGGTTCCTGATCTCCCTCAACCTGTCTTCAGGTTGATTGCGGGTAATCTGAGATGATACACGTTCGACTATATGGTTAAATCTCACACCCAACACAGATTGGGCATATTCTATCAAGAGTTCCCCTGATGGAGCGATGGACAAGGTCACTGCAAAGGACAAAGCAGAAAAGTAGTTAGATGAAAACAAACTTCATTTTTTAAGCTATGTGGCCTAGCCAAGCAGGACCTATGCGGCCTAGTCATGAAGGATGTGCATGCGGCTTAAGAACAAGAGATACATGCGGCTCAATCATGAGGCACTTACACAGTTCTGCTATGCAGTGCTCATGCGGCCAATCGTAAGGCATTTATGCGGTCCAAGTTATACAGTGCTCATGCGACCCTGTCAGGAAGCACTTATACGGCCTAGTCAGGAGGCACGCATGCGGCTCAGTCTTAAAAAGCACTTATGCGGTTCAGTTATGCAATATTCATGCGGGTGGATCAAGGAATCACTTGTGCGGTTTAGTTATGAAATACTTATGCAGCCTGGACAGGGTCAATTATGTGGCGCTCATGCGGCCCAGTCATGAGGCACCCATGAGGGTCAATAATGCTTATGCGGCTCAGCCTATGCGGCCCTATCACATATGCGGTCTAATGAAATAGGGCATACATCGATCATGTCTGACGCACAGAGGCGACGCACGACAGGCCGGTGCATAAAACATGCGATATGGCCATTCAAAAATTAAAGTCATCGTCTTCCTGCCGTCCTTACCCTTGATAGCGGGGGGAAGTAGAATTCGCAGCACTCGGCGGAGAGGCGGGTCCCTTCCCTTTGGTCGCAGCATCAGTCGACTTGGGAGCTTTGGAGCCATGGCTAAACAGAAAGCACGACAGGGATAATGAAGACGAAGGAGAAGAAGGTGAAGGAGAAAAATCTCTTCCTCCGAATGACCCATATTTATAAGGTTTTTCGAAAGTATGCCGTTTCGATTATCGAGCCCATTAAAGATAATGATGACGTTTGGGGATTTTATCCTTAGTAACCGTTAGCTTTATCTCAAAAAAGGAGCCTAAATCAAAAACCAAATCAAGGCATTAAATGCAGCAGTGACAGCTGGCAGACAAGATCTCCCTGCGGCACAAGATCTACCTGCGGCCCAAAAACGTCCATGCGGCTCAAAAATGTCCCTGCGGCTTGATATATGTCCAAGCTTCTTATTCAATGTATTCCAAATTTATAATTTGAAAACTTTGAAGGGGGTCTTGTAGAAGCATGGAAAATATGGGGTTCATACGGATCACAAATGACCGCATGAGTACCCTGGAACAGATTGACCCACATAAAGAAGAGCCGCATGACAGACTCAGCATGCCCCCTGTGGCCCATCTTCACCAGACTGATTTTTGAGCCGCAGAGAGAATAGTTACTAATGCGGCCAAAGCTGATCAACCCTTTTGATAAAACTGACAAACTCTGTCAAAATCGACAAGACTGACAGCTCTGACAACTCTGACAACTCTGACACTCTGACAAAAAGAAGATAAGATGTGATCAGGCAAAATGTTATGCTACCATACTGGACATGGCCATACGGCCAAAAGGACTACGACCCGAGCTGCATAAACTTTATGCAGCTCAATCTATGTGTTTCATGCGGCCAAAGGTAACTGCAATCTGAGCCGCATGAGCTTTATGTAGCCCAGAATATAGAACCTATGCGGCTCAAAAGTTCCCAACCTACATGCGGACTAAGGAAGACTACCGTATGAGTTTTATGCGACCCAGCATGGCCGAACACTGAAAGGCCTATACGGCTCAAAATGAATAAAACAGACTGATCCTATCTTGCGATGGGACATGTGGCAGACTGACAAAGTCTCAACCACCCAGATTCGCTAGAACAAAATCTCAACAACCCCCACCAGCTGGCAGCCCGATATCGAGTCTTTGTGCATTGTGAGTGACACGTGGCCACGTGGCCCTTTATGCGGCCCAAAAATCTGCTATTGCAGAAAATACTATAAATAGCAGGGTACCACACTCATGCAAATGGTTGGCAATCCAAGGCTGATAACTTACGAAGGAAAATTTCTTCAAGAGCAAGGAGCGTGTCAAATAGTCCAAGGAGTAAGGGAGAGTTGCTACACTTTTTCGAGCCTCTATCGTCATCCCCAAGTATCAAAACTAAATAATTGTACTTAGATTGTTTTCTAGGCTTTCTTTCTAGACTATTTTGTACAAGTGAGTTTGCAATCAAGTTTAATTCATCTGTAATTTTGTTGTGCTTGATATTTAATGGCAAACACATGTGAGATAAACTGAACATGTGAGCATGTAAGAGAAATGGTACATGTGAGCATGTGAGATAGCTGGAACATGTGAGCATGTTAGAGAAATGGTACATATGAGCATGTTAGATAATTGGGACATATGAGCATGTTAGATAACTGAGATATGTGAGCATGTTAGAACTATATAGAACGACAAATAATAAGATGACTTAGGAACTATTCCGGAATCCAAGTAACAACCTGTAAACCAAACAAGGATTGGGGTTGTAACCCTTCTCCTGAATAGAACTTCCTCTCTATTCAATATACAACATAAGGATCACGTATAGCGTATGATTACTAAATAGGACGACAAATGACAAGATGACTAAGAAACTATTTCGGAACCTAAGTTACAACTCGTAAACCAAAAAAGGACGTAATGGTGGATACATCGCCCGGGAGACAAATATATCCTAAGATCTAATAGTGGGTACATCGCCCAGGAGACAAATGTACCCTAAAGTATATAAAAGATGCAACACTCGACGGTGCACTAGAAGTGTGCTCATCATGACAGATAGCTCCAAATCCATTCAGGTTGAGGCTGTGACAAAGGGCTTACAGGCAACCGAAAAATTCTCCTCTTCCAATGCATCTAGGTAATCAAGCTAGTTGTTTCCGCAGAATCCATCCTAGACATAATATACAAGACTGGACAATACAAGAAAGTGCACTATAACAAGCCACAACAAGAAAAATAATAAGCTGGAAGCTAGGAGTGCGCTACGACGAGCCACTATAGAGAAAATAGGGAGTGCACCATGACAGGCCACTATCATGTAAGCAAGAAAAGACATGTACAAGAGTACACCAAGACGGGTCACTATCTAGCAAGCAAAGAAGATATGTAACATGAGTGCACCACGACGGGCCACTATCTAGTAAGCAAAGAAGACATGTAACATGAGTGCATCCCGACGGGCCACTATCTAGCAAGCAAAGAATACATGTAACATGTGTGTGCCACGACGGACCACTATCTAGTAAGCAAAGAAGACATGTAACATGAGTGCGTCCCGACGGGCCACTTTCTAGTAAGCAAAGAAGACATGTAACATGAGTGTGCCACGACGGACCACTATCTAGTAAGCAAAGAAGACATGTAACATGGATGCGCCACGATGGACCACAACAAATTTTTTTAAATATGCCATATACTGCAAAGTACAATAAATTCGGGAAGGCATATCAATACATATAATTGCATATAGGAAAGAATCGAAAGGAAAGACATCATGGCATGTGAGAAGTAATAAATAAAATTAAGTACATGACATAGAATAATAATTGAACATGTGCTAGTGTCAAGTGTATATAGGCTGTACAATTATTATCTAACTATACAAGATCATCAAGGTGAGATCATGTTGTCATGTTCAATTTAAGTACAATATTAACATGTTATCAAGTTGGGTCGTCGCGTTTTAGGTCAAATATAGAAAACATGCAAAGAAGATCAAAAGCTGTAATTAAAATTATCAGTTGCATATAAACTCCAATTAAATTAAAATAAAAAGATTCTTGATGCCAAGACAAAGATCTACAACTTTTTTTGTTTTAAAATTTTCAAGATTCAAGCTACAAAACAGCTTAAACAAGCAAAAACAGTCATTCAAGGCAAACTGCACACGGGCGCACTGTGCAAGCAAAACTGCCCATGGCGCACGGAGCGCATAAGCATGACGCACGACCAATGAATGGCGCGGGCACGCGTCGGTGCACGACGTACATTACACGAAGGTACGGCATGCGGCACGCGAAACGTGCGCACAACACTGTTCATCGTGCTGTCACTCCCGTTTTCTGTTATACGTATTTCTAGTGTACGTATATGGATTTCGACCCGTATTTTATTTACTGTATTTTCGTATTTCTTTATGGCTTGCCATGATGTATCTTGACTAGGGTTGACCTTGGCATGGTTTGGTTTATTTTGATGGTTGGTTCAACAAGTTGAACCATCCCCTCTCTTTATAAACCCCCAACTACTTTCTCTCTCTTCCTTTACTCTTTATTACTTCTTCTTCTTCTTCCTCATAACTCTTTCCACCTACCAAGAAACCCTAGGCAACTGCAACTTGCTTCATGGAGGAACCAAATTCTATTTGTTCTCTTATTTTTCTTACATGATTCTATGACACTTTAGAACTTGGCATTTTTCAATTTGGTGGATATTTTCTTGTAGATCTAAGTTTATGTCATTTTTGGTTTTTGTTTTGATTTATCAAACTTACTTGTTTTCAAAATATAGTTGTTCTATGTTGTAGAGAATTTTGTTCTACCCTATTTTGACCTATTGGAGTCCAGATTTCGACTAAAATTGAAGGATTTACGAAGCTTGGTAATTATGAACTCCATGGCCATCTCTTTCGAAATCTTGGAGAACATGAGCAGTTTGGCCGCATGGGTTCTCGGCCGCATGCGCCTTGCGGACCGCCTTGGTCCTGCGGACCGCATGAGTCTTGACGTATGAGTTCTCGGTCGCATGCGTCCTGTGGACCGCCTTGGTCCTGTGGACCGCATGAGTCTGGCCGCATTAGCACTCGGCCGCATGCGCCCTGCGGACCGCCTTGGCCCAGCAGATCGCATGAGTCTGGCGGCATGAGTCCTTGGCTGCCTACGTCCTGCGGACCGCCTTAGTCCTGCGGATCGCATGAGTTTGGCCGCATGAGTCATTGGCTGGCTGCGTCCTGCGGACCGCATGAGTCTTTGGCCGCATGAGTCATTGGCTGGCTGCGTCCTGCGGACCGCATGAGTCTTTGGCCGCATGAGTTCCTGTCCCATTTTGTCCTGCAGACCGCCTTGGTTCTGCGGACCGTATACCTTGTCTGCATGCTTCCTTGGCCCCCTTGCCCTAGCCCTTTGTATGTTCTTTTATTATTATGTTATGTTTTAAATTGCTTACACCTTGTACTCAACCAAACTTGTGACTACCCGATTTGATGATTGTGAATCTTGGGCATAACTTGTCTTAATTTAATCCTGAACACGGCATGACAATATGGCTTTACATGATAACTCTTGATAGTGACCCGTCGTGGTGCACTCTTAACAAGTAACACTATCACGACCCGCACCCTAGAGTAAGGGCACGAGAAGTGGGTACGTCCAGCCTACGCCGCAGTGTCGGCGGTAGAACGCTGTCCTAGGTCACAATATCTAACAATATAATGTTAAGCAGTTTATACTCTCCGAATGGGGGTGACATAGCAGAAAGTAAACTCAATCACATCTAGGGTAGAGCATAATGGGAGATAGATAAAACATGAAATCCAAAAGAGATACAGCAGATAGAAGTCTAAGTGTCTAAGATACACAAACCAGAAATACGTCTCAAAGCTCAAATACAGTAATCCATAAAGTAAATACAACTCCAGACAACTGAAATAGCTATCTAAACAACCTCTAATGTGTCTCCTCTAGGCTAGCAGGCAACCTCCAAGCTATCTGTAAAATTTATCAACAGGTCCAGTCAGGACAGGAGCGAGTACAGTACATCTCAACAAATCATAGCAGGTTAGAAAATATAATCATGCAGTAAAGTAAGATACAGGATCTGAAGGAAATACAATATGTAAACAGAGAAAGAGAACTATAATAGAAATATCTACTATAAGTAGAGAACTAACAGTGGCTAGTGAGTCAGAGTACAATATAAACATGTGAATGGCATAGAAGATTCTGGAAACTATACTATGGAGTGATTCTGGGAACTACACTACTTGGATATTATTCACATGTCTACTTCTACTCCCCCGTACCCCCAATTAATACACAAGGATCCAACCAGGTTATGTTATGATTCTATGCAAAGGCCCACAAGGGGTGATACATAGATAGCCCATAAATGGGTGATTCTGGGAATGTCCATAAATGGGTGATTCTGGAAATGCCCATAAATGGGGTGATTCTGGGAGGACTCTGTGATCATGAGAGTACATGTCACAAGTGATCGAAGAATCGTGAAGCATAGTGATACACCATGTAAGTGAAATGCACAGAACATGTAGTATACGATGCTCTCTGAGGGGATAATATCTCAAGAATGGATCCATATAGTACTAATCCGTGTTACCAACGTGACAGCATCAAGTAAAGTAATCTAAAGCAGGAAAATAATTCTAATAGGATATGAAATGATCAGAGAATGTACTCGCCTGATAACCTGAACAGCTGATAGGTATAGGGGTCCAACTGAAGCCACAGAGTCCTATTTAAAGCAACACAGGTTACATGGTGTTCAAGTTGTAATAAATAAATCTCTATAAGCAATCCATACTATCCTAGGTTCTTCTAAGTCAAAACAACTCTAGGTCAACTCCGGTCAATAATCTAGTCAAACTAGGTCAAGTGTTGACTTACAGTTGACTTTTGGTCAACTGGTCAACTCTGGTCAAACTGGGTCAATTCTTGTCTAATTATTAAAGATATAAAGTGCATTTCGTTATTTGTACGTCGAAACTTATGACACGCAAATCGAGATGAGATGATCAACGATAAAGTCGATAATCTTATTATAGTGATCCACGTGTCCATCTTGTCAATTTTAGCGATGTGAGATCACTGGAATTGACTGATCTCAGTTCCGTTGTACCAATCCCGAAATACGAACATTATGAGAGTTAATTATTAATTATTTATAAAAAGGTTAAACTCCGAGAAATTATCAACAAACATTGTCGGACGATGAAATAAACATCGCCAACGTATCTAGAATGGTCAAATTAGCTAGGATAGCCTACCCATCGGTCCAATTTGGACACAAGGGCAAAAAGGTAATTTCGGATCAAAAACGGTATCCGTGTCAGAGACGTTTTGCATCGAAAAATGTGCAAGAAAATAAGTCTATAAAATATAACAAATTATATGTCCACGAAACCAGAATGACGATACGAACCCAACGGTTTATCCAGAATTGGATTCCGTTGACCCGATCTCAATTTGGTTCGTTGACCAGAACTTGGAATTCCGGTTTGCACGAAAATGCGTACCAGAGCCATTGTTCTCAAAACTCAGCAAACTATATGTCAACGAGTCCAGAATGACGATACGAACTCAACGGTATATCCGAAATTGGATTCCGATGAACCGATCTCAAAATGACCCGTTGACCCGGATATTGGTATCCGATTTGCACCGAAATACGTGCCGGATCCAATGTCCACCAAAACCTAGCAAATTATATGTCAACAAATCTAGAATGACGATACGAACTCAACGGTATATCCAGAAATGGATTTCGATGAGCCGGCATCAAAAGGTCCCGTTGACCCGGATTGTGGGACCCACTTTGCACCAAAAAATGTGCCAGGGCCCACGTTCTCCAAATCTAACAAATTTTATATGAAAACATGCCAGAACGATGCCACAAGTCTAATGGTGGTGTCAGAAATAAAATCTGGAGTCCCGTGTTCAAAAATAGAATTTTACAAGTTGGAAATTACGAATTCGGACGACCAATTTTGGCGTCGAATTCAACCAATCAAACAAGCTCACAATAAAACGAAACTGGAGGGATAGCAAGAGAGTTATACCAGCTTCGCACAGGAACTGGTAGCACGCCAAATGGAGCTGCGGTGGAGGAGGTACAAGCTGACGAAGTTGACACCGCAAAACTGTCCAAAATTAATACAATTTAAATGGTCAACTTGGTGGTCGGTTTTGATGTATCAAACGACAAAATCAACGGATGAAAATTGACAGGAGTGAAGGTGGATATACCGAGATTGTGATGGAGCGAAGAAATTATCGATCCAACGGTCGAATTTCTCGAAAATCATGCAAGAAGTTGCTGCGACGGGGCGCCAAAACGGACTTGATTCCGCGCGCGTCACTACGGAACTTCGTGCGAAACACACGAATCGTCTATACGTCGTACTGGAGGAGGAGAGGCGGACCCAGGAAGGGTCGCCGGTGTTCCTCCGCCACAGGGGGGGCACGGCCACGGCGGTGCATGGCCGGCGGCGGCGCTGTACCGCACGTGCGCGCGGCCGGAGTGCGCGCGGCTGTGCTGCGGTTGCAGCTGCTGCTGCTGTCCGGGGTGGCGTGCGCAGCCTAGCCTGGACGACGGCGGCGACAGGGGTGGTCAGCGTGGCCACGGCGAGGTCGACCACTGCTGGACTCGGGTGGCTCGGTTTAGTGGTGGTGATGGCCATGGTGTTGATGGTGGAATGGTGATGGGGATGTAGGTGATGAAGATGAAGAAGGAGGAGGGAAGTAATGGTTCGAGAGGAGGAGGAAAGAAGGAGCTCAGGAAGGAGTCGAGGCTGGGATGAGTTCGGCCATGGGGTGCTATCGGCCATGGGAGAATGGCTGTGAGCTGCTGTGTGGAGGTGTGGGAATGGAGAAATAATAGTTTGTGTGTGTTTAAAATTAGAAGAGAGAGAAAGAGGTGAGAATAATTTAATAAGAGAGAGAGAGATGAGAATATTCTTATCCTATTAAATTTAGGGCCGGCCATGGCTGCTAAAGGGATTGGGGAAAAAGTTGCATGTAGGAAATAATGGATAGGATTTGTTTGGAGAATCCAAAGGCTAGAATTTAAATATAGGAAAATAGGTCATTCCTAGGGATTTAAATCAACAGAAATTTTCAATAAATATTAAAAATAGGTAGAATGAGTATTTAGTATTTTTCAAGGGTAATGAGGCTGAAGGTGATAGTGATGGAGAGTAACATGGAGCTGGGGCTGGGTTCAGTCAAACCGGGTTGGGTCAAAATCGGACATTGTGCAATAATCGAATAAAAATAGGTGTTGATGATCATGAGTAAATAAGTAGCACATAGGGATTCCAATAAATAGGACACAAGTCTCGTGCGGGTAGTAGGCTCAATGTGGGACATGTCCATAATTGGGGCTGACAGGTTTTGGTCGACAGGGTACCCACAAATCAAGTTGGAAAATGAATGTGACACCGTGGGGTGAAATAAAATTGGATCACGTGTCAGAAAAGTTGTGCGAAGCAAATGGAGCACAAAATGGCATGTCTGAGTGGAACACAAAGGTCATGGGTGAAGAGCGTCTTGAGTAGATCATGCATGATGAGTTGGTTTCAAAAAAATGACTGGTCTGGTGCTCCTAAATTAAAAGTCACGGTAATGTGCTAATAATGATCAAAGAAAAGAGTGGGAAAATTAATTAATAATCAAATGGTCTAAATCGACCCGAAGTTGTGCGAAGCAAAAAGAGTACAAGGGAACAAGTTTGAGTGGGACACTATATACCATCATGAAGGTAATCCTGTCCACTACAAAACTCGTGAAGAAGATTTTCAGAGTTGAACATCCCTGGCACTCCAAATATCAAAGGCACGGGAAAGTACACTTAAAGATAAATAAACAGAATAATTATTTATCGAAACTAATTAATCAGAGAAAAAAAAAATCAACCCGAAATTCAGGGTGCTAACATCCTACCCACCTTATAAAATTTTTGTCCTCGAAATTAAATTATTCGTACTCCTTCTAGGTCAAACCCCCACAATCAAGTCCCAGAACTTAAACAAATCATGTGATTAAAAAAGGATGACATACAGGATCATGACATACGGTGGTCGTGAAAGTCTCATCTAGGTATACTAGTCATGCTAAACCAAAACGGTCATAGGGTATTAAAACACACAAGCAGTCTAGGGTGCTAAACTAGAAAAGATACTGTAAGCCCCTAGATTTCAAAAAAATAGTTTTTTTTTATTATTTTCAATAGTATTTATATACGGATACGTATTTTATAGTGTATTTCGTATTTTCTTGATTTTCGTAATGCTTTAAAATTTTTCCTAACTTATAGATTTTTCCTTGGCCAGCATACCGCCGGTGTACCGGTGTATACCGACGGCATACCGTCCAGACAGATTTTCTACACTTTAGATATTTTCGGTTTTTGATATTTTCATGAATAGTGTCTCGAATATTTTCGTGAATAGTGTTTAGATATTTTCGTAAATAGTGTTTAAGATATTTTCGTGAATAGTGTAGATACACCCTATTACCCAATGGATATTTGGTTTTGTTTGAATGGCCATGATTGACCTAGACTTTCACATGGATCACGATCCGACGGTTAAAATTAATTCTCCCTTCTATATATACTATTTCACTTTCTCTCTCCTCTCTCTTTTCATTCTCTTCACTCTTTCTTCATTTCTTCTTCCTTTCTCTTCCCTTGGAGCTTGCCAAGAGCTTGGCCTTGAGGTCTAGAGTGTGGTTTCGTACCCTTCTTGGTGGTGGAGTAGAAGATTAGGCTTGGAGCTTAACCTAGGCAAGTACATCTTGCTCATAAGTGGCATGACCAGGCTATAATTTTGTTTTCCATATAAACTAAAGTTTTATTGGCCTATAATATGCTTCTTTAAATTGTTAACATGTTTAGTATATAACACTTTTAGTTTTGATCGACACTATTGCGTAGATCTGAGTTTCTAGATATAATTTTCGAGTATTTTGAGGTTTTGATCTATCAAATGTTTTGATTTGTGAAAACTAATACTTCCATGTTGTAGGAAATTCAATTCTATTCAATTTTGACTTTTGAAAGTCCGAATTTCGATTTAAAACGAAGTTTTTATGGCCGAATCAAGTTTTGAGTTCAAAAATCAACTTTCTGTGACGGTTCGAAAAATTCGTTAGAAGTCCGTCGGAAAATCCGAACTTGCACCACAAAACTTGCTGTGACACTTCGAAAAATCCGTCGAAAATCCGCAGTAATCCGCCGGATGATCCGGTAGGCTATTTTTGAATTTTTATATATGTTTTAATTGCTGTAAAAATCTGGGAAAAATTATATTTAAATACTATGTTAATTTAGCTAATTTATTATAATTTTTCCATCATTTAATAAGTACTTTTGGTATTTTATAAAAATGGGAAAACAGAACTCATTTTCAGTATATTTATGTTTGCTGATTTTTAATAAATATTTATGAAGGTTTATAAATCCCAGAAAAAATAGTATAAATTTCTATAATTAACAAGAATTATTTTGGTACTTTATTTTATATATAATTTAGCTTTTTGTCTATCTCAAAAATTGTTGGAACTTAGTGTACAGTTTGATTTATTTATTGAGTAGTTACGACTTGCAAGTTTTGTGTTGTTTTGAGTTATTATAGTATTGGACCTCCCGTTACACTAGTGTAAAGACTCTAAGAAGTTAGTTTGGATATAGTGGCACTCCACATTAGACTTTTATGCTAGGTCCCCACTTGGCTAGTATCCAGTTAGTAGTCGTGTCACACCACTAGTGTAATATTGAACATAGCTTAGAACTGAGTTTGTATATCATTATTGACAGGACACCGAACATCTATATCTTCGTACTAGTATTCTTGCTTTGCTCGAGGCAAGTACATCTAACAACTTATTTACTGTCTTTTAATGCTAGAACATGTATTAACCCTGTTAAAATACTGATCCTTGAGGTAGCAAGTTATGTCTTCACATGTTGTATCACTTTCAGTACCGGCCATGCTTAGGACAGTTCTTATATCTTCACATGCTTCTTACTGGTTTTCAGTACATGTTTTACTATGCTTTATACTACTCGGAGTATTCACATGTTTCATACTGCTCCCAGTACCTGCTATGCCTATACTGCTCCCAGTATCTCCTACATGTTTTTACTGTTCTCGTATCTTTCACGTGTTAGAATATGGGATATGGGGAAACTGATAGTTGAGTACGTGATCATGCCCCCTCTACAGTACCGAGCAAAGTTTTATTTTATATGTTACTGCGCCGTAGGCCTTACTCTCAAAGCTATATTTGTGCGTATATACATCTATCGCCTTTACACTTGTACGGAAGTACATTTCATTATGTGCCCCTGCACATTATACACCTATTGACGATCACGTGCCTGCTCCAATTTTAAACATTAGATATACATGTGTCATCTTGACAAATGTATTTTACCGTAATTTCAGTCATACCATGATTCCAGATATGCCATGTTCCCTATGTTACTATGATACTGTGATCCCAGTTGTACCATGAGGCCATGTTTCCAGTATTTCCTGTTTTATAAACTTATCATACCATGTTTCTTGTTGTACATCTCTTTCATTATATGTTCAGTACTTTAGTTGTAGAGGTTGTACTTGCTCCCGTCCTGACAGGATAACGTTGTAGGTATACTTTCTGAGGAGAAATGCTTTGTGTTATATTTTATGGCACTGATTTTGAGGACCTGGCCTTAGCTCCAGAAGAGGCCCCAGCGGGGAACCTTGCTTAGTTATCTTTCTTGTGTTTTGAGACTTAGACTTTGTCTGTACTTATATTTGGATACTGGACTTTGTCTCCAGTTAGATACTTTGGAAGTGTATTATAAGTCTCACTACAGGAAAAATGTGTTTTTACGGCGCATAATGTGCGCAGTAAAACACTTTAGACGACGCACATGCTAACGCCGTATTAGCCCATGCCGTAAAAAGATGAGAGTTTAGACGGCATAATCTGCGTGCCGTCTAAACTCAATTTGTGCGTCGTCTATACTCATTTACGACATTCAGTACATGCCGTGAAAAGGCACATATGGCGTGTACTAGCACGCCGTTAATACACATTTACGACATACATATACATGTCGTTAATACACAATCATGACATGCAAATGCACGTCGTAATAATATTTTATGGCATTCTTTTACATGTCTTTATTAGTCAATTATGACATTCATTGTATGTCGTAAAAAGTACCATATACACATCAATTAAGACACATCATGCACGCCTTAAATTCTTTTCCATTTAAAAAAAAAAATCTGCTTTCTGTATAATCAGTTTTACCTTTTGATATTCAATCACAATGCATATAATATACACAACAATTATAAAATTAACTATCATTGAAACAAAATAATTTTCATTGAAACAATAATGTCAAATCATCCATATCAAAAAAATACTTTATAGTGAGCACAACAATTGTTATAAGTACTATCATTGAAACCATAATATCCTGTATCAATGTGCACAATAACATCAGAAAATTATACACAGTTCTCGTGTAGTCGAAGCTTCAGACTGTTGCGACTTTGAGACTAAGAAGATCTGACACTTTACTGGTGTAGTAATCTGGCTTAATGGAGTTTGAGGGGCTTTTGAGCATTTGCAGACTAGTCACACCTACAGAAGAGCAATATCCCAAACTTAAGTACCATGATCGGTATCAAGGATACGAGTACAAAAGAATAAATCATTGTGAATCTTTCCTGATAGAACGAGAAGGGTTTTGCAGCCACCATTCTGGCCAAATAGAATATCTGAATCCAATCTGTCCCCTACCATGCATATCTGTGACTTGAGAATGCCGAACCAACAGTACGAAATTGTTCAAAGACCTCCTGACACACACTACATCACAAGAATGCGGCCTGCACTTAGTATTGAAACATAAAAAACAATGGTAACTCAGAACTCAAGAAAATTACTATACTAGAGGTGATAATGAAGCAGATATGTAGGGTATTGAAGCATAACAAAAAATGATATAGCTAGGTAAGAAATCAAAGAAATTGACTTGTTCAAGCTTCATCTAATATTTGTCCTAATTTGCTTGAACTCGAAGCCAACATGGCAATGTCCAACCTTGGTTTGTTGGCCAATAATGTAGCTTGAGCTTCCTTGATTAAGCTACATTAATGTTCGACAAGCCTATCTCTGCTTCAGTTTGTTCAAGCCATATCTTGCAAAATGATTTCAAACTATATCAGCATATCATATACTCAAGTAATTTAGGAAGAAACAAACGATGTACATGTTTTACATTACTATTCTTCATTATCTGATTTGATACCATACTTTGGATCTTAACCCAGTTATTAGAATTATTCTAAACTATCATACCCAGATATATAAAAAGTACAATTATATATATAGAGGCAAACTTAATGTCTTACTACATTCGGATTTGACATGCTGGAAATAGTGAAAACTAAAAAGTCGACAGAACAAAACCAGTTTCAGGACATAAAATTTATTGAATGGGAAGAGTCGTTAAGGCACTATAAGTTGAGCTTATATTGAAAACAAGAGGATGAATGCGGCAGCACAAAACCAGTTTCAAGACATATAATTTATCTAGTGGTTATGTCTAGTCGACAGAAGGACATTTATCTAGCACAAAACCAGTTTCAGGACATAAAATTTATATAGTACCAAGTAAAAAAAATTAAGACAACATTTGGCAAAGGATTGATGAGAACAAGATATGATTTATGTATATACCTTTTGTTTGAAGGGGAAAAAAACAGGATGTTACTGATAGTTGGTCAATGTTCACAATATTCAGTTACTAACTTATCACACTCTCCCATACCCACAACTCTTCACAACCATTGCCTTCCTCTTCCTTCCTTCACCAGCTTTCCACAGATGTATCTGAAAATAATTGGGATTTTTATAGATAAAAGACATTAACATGGCCATTTCAACATAATATCCCCAAATCTTATTAATTCAAGAACATTGATTAGTCATTAAAATGGCCAAAAGGACAAAATATATACTTAATTGAACTTGAATTTATAATAGAAAACTGCATGTGAAGGTTTGCGTTTCTTTTGCATAAAAGGTCAGAAGGAGCATAATATGGAGCAAACTACATGTGAACTGATAAAATTTGCTTTATATGGAGTGAGCATAGTTACCTGGATATCCTAGCAACCAAGTGGCGATCCCATACCCAAAACGCAGAAGCTAGGGACCAGGAAACTGAAGAGGACCCTGTACCACAGGCAATGAAGTCCATAACAAACTAATAAGCACCACAGAATCCTAAAAAAGTAAAAATAGAAGAAAACAAGACCAAAAAGGGATAAATAAAAGGATAGTCATATTACCTTACCTCAAAAGTGTTACCACTAGTTAAATTTGATATACTTGATAGGCCATGCAATTGTACTTGATAAAACCGCGTGTAGAAGAAAAAACTCACGGGCTAGCATAGGTATTTTCCTACCTCTCAAAGTTCTAAGCAGAAATTGTAGGTTAGTGTACACAACTGTGGCAAAGTTCATAGTTCTGAGCAGGAATTGTAGGTTACGGTGCACAAATGTAACATGCACCACAACTGTAGGTTAGTGTACACAACTAGAACCTATATTTTCTTTCAACTGACTATATAGGTGAAGATGTAGTCCTAAGCAGGAATAAAAAGTTCATTCCTTCCTCTCAAACAAAAATAAAAATAAAAATTTTAAGAACTACACTCATACATCTGGAAGTAAATTTACAGGTATGTTGACAATATTTATAGGAAAGATTGGACCTATCTAGTATACAATACCAATCATAAGTGTTACTATTTTAATCCAAGCTTATATCACACAGAGAGTTGAAAAAAGGAAGACGGAAGATAGCAACACTTGTCCACATGCAAGCCTGCATATTTGAACATGTATCAAGTAGTCAGGATTTGTCAAGCATTTGATGCAAAATACAAAGAAGGTTATAAGCATCTATGTTCATTAGAACCTTTACAATATTTTTTGTTGTTGCTGATTTAGCACTTATGAATCCTTGTAGAACTTATGAATCCTTGATATAAGCTTCAATAGAAATTTGTAAAGAGCTAGATTGTCATTACACGATTATATGGGAATATATAGCATAGTTTGCAGTATCGGTCAATACATGGTTTGGCATGTCCTGATTCAATAACGATACGGTTTGGCATATCCAAATTCGATGCCGACCGATTCAATACTGATATATTTTGGCATGTCCCATTTCGATACCGACCGATAACGATACTAACCGATACCTATACGGTTTGGCATGTCCCAATTTTGATAATAATATTGCGAACCTTGATATATTTCTTAGATTAAACTACGCTGCCTTTTAAGCAAGGAAGCTACCATTTGTTGACCAAAAATTGATTCCAGTGTACAGAGAACCATCATGTATTAACTGTACTAAGCATGTCTCTGTTGTAAAGTATACCACTGTGGTGGCAGTTCAATGGTACCAATACTATACACCAATATACATCTCTCATGTCCTAAAGAAACTTGCAAACACATCCTCTCTGCCTCGAATAGATAGAAGTATGATATGCTTGATTATTCTTTTCATAAGATACCATTCAAATTTAGATGACAAAAACCATTCCTACAAATTTGCTGGCATGTCCCAGTCCTTATCATCGACAAATGACAAGTCTCTTACTTATTAAGTTGCAGAGGTCACGATACTGTTAGAACAAAGCACAAAGAATCTTAAGATTCTTAACATGAAGAGCTAGAATTTTCTACATGGACCATTATCATTCAGAAGGGCCATATGCAAAATGCACAATTCAATCATGTAAATAAGCAAAATAATCTGCTGCCCAAGTAGAAACAACTCAGATACAGGATTTAAGCTACAACTATATCAAGAACTGCAAACACTACAAGAATGGTCCATGTGTTATAGTGTAGAAAAGCTACAATATAAATCTTGATTCATGAATGGGAAGAGATAAATTACTAAATAGTTTAGTAAGAAACCACAAGAAAATATAATCTGGAGGGTCATCTAGTCAAAAAGAAATACATAGATGATTCTTGAAGTTTTCATGTTTGAAAACATAAATAACTTGTAAAGTTCACATGCATTAAACCATACAAAGACTGCTTAGTTTCAAATTCAAAATCTGAAGACATACAAAAGGTGCACTAAATTAGTATACTTACATAGACTTGTAGAGAAGAATTTGTAATAGAGTAAGTTTTGTAAGGAAAGGCCCAAAATTACTCTTCCACCTCCAGTGTATGCATGCAACCAGGGATTAAAAATCACAATATTTAATCAGTTTGTTTTGAGAGGAGCAAGCATGATGCCCTGCAACAAGGGACATATGGATCTAGTAAGAACAATTAACTTTACAATTTCCCTAGTGAGTAAAATTAACTCAGGAAAATAAAAATATGATCACTTTCCGTATCTTTGTAGGGTCACACTAACTATGACTTGGTCTCCACAAAAAATAGGAAAAGGAAAAAGTTTAAAACCAGAATGATATTCGTAAAATGTATAAAAAAACACAAAAAATAATAGGAAGGTTTGATATGATGAGAAATTAGAAGTCGTATCACATACATAATCAAAACCACCATGGCAATCCAAACAAAATATAGAAATAAGGAGAACAAAATTGGAATACAAAATAAAACTCAACTTGTCCAGAGTGTTTCAAGTTTACCAAATTATATAAGTATAACTATAATCTACTGAGCTTGTCGAATTTGATAGAGAAAGGATTTTTGAATCTTGATATAGAATTTAGATTTGCAATGCATCAAAGATTACATTAATATGATAGAGAAATTTCCCTTAACATAGCTGAATTAGATTTGCAATTTAGAAAGTTCCCTCATTCATACATTCTTTATTAAGTTTTCTAGAAGTATCTGTTGGGAACGAACCAGGCATATCTTTACAAAACAAGCCTGCAACTGAATTATCTGGCTTTGCCCTTACTAATGGTCCATGGCAAACAATTCTGGATGCACAAGGTTTTCAAAATCTCACTTGCAACTTGCATGCACTGTTACTTCTGTACATCCCTTCCAATCCAGTGCTCATTTCTAGCATCTGCTCACAATCAAGAGCACTCACTCATTCATACTCGAGCTTTATAAAGTCTTTAGAGATGTACATACCCCAATAAATCTTGTCTACTACAACTGTGTTCTTGCCTAATCTTATCTTGTCTACTACAACTGTGTTCTTGCCTAACCATGGATATGCTTATTTATTAGCTTCAACCTGCTTCTTTTGCCATATATATCCATCTTAACTGTTGTTTTTGTTACTCATCTTGGGTTTACATGCAGATCACTCGCCACAAGATGCCCTGCATTCTAAACATGAGGTATGGGCTCTTACTGCAGTCTCACAAAATTTCCCCTAATTGGGTTTACACCCAGATCACTCGCCACAAGATGTCCTGCATTCTAAACAGGAGGTATGGGCTCTTACTGCAATCTCACAAAATTTCCCCTAATTTACAGAGGATATTATAACCTACTGAGCTTGTCATAATTGATAGAGATAGGATTTTTGAATCCTGATATAGAATTTAGCTTTGCAATTCATCAAAGATTACACTAATATGATAGAGAAAGTTCCTTTAATATAGCTGAATTTGAAGGATTCATGTACTTGGTCTAAGGGGCTAATAAGAGCTTCATTGCTGTTGTGATTGTTGGATTTTAATACAAAATGCATGCTTAGATAACAGCTAAAAGAAATCATTTACCTTTAGATGCACTCTTTTGATACTTTGCTTACCATCTTCAACACGTATTGTTACCACCTTGCAAAGCACCTAGAAAGAACAAAAAATGGACCAAACTCGAAAGTAATGTAGAAGAGAAAAGTGACTAAAATGTATTCTAGAATCAGATTATCTATATATTCTCCTTGGTCAGCCTATAAACAAGCAGGTGACACAAATACAAGCAATCCATCAGGTTGAGCCATATTAGAGAAAATAAAATCAACCATCCTACTAGCATATGATATTTTGCAGGATGCCTAGCATCTTCAACAATGGGATAACATTTGTATGTTTACTTTGCCTGATTTACTATATCTCTGCCACTTCTATTCGAAAGTTCTACAACATACACTATTCCAGTCTATTGAGAGAAGTTGAAAGAAAGTCTTACCAATAACACTAGTTAAATATAGAACTCGAGTAATGTTTCATTATCGCATGTCAATAACAACTTACAACATGTAAATAACAACTTACAGGTCCAACATGTCTGATTCATGAGAAACTGTTGTACCCGAAGCAGTTCTAAGGTATAGTATTCGAGCGTCAGGCTTCTTACAAACAAAATACAACAAAAAAATTAACACAAAAATTTCTCTATCGATACATCAAACCACTTATATGTATATATATAAACTCATGGAACAAGGAACATCATAAATGGAATGACAATACAAAATTGTATTGCACAAGGTTTGGTTGCTAAGCCCAAACATTATATTTATATCATGTTCCTTGCTAGCTTATTTAGCTCATTATTCACTCCTAGAACAAGCCCATATTTTTATTTTGATCCTTTGTTTAGTTCAATAGTATTCCTACGCAATGCACAGATGCTCTGAAAATCGATGTCGTGTCGGACTAAAGAACTAACAGAATCTAGAGCAATCGGGTCAGTGTCACTTCACCAAAGGAAAAGACCTGAATTTTTTAAGGTGAGCGAGCCGAGGAACCAGCTTTATTCGAAGGAGGGGCGGACGACGACGGTGAAGAAATCAAATCTTTTGGAAGAGATGCTGAACTGCTCGTAGATAGCCATCTTCTTCCTGGTGGAGGGGAGCTCTAGGACCCCTTTCTCTCTACCAGTCATATGTAGCCTCAAAAACAGAGGCTCCATGATGGCCTTCACCTCATCTTTTCCCCCTTTCATCAATAGCCCTAATTTGCAAAGAACCAATTTTTCCTACTAAGAACCCTAAAAACAAAACCAAGATCAAATCCTTCTTCTTCTCCAAAATTAATGAAAAATGTGAAAAAAAATCTAACCTTGTGTAGCCAATCCTGATTTAAAAAACTCCAAGTTTGAGTCGAAATCGATCCAAAAGGTCAAAAAATCTAAGCTTTTTTTTTCTATCAAGTCGATGTGAACCCTAAAAAATTGAAGTAGCCTTCAACGCATCCTACGCAAGGGACATCCCCATGTCGTTCTTTCCCTTAGGAAGCTCTCCATGCGGGAGCCTTCTCCTTCAGTGGATTGAGCCTGGATCTCCTCCTGGATCCTGTCCATGTAGTCGATGTTGTCGACATCGTGGTCATCGGAAGTCATCATGGTCATCGTAGGCGCGGACTACGCCTACGGCAGAGGAAGGGGGTTTGTAGAGGCGTTGGATTAAAGGAGGATAAAGGGATCGAATGTGAGCACGAGGGAGAGAGGACTTCAAAAAAATAGTGGAAAGTGAAAATGGTGGGCGCGGACTTATCCCGCTATTTTTTTTCACCAGATTTTAAGACGTTCAGTCTTATGTCATTGTTGATATAAACATTTATACGGCATTTGGTTCACGTCTTAAATGTATGTAACAACTTACTTTTTAACTTTTTCATGGCATACTGTGAAATACAAGTCGTGAATTAGTTATTTACGGCGCACTAGCTATGCATGCCTTAATTATAAGGCCGTAAAAACTCACTTTTCTTGTAGTGTCTGTACTTGTTTACCTTCGCTTATAGATGCTGTATTGTGATGAACCTTTAAATGTGATTTTAGAACTATTAGCAGCTTAGATCCTTTATTGTCTATTGTTAAAACAGCTTACTACGCTTTAACAAGCGTAGGCTGGACATGGCTCGGCCCGGCCCAACAATTTGGGTAGTGGGTCGTGACATGTTTTTAGTGGTGCCCCCATGCAGGTCCAGACTTAAGTTGTTTGGTTACGTTATTGTACCAAGCATGCCTGCAATTAGGATCTAGGACAACTTGATAACACTAGGGATAATATTTAGAACACCTAGAGGATTTCTAGGATTGCAACATAGGAGAACTCATCACAGCATATGACCGTTAGCTATAATTAGCCTCTTGTTTGTATTTCAGTGGGTCAATTTAGACCAAGTTTGTACCCTTGGGATGACCCCTGAGGTTCTCACTCTAATCTTACCTAGAAATCTGTTTTCACTTATTTCCATTTACTCTCCTTTAAATTTGTTGTTGAATTTAATTTCTGATTTTCGTTGTTGACTTTGATCTTGCATCGTGATAAATTTTGTAGATTGAATTGTTATATATCCTGATAAGGTAAACGTCAGCTTTAGTTATGGAGTTTAGAATTTATCGCAGCCATATTAGCTGGTATGACAAAAACATAGAGCCTGATTTTGGATATACTATCCTATTCATAGAATTTAGATTTTCTCGCAGCCATACCGGTTGGCGTGGCGAGAATTCTAGATAATATGATTTTAGGGTGTATACCATAGTTATGACTCTATCGTTTATTGCATATAAGCTTACTGGTGTGGCGAGAATTCTGGCAACATGATTTCAGGAAGACGTGTATGGTTATCAGATCGTATCTTAACTTGGCTTGCTTTATTATAACAGAATGAGCAAGAATAAATCCTTATTATCATTCTTCCCCGTCTTGATTAACTCTGTTCTATCTACATCTACAACTAGGATTATAGGTTCTCTAGGACTCTCCAATAGAATTGCTTTCATGTTATCTTTTTGAACATAATTATTTTTTGGGTTCCATCTTTCCTATGACTTGACTAAACTCTTTTTCATTAACCTCTTGGATAATTCTTCTCGTTATGCATCTCGTTGTCTCCGTACCATTCTTGGAGATATTTCGATAAACTTTCCTGTCTTGCTTTACCCTTTAACTTGTTTGGACACTGTTATGGATTGCTTGACCCAGTCTTAGGCCTGGTTACCTTCTATTTTTGATAAACGACCGAAATAGCCAAACCTTGTTAACTGATCATGTAGTATAACTATAAATGTATTGTGTGATTGTGATAAATACTTTTCCTAGAAATTGGTTAGATTAAGCTTATAGGACAAGTATGGGTGACTGACTGTAGCAGACTTAGAAACCATTAAGAACGATTGTATTGATAGTATGACTTGATGATAGGATATCTAAGATGGAATAATAAAATATTATATTATTGTGACTACGGATTGAAAATCCGAACCCTATACTTACGAATTGAGGATTTAGCATTTGTAGAATTTTGGTGGGTTATCTATAGCTAATTACATGTGATTAAAGGGTATATCGATATGTGGAATGATATAGAATAAGTTGGAATGAGATATAGTATTGCATACGAGATCGGAAAGATATCAGTTAAAACGATAAGGAAAAAGGCAAAGACTTATGTACTTTAGTAATTAATAAATCGGAAGTTTTGAAATCGAGGATTTATATTTGGAGGACTTGTTGAGTAAAAGAAGAAGGCTCTACGCCAAGGATAAGTATTGAACGTATGATTTCAAGGAGAAGCTGTAGGAAAGGATTGACGACAAATAATGCTAAGGGCCTGTGGATTGATAGAATATGGATACTTAGGATACGACAAGAAAATCCAGTAATTACAATTGAGGTTGGAAATATGATTGATGATTAAGCATTTTAGGCTTGTACGAATACCCAGAGAATGACCTATAGTTTAGGGTATACATAAAGGTTCCATGTTAGTATAGAAGATTTTAAAGGATACATGATGTAGTTTATGATAGAAGGACTTAGTTGAACCTAAACCAAAAAGATTGTAAAGAAAAACGGAAGAGATGATTACAAGGGTAGCAGATTGAGTATCGTAGCCAGAGCAGCTACATGTTATAGTTTGACTTATTGGATGATTTTTAATTTCGAGGACAAAATTTTTCAAGGAGGGAAGATTTGTAAGCCCCTAGATTTCAAAAAAATAGTTTTTTTATTATTTTCAATAGTATTTATATACGGATATGTATTTTATAGTGTATTTCGTATTTTCTTGATTTTCGTAATGCTTTAAAAATTTTCCTAACTTATAGATTTTTCCTTGGCCAGCATACTGTCGGTGTACCGGTGTATACCGACGGCATACCGTCCGGACAGATTTTCTACACTTTAGATATTTTCGGTTTTTGATATTTTCATGAATAGTGTTTCGGATATTTTCGTGAATAGTGTTTAGATATTTTCGTGAATAGTATTTAAGATATTTTCGTGAATAGTGTAGATACACCCTATTACCCAATGGATATTTGGTTTTGTTTGAATGGCCATGATTGACCTAGACTTTCACATGGATCACGATTCGACGGTTAAGATTAATTCCCCCTTCTATATATACTATTTCACTTTCTCTCTCCTCTCTCTTTTCATTCTCTTCACTCTCTCTTCATTTCTTCTTCCTTTCTCTTTCCTTGGAGCTTGCCAAGAGCTTGGCCTTGAGGTCTAGAGTATGGTTTCGTACCCCTTTTGGTGGTGGAGTAGAAGATTAGGCTTGGAGCTTAACCTAGGCAAGTACATCTTGCTCATAAATGGCATGACCAGGCTATAATTTTATTTTCCATATAAGCTAAAGTTTTATTGGCCTATAATATGCTTCTTTAAATTTTTAACATGTTTAGTATATAACACTTTTGGTTTTGATCGACACTATTGCGTAGATCTGAGTTTCTAGATATGATTTTCGAGTATTTTGAGGTTTTGATCTATCAAATGTTTTGATTTGTGAAAACTAATACTTTCATGTTGTAGGAAATTCAATTCTATTCAATTTTGACTTTTGAAAGTCCGAATTTTGATATAAAACGAAGTTTTTATGGCCGAATCAAGTTTTGAGTTCAAAAATCAACTTTCTGTGACGGTTCGGAAAATCCGTCGGAAATCCGCGGAAATCCGTCAGAAAATCCGAACTTGCACCACAAAACTTGCTGTGACACTTCGGAAAATCTGTCGGAAATCCGCAGTAATCCGCCGGATGATCCGGTAGGCTGTTTTTGAATTTTTATATATGTTTTAAGTGCTGTAAAAATCTGGAAAAAATTATATTTAAATACTATGTTAATTTAGCTAATTTATTATAATTTTTCCATTATTTAATAAGTACTTTTGGTATTTTATAAAAATGGGAAAACAGAACTCATTTTCAGTATATTTATGTTTCCTGATTTTTAATAAATATTTATGAAGGTTTATAAATCCCAGAAAAATTAGTATAAATTTCTATAATTAACAAAGATTATTTTGGTACTTTATTTTATATATAATTTAGCTTTTTGTCTATCTCAAAAATTATTGAAACTTAGTGTACAGTTTGATTTATTTATTGAGTAGTTACGACTTGCAAGTTTTGTGTTGTTTCGAGTTATTATAGTATTGGACCTTCCGTTACACTAGTGTAAAGACTCAAAGAAGTTAGTTTGGATATAGTGGCACTCCACATTAGACTTTTATGCTAGGTCCCCACTTGGCTAGTATCCAGTTAGGAGTGGTGTCACACCACTAGTGTAATATTGAACATAGCTTAGAACTGAGTTTGTATATCATTATTGACAGGACAACGGACATCTATATCTTCGTACTAGTATTCTTGCTTTGCTCGAGACAAGTACATCTACAAACTTATTTACTGTCTTTTAATGCTAGAACATGTATTAACCCTGTTAAAATACTGATCCTTGAGGTAGCAAGTTATGTCTTCACATGTTGTATCACTTTCAGTACCGGCCATACTTAGGACAGTTCTTATATCTTCACAAGCTTCTTACTGGTTCTCAGTACATGTTTCATTATGCTTTATACTACTCGGAGTATTCACATGTTTCATACTGCTCCCAGTACCTGCTATGCCTATACTGCTCCCAGTATCTCCCACATGTTTTTACTATTCTCGTATCTTTCACATATTAGAATATGGGTTATGGAGAAACTGATAGTTGAGTACGTGATCATGCCCCCTCTACAGTACCGAGCAAAGTTTCATTTTATATGTTACTGCGCCGTAGGCCTTACTCTCAAAGCTGTATTTGTGCGTATGTACATCTATCGCCTTTACACTTGTATGGAAGTACATTTCATTATGTGCCCCTGCACATTGTACACCTATTGACGATCACGTGCCTGCTCCAGTTTTAAATATTAGATATACATGTATCATCTTGACAAATGTATTTTACCGTGATTCCAGTCATACCATGATTTCAGATATGCCATGTTCCCTATGTTACTATGATACTGTGATCCCAGTTGTACCATGAGACCATGTTTTCAGTATTTCCTGTTTTATAAACTTATCATACCATGTTTCTTGTTGTACATCTCTTTCATTATATGTTCAGTACTTTAGTTGTAGAGGTTGTACTTGCTCCCGTCCTGACAGGATAACGTTCTAGGTATACTTTCTGAGGAGAAATGCTTTGTGTTACATTTTATGGCACTGATTTTGAGGACCTGGCCTTAGCTCCAGAAGAGGCCCAGCGGGGAACCTTGCTTAGTTATCTTTCTTGTGTTTTGAGACTTAGACTTTGTCTGTACTTATATTTGGATACTGGACTTTGTCTCCAGTTAGATACTTTGGAAGTGTATTATTAAGTCTGTACTTGTTTACCTTCGCTTATAGATGTTGTGTTGTGATGAACCTTTAAATGTGATTTTAGAACTATTAGCAGCTTAAATCCTTTATTGTCTATTCTTAGAACAGCTTACTACGCTTTAACAAGCGTAGGCTGGACATGGCTCGGCCCGGCCCAACAATTTGGGTAGCGGGTCGTGACAGATACAGATATAACAAATCATCAAAACTGTAAGGCAGTCTACCATTCTACACGAAAACTGGTATCATCATTAAAAAAATAAAGAAAGGTAACTACCAATTATCTATAAAGGGTTCAGAAAAATCAATATCAAAAGTTAAGGAATGAAAGTCACTTACATGGAAATCCAATCACAATATGTATATATATAGAGGGTGTGTTAGAGAGGAAAAAGCTAGCATTATATAAAGGTTATGTGGTTCGTGTGTGTATGGGTATATATGGACATGTTCATATGGTTAGATAGTAGGCATGGGTGTATGTGGAATATACATGAAGAGTATAGGAGGATTTGGGTTTCAAAATAATAGCCATCCAGTTACACTACTCATGGCATATTGATTAAACAATATACAACACACAACCTATTTACTCATAACGTGCATGGCTAACCATATACATATATATATATATATATATATATATATATATATATATATATATATATATATATATATATATATATATATATATATAAAGAGGTAGAGATATAGTTATGTATCTATATACATTATAACATGTATGTCTAAGCTCTATATGTTTCTATATAGATATATGAACATAACATAGAAGGGAAATGTTAAGTTACATGACAGTGTATACTAAGTTAGGGTGTGTGTGTCCTTGTACAGGGTTATAGCTTAGTATCGAAAGGTTAACTTCAGTTTTAGTTTAGCGCTTACATACAAAATCTGAAAATGGGCTAACATTTAAACCAGTGCAATATTAACATAATGCAATTTCAGAATCTAGGGGCTTGAACATCACAACCAACTTAATGCTCCTAACACAACCTAACATGATGGAAATAAAATCCTAACATACTATCCACACATTTATCTATGCATACAGTTCAATATTACATATTGAATCTGAAAGTGAACTAAACATGGAAATCAATGTAAAAATGTTAACATGTATTCAGTTTTAGGATTTTAGAGAAATTCGAACATCAAACCAACCCAATGTTTATCACATCCTAACATGTAAGAATACGAAACCTAAATTTATATTCCTACATACCACAATGTATATAGCTCAAAACATTACATTTAAAACAACAATTTGAACTAATATTTAAAATCTAATATTAAGGGTTAATATGCACACAGTCTTAGATTTGACAAATTCAAACACAAAACTCAACTAATTTTTTTTTGAATTGAAACCCTACGTATAACATACATGTGCAGTGATGTAAACATAACTAATAACATGAAATCTTTATTTAAATTACGAATTTAAACTGAAAAAGTAGAAAACCAGAAATATTGGGATTTTGACAATTTAAACATCAACAACATATTAATATGTATTTAGATAGGTGGAAAATCAAGTGCAGCATGCATACGTGTCAGGCAAAGAGTCTGTGTCCACTATATATATATTCTCATGTTCCAATATAAAAATCAAATTCTATATCAAGACCAACATTTAGATTCCTACCAAGATTGTAAAGTAGGTGATTGGTGAAATCAAGACAGTTTATTATTATTATTATTTAATACAAGAATAATAGCAAGAAAGAAATAACGATAAATCTGTTTTGCTTATATGTTTCAAAGAAGGAACCATTTTGAAACCCAGAGCTAAAATATCAAATCTAAGGTAAGGTCTAGCAAAATCATCGATTCATTGTATTAAGAAGAAATTCATAGTAAGAAGTTGCACAAGGTTCATAAAAATAGCTAAAGCTACTCCTAAGTTAAATAATGAGAAGCAAAACAAAACAAAACAATAATAATTCTCCCTTTTTTTTGAAGGACTGAAACAAAAGTAGAGAAAACATGTTCGAAAACGTTTAAGGTACAATCCGATAATCATATGCGTCTATCCAAAATCATGGTACTCTAAATCCTCGTCATACTAGTAAGCAAGACTACGATAATCACAGAGTCCTCGACTAAGGCACATACATCTAGCATCATGGTATTTAACATTTTCGCGATGCCGCTAGCTTGGCTGCGAAAACCTTAAATTCCTACACCCGATAAATATATCCAAAATCAGACTATATGTCCTCACCATGCTGGCTAATGTGATTATAGAAGACTAGATTCCATAACTTAGATCACCTAGCCCATATATTTTTCTTGACAAAAAAATTAAATCAACAATGAATACCCAAAATCAAATTTATCAACGAACATCAAGATTCAAAAATGAACAAAAATCCTTCAAATCATATAAATACAAACTCGGATGCTACAGCTAACATCAAGATTCAAAATTCAACAATCTTCCATCAAAATCAATAAATATAAACTCAAATTCAACAATAATCCATCAAAATCAAATTCAACACAGAAAGTAAAGATAAATCATATCAAGGGAAGAGATTTTCAAATCGAAGTTAAAATAAGATCTCAAGGTGTCCCAGGAATCTCTCGGGGGATCCTAACTGTGATTGAGTACCTTCAAATATATCCTAATCCTACTGCAGGCTGTAGTGGTACTCTAGTCGAATACCACTACATAAACTTGACCTGCGTGTGCCACCACTAAAAATGTGTCACGACCCGCACCCTAGAGTAAGGGCACGAGAAGTGGGTACGTCCAGCCTACGCCGCAGTGTCGGCGGTAGACGCTGTCCTAGGTCACAATATCTAACAATATAATACTAAACAGTTTATACTCCCCGAATGGGGTGACATAGCAGAAAGTAAACTCAATCACATCTAAGTAGAGCATAATGGGAGATAGATAAAACATGAAATTCAAAAGAGATACAGCAGATAGAAGTCTAAGTGTCTAAGTACACAAACCAGAAATACGTCTCAAAGCTCAAATACAGTAATCCATAAAGTAAATACAACTCCAGACAACTGAAATAGCTATCTTAACAACCTCTAATGTGTCTCCTCTAGGCTAGCAGGCAACCTCCAAGCTATCTGTAAAATTTATCAACAGGTCCAGTCAGGATAGGAGCGAGCACAGTACATCTCAACAAATCATAGCAGGTTAGAAAATATAATCATGCAGTAAAGTAAGATACAGGATCTGAAGGAAATACAGTATGTAAATAGAGAGAGAGAGAACTGTAATAGAAATGTCTACTATAAGTAGAGAACTAACAGTGGCTAGTGAGTCAGAGTACAAATAAACATGTGAATGGCATAGAGATTCTGGAAACTATACTATGGGTGATTCTGGGAACTACACTACTTAGTATTATTCACATGTCTACTTCTACTCCCCGTACCCCCAATCAATACACAAGGATCCAACCAGGTTATGTTATGATTCCATGCAAAGGCCCACAAGGGGTGATACATGGATAGCCCATAAATGGGTAATTCTGGGAATGCCCATAAATGGGTGATTCTGGGAATGCCCATAAATGGGGTGATTCTGGGAAGACTCTGTGATCATGAGAGTACATGTCACAAGTGATCGAAGAATCGTGAAGCATAGTGATGCACCATGTAAGTGAAACGTACAGAACATGTAGTATACGATACTCCCTGAGGGGATAACATCTCAAGAATGGATCTATATAGTACTAATCCGTGTTACCAACGTGACAGCATCAAGTAAAGTGATCTAAAGCAGAAAATAATTCTAACAGGATATGAAATAATCAGAGAATGTACTCGCCTGATAACCTGAACAGCTGATAGGTATAGGGGTCCAACTGAAGCCACAGAGTCCTATTTAAAGCAACACAGGTTACAAGGTGTTCAAGTTGTAAAAATAAATCTCTACAAGCAATCATATTATCCTAGGTTCTTCTAAGTCAAAATAACTCTAGGTCAACTTCGGTCAATAATCTAGTCAAACTAGGTCAGTGTTGACTTACAGTTGTTTTTGGTCAACTGGTCAACTCTGGTCAACTGGGTCAACTCTAGTCTAATTATTAAAGATATAAAGTGCACTTCGTTATTTGTACGTCGAAACTTACGACACGCAAATCGAGATGAGATGATCAACAGTAAATTTGATAATCTTATTATAGTGATCCACGTGTCTATCTTGTCAATTTCAGCGATGTGAGATCACTGGAATTGACTGATCTCAGTTCCGTTGTACCAATCCGAAATACGAACATTATAAGAGTTAATTATTAATTATTTATAAAAATATTAAACTCAGAGAAATTATCAACAAACATTATCGGACGATGAAATAAACATCGTCAACGTGTCCAGAATGGTCAAATTAGCTAGGATAGCCTACCCATCGGTCCAATTTGGACACAAGGGCAAAAAGATAATTTCGGGTCAAAAACGGTATCCGTGTCGGAGCCGTTTTGCACTGAAAAATGTGCAAGAAAAAAATGTCTATAAAATATAACAAATTATATGTCCACGAAACCAGAATGACGATACGAACCCAACGGTTTATCCAGAATTGGATTCCGTTGACCCGATCTCAATTTGGTCCGTTGACCAGAACTTGGAATTCCGGTTTGCACGAAAATGCGTCTCAGAGCCATTGTTCTCAAAACTCAGCAAACTACATGTCAACGAGTCCAGAATGATGATACGAACTCAACGGTATATACGAAATTGGATTCTGATGAGCCGATCTCAAAATGACCCGTTGACCCGGATATTGGTATCCAACTTGCACCGAAATACGTGTCGGATCCAATGTCCACCAAAACCTAGTAAATTATATGTCAACGAGTCTAGAATGACGATACAAACTCAACGGTATATCCGGAATTGGATTTCGATGAGCCGGCGTCAAAAAGTCTCGTTGACTCGAACTGTGGGACCCACTTTGCACCGAAAAATGTGCCAAGGCCCACGTCCTCCAAATCTAACAAATTTTATAAGAAAATTTGCCAGAACGACGCCACAAGTCTAATGGTGGTGTCAGAAATGAAATTTGGAGTCCCGTGTTCAAAATAGAATTTTACAAGTTAGAAATTACGAATTCGGACGACCAACTTTGGCGTCGAATTCAACCAATCAAACAAGCTCACAATGAAATGAAACTGGAGGGGTAGCAAGAGGGTTATACTAGCTTCACACAGGAACTGGTAGCATGTCAAATGGAGCTGCGGTGGAGGAGGTACAAGCTGACGAAGTTGACCCCGCGAAACAGTCCAAAATTAATACAATTTAAACGGTCAATTTGGTGGCCGATTTTGATGTATCAAACGAAAAAAATCAACGGATAAAAATTGACAGGATTGAAGGTGGATATACCGAGATTGTGACGGAGCGAATAAATCGCCGATCCAACGGTCGAATTCCTCGGAAATCGTGCATGAAGTTGCTGCGATGGGGCGCTAAAACGGACTTGATTCCGCGCGCGTCACGACGGAACTTCGTGCGAAACGCACGAATCGTCTATTACGTCGCGCTGGAGGAGGAGAGGCAGACCCAGGAAGGGTCGCCGGTGTTCGTCCACCGCGGGGGGGGGGGGGGGGCACGGCCACGGCGGTGTGTGGCCGGCGGCGGTGCTGTACCGCCCGTGCGCACGGTCGGAGTGCGTACGGCTGTGCTGCGGTTGCAGCTGCTGCTGGCCGGGGTGTCTTGCGCAGCCTAGCCTGGCCGGCGGCGGCGACAGGGGCGGTCAGCGTGGCCATGGCGAGGTCGACCACGGCTGGGCTCGGGTGGCTCGGTTTGGTGGTGGTAATGTCCATGGTGTTGAGGTGGAATGGTGATGGGGATGTAGGTGATGAAGATGAAGAAGAGGAGGGAAGTAATGGTTCGAGAGGAGGAGGAAAGGAGGAGCTCAGGGAGGAGTCGAGGCTGGGTTGAGTTCGGCCATGGGGTGCTGTCGGCCATGGGAGAATGGCTGTGAGCTGCTGTGTGGAGGTGTGGGAATGGAGAAATAATAGTTTGTGTGTGTTTAAAATTAGAAGAAAGAGAAAAAGGTGGAATAATTTAATGAGAGAGAGAGATGAGAATATTCTCATCCTATTGAATTTAGGGCCGGCCATGCTGCTAAAGGGATTGGAAAAAGTTGCATGTAGGAATTAATGGATAGGATTTGTTTGGAGAATCCAAAGGCTAGAATTTAAATATAGGAAAATAGGTCTTTCCTAGGGATTTAAATCAACAAAAATTTCCAATAAATATTAAAAATAGGTAGAATGAGTATTTAGTATTTTTTAAGGGTAATGAGGCTGAGGGTGATAGTGATGGAGAGTAACATGGAGCTGGAGCTGGGTTCAGTCAAACCGGGTTGGGTCAAAACCGGACATTGTGCAATAATCAAATAAAAATAGGTGTTGATGATCATGAGTAAATAAGTAGCACATGGGGATTCTAATAAGTGGGACACAAGTGTCGTACGGGTAGTAGGCTCAATGTGGACCATGTCCATAATTGGGGCTGACAGGTTTTGGTCGACAGGGTACCCAAATCAAGTTGGAAAATGAATGTGACACCGTAGGGTGAAAAAAAATCGGGTCACGTGTCAGGAAAGTTGTACGAAGCAAATGGAGCACAAATAACGTGTTTGAGTGGGACACGAAGGTCATGGGTGAAGAGCGTCTTGAGTAGTCATGCATGATGAGTCGGTTTCAAAAAAATGACTGGTCTGGTGTTCCCAAATTAAAAGTCACGGTAACGTGCTATAATGATCAAGGAAAAGTGTGGGAAAATTAATTAATAATCAAATGATCTAAATCGATCCGAAGTTGTACGAAGCAAAAAGAGTACAAGGGAACAAGTTTGAGTGGGACACTATATAAGAAAATTATAAACTTAGATCTACAAAAATGTAACCATCAAAATCGAAAACTCTAAGTTCTAAAGAGGCTTAGAATCATCAGGAAAGAGAATAGAACAAACAAAATGGTAAAATAATAATGTTCAAGATTTGGCAAGATGTACTTGTCTAGGTTGGTGGAGGAGTAAAAAAGGAGACGATGAAAAGTAAATGAAGTAATGAAAAGAGAGAGAAGTTGGTTTTTATACAAAATCCTTCTCATCTAAAACTAACCCAAACCAAGCCATGCCAAGTTAAACCAAACGAAATTAAACCAAGTCAAGATTAAACCAAGTTATGGCTAAGAAAGTCTCAAAATACGGGTCACCTAATAAATGTCAGAATTCTGTACACGTATATTGAAAATACGTATAACAAAAATGGGAGTGACAGGTATGCCGTCGGTATACGCTGGTATGTTGGCAGTATGCCGGTTAAGAGAAAATTATACGTTTATTTTTTTTAAAATATTTCGAAACCAAGAAAATACGAAATACAGTAAAAAAATACATATCTCTATATAAAATACCGATACTGTGAGACGAGTCTAACACCAGCGCCTTCTTCATATTTGATATCCAACTCATTTCATTATATATATATAATATATAGAATAGATATATATTATATATATATATAATATATATATATATATATATATATATATATAATATAATATAAAGAGGCTTCAAACGGCTCAAAAGTGAGCGATCCAAGCCGTATGAATATCATCAACCATTTAAATACTTTAAAAATAATAACTAAATAACTACCTAAATCCACGAATATTTTAAAATAAATTAACTAAGTATTTGACTATCTAATAAGATAAATATTAAATAGTCTAACTCAAGTGGTTAAGATAGGAGGCATTTTTCTTGGTTGCTTGGGTTCAAATCCAAAGTTTGATAATTTTCTATAATAAATTTTTATATTTAATTTTTTAAATATTTCTATAATCCAAAGTTTGCATTCGCACGTACACATTACTACTCTTCCACTATATAATGATTCTTCAAAACGGCTAAAAGTGAGCCATCTAAGCCATATGTATATCATGGTCCATTTTATTTTTAAAGTAAATTATGTAATAACTGATGAAAAATTTATATTTATATATATTCAACATAGGAACGAACTCAACAAAATATAAAAATATCTCCACCTTAACCACATGCTTAGAAGAAATATTGACTATAATTGAATAATATTCTATTATAAGTTATTATATGTGCAAAGCATGTGCATTTACTAGTACATAATGTGGCTTCGAAGTAGTTCAAAAATGAGTCGTCTAAGTCGAGTATATAATCAACTATTTAATATAAAGGAATAGGAAAAATGATAATTTTAAATTTTCTCTTATTTTCTTTGCATAAACCAATACCCTCATTTTTAGTTTTTTTCTGCATAATCGAATACCCCCTCTATCCACATATATCATAACAAATTATAATTTAAATTCTATAAGTCTTAATATATATATAATTCTTAGTTATAAGTCTTGGTAATATATATATATATAATATATATATATATAATATATATATATAGATATATATATATATTATATATAATATATGCGGCGCTTGTAGCTCAAGTGGCTAGGCGCACCGGCACTTGGGACATCGGACGGAGTCGAGCCCCACGGGGCGGCTGGTGGTTTGCCACGACCCCGGGCCAAACGGTGGCTGGGTGTCTTTGACACGGCCGTTTGGTTTTTTTTATAAATCTATAGATAGAGATATAGTAGATATATATATATATATATATATATATATATTATATAGATATTATAGTAAGACTTAATATATATAGTCTTAATATATATATATATATATATAGATATATATTATATTATAATATATATATATATATATATAAAAAAATAATATATATAATTAATCTATATATATATAAGAAGATATATATATATATATAATATAGTATATATATATATAGATATATATATATTATATAGTATATATATATATATAGAGAGAATTATAATATATATATATATATATAGAAATATATATTTAGATATAGAAATATAGAAATATATAAATATATAATATAAATATATATAATATATATATAGATATATAATATAGATATAGATATATCTATATATTATATATATATATATAGATATATATATATATAATATATATGTTATAGATATAAATATATATAATATTATATATATATATAATATATATAGATATATATATATAGATATATAGATAATATAAATATAATATATATATATATATATATATATTATAGATATATAGATAATTTTTTATATATTTATCTATATATATCTATAATATATATAGAGAATATATAGATAAGAGATATATATATAGATATATATTATATATATATATAATATCTAATATAATATATCTATATATATATATATAGTATATTAAGAGAATATATATATATATAGATATATTATATATATATATATATATATGTATATATATATATATAATATATATATATATATATATAGATTCTTTATATATATATATATATATTATATATATATATCATATATATATATATATTATCTATATATATAGATATATATATTCTATTATAGAATGAGGCTTCAAAACGTCTCAAAAGTGAGCTGACTAAGCCGTCATTATATTATGGTCCCTTTATTTAAAAAAATAAATTATGAAATTATGTTCAAAAAAGTTTAAAATTGTTATATACATTCAACTGGTGAATTGAACTCAACCAAACAAGAAGATACCTCCCATCTTAACCACATGAGTTAGAAAAGATATTTGATTGTAATTGAATAATGTTCTGTATTATACATGCAAAGCACAATACATTTACTAGTATATACATTGAGGCTTCAGAACGGCTCAAAAGTGAGCGTCTAAGTCGTATGGTATATTATGGTACATTTTATTTAAAAAAATAAATTATACAAAATTGTTAAATTATATATATATATATATATATATATAATATATATATATAATAATATAATATATATATTATTGTTGTTTTTTTTTTCAACATGGGGCATCAAACTCAACGAAAAAAAGAGAATACAACCACCTTAACACATGAGTTTAAGAGATATGATATAATTGGATATTCTTAGTATATGTATTATACGTACAAAGCAGTGCTATATATATATATATATATATATATATATATAATAATATATGGTTTCGTATCGAGAGTCTGTCGCGGAGTCCATCGGGACCCCGTCACCTCGACGTTGGATCTGGCTTGCGCATGCGAACCCCACGCGGATCCTCCGATCCGATGGAGCAGGTGGACGAGACCCCTCCCGCGAAAGCTTTTGATCCTCTCTCTCTCTCTCTCTCTCGCTCTATATATATAATATATATATATATATATATATATATATATTATATATATATATATATATATATATAATATAATATATATATTAAACCCCCCTTTTGATCCATAAAGGCTCAAAATGTCGAAGCCTGTACAAGTACACCACTAGGCACAAAATACCGACGCCTATACAAGTAAACCAACAAAAGCAGAAGGTCGGAGGTTAGGAGAGAAGAGAAACCCAAAAACAAGTCTGGCCATGCGAACAGATGTCCCTAATCTTCGGCACTGCGAAGGACTTCCTATGATCTGGTCGGCATGTATTGGTGGCCCAAATATCTCGCCTGTTACGATTTTCCATATGCCCCACGTTGTGGATGCCGCTACGATCTGGTATCCGTGGGAGGCGAAAGGCCTAACCTGCCAAGAGATCGTTGAAGCACCCGACTACCTGAGCCTGTCTGCAACGCTGTTGTGTGACAACACTCTCCAGACCTTGATGGATAATTTCCCCTGACAGAGGATGTGGTCGACGGTTTTCGTCTGACGCTCTGAACAGCAGTTGCATGCAGAGGCTAAGCGGAATCCTAGTGTGCAGATTGTCGTCAGTGGATAACTTCTTACGAAAGGTCTCCAAATAAGGATGGAAACTTCTTGGGGATGCATGTCTGCCAGAAGACGGAGATGATCGGTGATGGCGGTCCAACGACCGCGTGCCACTTGTCTGGCCGAGCACACTGAGAAGCTTCCGAGGGGTCTGCCGACCACCAGCAGCACATCCCTTTGTTGCCAATTTCAGACCTCGACGACGGATGCATTCTTCAGCCTCATCGCCGTCCCAATCGCGGATCCTGTCCCAATCCCATTCGTTTCCAGGGAATCCCATAAGTCCTTGATCTGCTGTTCTTGGACCGTCGGACGGCTGGTGAGCAAGGTTTCTCCAGGCCAACGTTCAAGAAAGGTTGAGGATTCTCCATCGCCCAAATGTAGGCGTATCACCGGTTCGGAATAGTACGCCCAATGATGATACGTCGTCACGCCGCGATGATCTGCGTTGGGGATGGCCTGTGACTTGGAATAAGCTTGAAGTATCTGGCCTTCATAAATCTAGCCCATAAATTCTTGCGAAGCCCATGCCCCCTCCTCGGTAGGCCTAGCCATGGTGCCCCAACTCGCCCAATGATGCTTGATGTGGCCTCCAATGTGTCACCAAAAGAAGTCGCACAGAATGCTTTCAATCGAGGAGATCACCTTCTGGGAGGGGAGCACGCAACCAGGGTATATATAGGAATGGAGTGAGCACGTGTTTGATGAGTGTCATCTTACCGCTTGGGGATAGGGTAGCGTTGTGCCACCCATCCATCTTTCTTCTGATTTTTTTAATCACTCTGTCAAAAATTCCTGCATTAGATTTACCGTACATAGGGGACATCCTAGGTATTGGAACGGAGGGTGTTCAGTAGAGAAGAGGTAATATTGGAGATGTTAGCGCGTACTCTCTGATGTTGTGGTGGGCGTAGATGACACTCTTGGCGGGGGTTGACCTTCTGACGGAGCAGGAGGGTATCTCTGGAGGGTGTTTGGACACATCTACCGACCCGAATCCTCGGATGTGAAGATGAGGATATCGTCAGCATATGCCAGGTGGGATGATGATCGGGGCAGCCCATTGGAAGTATAAAATATTAAAAGTTCGGAGTGCTAGCCATCTTGTTCAGATTTCTGCTTAAGTGTCCGCCGTAATGATGAAGATGGTGGACGATAAGGGGTCTCCTTACCTGAGCCTCGACCGATTTGAAGAATCCGTCAGCTTAACCGTTGATAACCGTTAGAAAACCATAAGTTGCTGATCGATCCACACTATATTGGTCAGGTTTCCAAAAATCCAAAGGCCCTGAAAACCCAGATCATGAATGCCAATCCAGCCTGTCATAAGCTTTCTCCATGTCCAGTTGATCGCGATATTGCCACCTCTAGCAGGAAGTTTCAAGTAGGTGATTAACTCCTGAGCTAGCATAATGTTATCCTGGATGTTTCTACCTGTACGAAGCTACTTGCTCCTCGAAAATGATCTGGAAAGCAAGTCTGACATACGGGAGGCGATGATCTTGGAGATGATTCTGTTGGTGAAGGTGCACGACTGATGGGCCGGAAGTCACGGAAACGTCTCAGGATTATCTTTTTCGGGATAATGATCAGGTGGCAGAGGATATGGCTCTGGGGTAAGTAGCTCCCTGGAAGAATGCTGTAACAGCTTCATGGATCTCCTTCTTGATAATGTCCCAGCACTCTCGGGAAAAAGACCCCCGAGAATCGTCAGGTCTGGCGCACTATGGGCATCTAGGGCCATACTGCGTCTTTTACCTCCTGTTCGGACGGAAGGAGTTCCAAGCTGTATGTTGTCGGTGTCGTCAATGAGGCAGGGGATCTCAGCCGAAATTTGTTGCCTCTGTGAAACCCTTCTTTGGTGAACAACTGAGAGTAAAACTCAGCGACAGCCACTGGATTCCC
>JANAVB010037620.1:10162730-10277730 GCA_029216955.1 Iris pallida
TATATATATAAGAGAATATATAGATATATAGAATTATATATATAATATATATATAAGATATATATATATATATATATATCTATATATATAGATATATATAGATCTTATATATATATATATATATATATATATATATATATATATATATATATATATATATATATATATAGATATATTCTATTATATAATGAGGCTTCAAAACGTCTAAAAGTGAGCTGACTAAGCCGTCATTATTATGGTCCCTTTATTTTAAAAAAATAAATTATGTAAATTATGTTCAAAAAAGTTTAAAATTGTTATATACATTCAAATGGTGAATTGAACTCAACCAAACAAGAAGAATACCTCCCATCTTAACCACATGAGTTAGAAAAGATATTTGATTGTAATTGAATAATGTTCTTATTATACATGCAAAGCACAATACATTTACTAGTATATACATTGAGGCTTCAGAACGGCTCAAAAGTGAGCGTCTAAGTCGTATGTATATTATGGTACATTTTATTTAAAAAAATAAATTATACAAAAATTGTTAAATTATATATATATATATATATATATATATATATATATATAATATATATATATATTATTATATTGTTTTTTTTTTTCAACATGGGGCATCAAACTCAACGAAAAAAGAAGAATACCAACCACCTTAACCACATGAGTTTAAAGAGATATTTGACTATAATTGGATAATATTCTTAGTATATGTTATTATACGTACAAAGCACGTGCTATATATATATATATATATATATATATATATAATATATGGTTTCGTATCGAGAGTCCTGTCGCGGAGTCCATCGGGACCCCGTCACCTTCGACCGTTGGATCTGGCTTGCGCATGCGAACCCCACGCGGATCCTCCGATCCGATGGAGCAGGTGGACGAGACCCCTCCCGCGAAGCTTTTGATCTCTCTCTCTCTCTCTCTCTGCTATATATATATATATATATATTATATATATATATATATATATATATATATATATATATACATATACATATATTAAATATATATTAAACCCCCCTTTTATTCCATAAAGGCTCAAAATGTCGAAGCCTGTACAAGTACACCACTAGGCACAAAATACCGACGCCTATACAAGTAAACCAACAAAAGCAGAAGGTCGGAGGTTAGGAGAGAAGAGAAACCCAAAAACAAGTCTGGCCATGCGAACAGATGTCCCTAATCTTACGGCACTGCCGAAGGACCTTCCTAATGATCTGGTCGGCATTGTATTGGTGGCCCACATATCTCGCCTTGTTACGATTCTTCCATATGCCCCACGTTGTGGCTGCCGCTACGATCTGGTATCCGTGGGAGGCGAAGGCCTAACCTGCCAAGAGATCGTTGAAGCACCCGACTCCCTGAGCCTGTCTGCAACGCGTGTGACAACACTCTCCAGACCTTGATGGATAATTTCCCCTGACAGAGGATGTGGTCGACGGTTTTCGTCTGACGCTCTGAACAGCAGTTGCATGCAGAGGCTAAGCTGAATCCTGTAGTGTGCAGATTGTCGTCAGTGGATAACTTCTTACGAAAGGCTCTCCAAATAAGGATGGACACTTCTTGGGGATGCATGTCTGCCAGAAGACGGAGATGATCGGTGATGGCGTCCCACGACCGCGTGCCACTTGTCTGGCCGAGCACACTGAGAAGCTTCCCGAGGGGTCTGCCGACCACCGCAGCACATCTCCTTTGTTGCCAATTTCAGACCTCGACGACGGATGCATTCTTCAGCCTCATCGCCGTCCCAATCGCGGATCCTGTCCCAATCCCATTCGTTTCCAGAGGAATCCCATAAGTCCTTGATCCTGTGTTCCTCTGGACCGTCGGACGGCTGGTGAGCAAGGTTTCTCCAGGCCAACGTTCAAGAAAGGTTGAGGATTCTCCATCGCCCAAATGTAGGCGTATCACCGGTTCGGCAATAGTACGCCCAATGATGATACGTCGTCACGCCGCCGATGATCTGCTGTTGGGGATGGCCTGTGACTTGTGAATACGCTTGAAGTATCTGGCCTTCATAAATCTAGCCCATAAATTCTTGCGAAGCCCATGCCCCCTTCCTCGGTAGGCCTAGCCATGGTGCCCCAACTCGCCCAATGATGCTTGATGTGGCCTCCAATGTGTCACCAAAAGAAGTCGCACAGAATGCTTTCAATCGAGGAGATCACCTTCTTGGGAGGGGAGCACGCAACCAGGGTATATATAGGAATGGATGTGAGCACGTGTTTGATGAGTGTCATCTTACCGCTTGGGGATAGGGTAGCGTTGTGCCACCCCTCCATCTTTCTTCTGATTTTTTTAATCACTCTGTCAAAAATTCCTGCATTAGATTTACCGTACACTAGGGGACATCCTAGGTATTGGAACGGAGGGTGTTCAGTAGAGAAAGAGGTAATATTGGAGATGTTAGCCGCGTACTCTCTTGATGTTGTGGTGGGCGTAGATGACACTCTTGGCGGGGGTTGACCTTCTGACCGGAGCAGGAGGAGTATCTCTGGAGGGTGTTCTGGACCACATCTACCGACCCGACATCCTCGGATGTGAAGATGAGGATATCGTCAGCATATGCCAGGTGGATGATGATCGGGCAGCCATTGGAAGTATAAAAATATTAAAAGTTCGGAGTGCTAGCCATCTTGTTCAGATTTCTGCTTAAAGTGTCCGCCGTAATGATGAAGATGGTGGACGATAAGGGGTCTCCTTACCTGACGCCTCGACTCGATTTGAAGAATCCGTCAGCTTAACCGTTGATAACCGTAGAAAACCATAAGTTGCTGATCGATCTCCACACTATATTGGTCCAGGTTTCCAAAAATCCAAAGGCCCTGAAAACCCAGATCATGAATTGCCAATCCAGCCTGTCATAAGCTTTCTCCATGTCCAGTTTGATCGCGATATTGCCACCTCTAGCAGGAAGTTTCAAGTAGGTGATTAACTCCTGAGCTAGCATAATGTTATCCTGGATGTTTCTACCTCGTACGAAGCTACTTTGCTCCTCGAAAATGATCTTGGAAAGCAAGTCTGACATACGGGAGGCGATGATCTTGGAGATGATCTTGTTGGTGAAGGTGCACAGACTGATGGGCCGGAAGTCACGAAAAGTCTCAGGATTATCTTTTTTCGGGATAATGATCAGGTTGGCAGAGGATATGGCTCTGGGGTAAGTAGCTCCCTGGAAGAATGCTGTAACAGCTTCATGGATCTCCTTCTTGATAATGTCCCAGCACTCTCGGAAAAAGACCCCCGAGAATCCGTCAGGTCCTGGCGCACTATGGGCATCTAGGGCCCATACTGCGTCTTTTACCTCCTGTTCGGACGGAAGGAGTTCCAGCTGTATGTTGTCGGTGTCGTCAATGAGGCAGGGGATCTCAGCCAGAAATTTGTTGCCTCTGTGAACCCTTTCTTTGGTGAACAACTGAGAGTAAAACTCAGCGACAGCCACTTGGATTCCCCGTTGGTTACTGATGATGTTACCAGAATAGTCGCTGATCTGATGGAGGGTTAGTTTCTGCTTGCGATCGTTGGCACAGGCGTGAAAGTAGGCCGTGTTTTTGTCCCCCTCGTTATCCCATTTAAGCCTCGCTTTCTGTTTCCATAAGTCAGTTTTGACTTTCAGTCGAAATTTGAGAATAACTTTGGTGAGGTTAAGGGTGGTTCTGGCTGCTGGCGATCGATCTATCATGAATAGCACCTCGGCACGAGTGACATCAACTTCGGTGATGCGAACCGCCTAAAAAATATCCCCATACGCCTGTTTAATCCAAGCCGCAAGGGCTTTCCTCGTCTCCTTAAGCTTGTTGGCTACCCTGATTAGCGGGTCGACGTCATCTGCGCAGTTCCAAGCTTCCGCAACGACGTTCTTGAGTTATGGGTGTTTGCTCCAGAAGTCGAGAAAATGGAAGTTCTTTTTAATCTGACTGGAGGTGTTTTTTTATTTCAACCAGCAGGGGAGCGTGGTCGGATTCGCTGGCGTTGAGATGAGATAGTCTGGAGCTGATCCCCATATCATGCCAGAGGTTGTTTATGAGGGCCCTATCAAGACGGAAGTATTGTCGTCGATCACCTTCCTGCATGTTGTACCAGGTAAACACATTGCCTGTGAATTGGAGCATGGAGAGGTTGGCATCAAAAATGAAGTTGTTGAAGTCTTGCATGGCCGTGTAGGGAGGAGGGCGGCCGCCAAACTTCTTCTCTCTACAGGTGATGGCATTGAAGTCCCCAATACAAAGCCAAGGGAGGTTAATGTGGGTGAGGTGGATGTCGAGGAGGTCGTTCTAGAGCTGTTTGCGTTCGGCAATGTCACAACTGCCATAAACTGCTGTCACGACCCGGTCCCAATTTCTTGGGTCGAATCGGATCATGCCCAGCCTGCACCGTTGTTGAGACGGCGGCAGTAAGCTGTTCAGTAGCAGGTAACCATACAACAACACTATAATTTGTCACAACTCAACATCGGAAAATTTAAAACTTTATTAAACTTTTACATGAAATAAAAGATACAACTTAAACCATTTTTTTTATACATCATGAATAAAAGAAAACTCTAGGCAAACAGCTCAGCAATCTCGAATTCCTCGTCTTGGGATCGCGTAACAAAGCCTCATCAGTGATACCTAAAATGTTGGGTCTCCAGTCAGGAGGGAGCAAAGTACAATTACGAATATCCAATAATTCAAATAATAATTTGAAACTTGCAATGTTAAACAATTTGAAATACTTTAACAATATTCTTCACAATTCTACCATTGAAAACAATGTGATTTGAGTAGGTAACGAACTATGACCGGCTTGGGATGATTCAATTATATCCTAATGATACGGTCCGGCCTATCCTCGTGTATAGGAGGAATCAGCTCGCACAATCAATGATGCAATATAGGGGTATTGGTCATAGACGCTACACTACTCCCCCAATATCCCGAGTCAATCAGATTCAATCAATGAGTCAATATTCGAACTCTAGGAGAGAGTTCCGTGTAGCAATGTGGTTTAAAATTACAATAAAACAATTACTAGGTAAATTACCAAATAGACATAACTGCACTTGCCTTGAATTTTAATTGGACGAGATTTGTACTTCAAGTTGACGATCAAGAACTTTCTCGAAATCCTACATTTCGGGAATTTGTCTCAGAATCACAATACTAAAATGATCTAATTACAATCTCTATTTGTTTCTTAGTCAATTTTAATCTTGTTTAACCAACACAACCAAAAACGCGTTTACTAGTGCGTTACAATTTAGGAACATCGATTTATGTCTATTTTCGGAAAAATTGTATTTATTATTTTATTTAAGAAAAACTTGGATATTTAAATATATAAAACTATACATTTTCCTTTAAACGAGAAATATCATGAATTTCTAAATTATAGTTAATAATAATTAATATTCCTAGTTTTACGCGCTCGCACAACATCCAGAAAATCTCAAATCTACTTTTCCTACTTATTACAAAATTTACAGAAAATAAATGAATGGCTTATGCCTTTACAATTTTAATTACAATAAATTGAAAATAAAAAAGGAAACATGTTAGTCCGAAAATAACCTATAAATTAACAAAACTAATAAATTCCATAAACATTATTAAAAGAGAAATATAAGTCTCAGAATCTGGTCCAAAATTTCATTTTTAACTACTCTGCCTCAACGTCCGGTCGAACCGGTGCGTTTGCATTTCGTTGGGCCCAGTGACCATTAAGGTCGTCGCCCAAATATTATTAAAATCATTTATTATTTTGCAAAATTTTCGGCAGCATCTCCTCTGTTTTTGGTCAACCCAAAACTGGGAATGCGCCGTAAAACCTGCAAAATAACTCCAAAACTCCCATATATATAAATACCACAGAAAATTATGTTCCAAAATCCAAACCAGCATATTAAACTTAATATAATCCCAAACCAGCACCCATAGTTTCAACAGAACTCAAAGCCAATCTTTTAACCCAAGTCCCAAAACTAACAGAACCATTTACTTTTAAGCTAACAGAACAAAACTAAACAAAAACTAAAGAGCCAATATCCGAACCATCAGGATTAACTCCAAAGAACCAAAGAACCAAATCTAGAGTTCTTCCGAGAAGAAAACTCAAAGTAACCACAGAACCAAATACTAACAAAACAGCATCCATAATTTTTCGAAGAACCTCGGAATCAAAAAAAATGGCAACGTAATCGTTACGTTGTCAAAACCCCAAATTCCCAAGGAATTTGATTGGACCATTATCATCATAGACTAAAAGAGATTAATTGGGTCAGAGTGTACCAAAAATCGAAACCGAAAATGAAGCTCGGAACGAAAACGGGTCACAACGTCAGTACTGGAACCGACGGCAGTCACCGGGCAAACGCCGGCGAGGCAGCAGGTCGCCGGGGGTCGGGCGCCGGCCAGGGGCGGCAGCAGGGCGCGGGTGACGGGTTCGCCGGCGGCGAACGGTGACGCGGGGGCCGCGCGGGTCTCGGGATTTCGCCGGGGAGCGACGGGTTCGGCGCCGGAGCCTGAGCCGATGGCGAGGGGTCGGGTCGGGGCGCTGGCTCGCGGGGAGGCCGTCGGTTGGCTCGACGGAAACTCGGGTTCGCCGGAAAAAGGAAATCTAGGTTTTTAGGAAAAGAGTTTTTAGGAGAGTGGTGGAAGAATAGGATGGAGAGGGAGAAAATTTATAGGGGAAAAATTGGGGGTTATGGAAACCCTAAGGTCTCCATTGAAGGAGAAGAAATGATTCCTTCAATTCTCCTTTCGGAAAAGAACTGAAGAGGAAGGTGGATGGTTCATCCGTTCTAAATATGAAGGGTTTCAATCCCAAATACTAAAACAATCAAACCTACTCCTATATAACAACCAATACTTGTGGTGTAGTGGTGGTGCCTTAGGACTTGGTTGGGAAGGTTAAGGTTCAAACCTTAGGATTAACATCTATTATTTTTATTTTTATAAATTCCTATTTTACCCATAAACTAATAAAATCGATTTAAAGAAATGATTTTAATTTCTTAATTATTAGTAAAAACATATATATACATTCAAGTTAAAATAATTTCTTTTACAAAATGTAATATGTATATTTATATAAAAAAATTTATCTTTGCGTTACTTGAAAAGAAATATATATATAAAAAAAAATAACTGTCTAATTGAATATAAAAATTTGTTTAAAATATTTTGAGTGCAAATTTGGGTTCAATATCTGGTTTGGTCTGGTTTTCAAACAAAAATCCATGTAATTATTTTGAAAAAGAATTTTACACTTAATGAAAATAGTACCAACATTTACTAATAATTCTCAATTAACTTCTAACATTATTTTTTAGAAAAATTATATTTAGCATCTAAAAATTTTATAAAAAACTGTAAACTAAATTTATGGGTTTCACAATCTTCCCTCCTTAGAAAATTTCGTCCTCGAAATTTAAAGGTATGGTAGAAAAGACAAACATGTACGGGTACTGCGCCCGTAACTCAGATCCAACCATAAGAATTTCCAATGCAGTCGTGGATGAGACGGTTTATGATATCATCCATGTAGAAAAATACAAAAGCGAACCAAAGTACACGAGGTTGATCAGACCATCATGCACCGGTCCTGATTAGACAATATATTAGTGGGTGCACCCAATAAAATATCATCATGATCAAGCTTGATTAAAGAGAGAGCTTGCAAAACTAGGCTAACTTAGCAGCATCAGTCAAGTTTAGAACGGGAAAAAGAAAAGATAAGGAATAGGAGTTTAAGTGATGGCTCAAATTCTGATTTTCTTCTCATCTCTGACTAGGCTTGCAACTGGTTTCTCTGGCACTGAAAGGTTGATTCCAATCTTCATCTCTGAATTATCCAAAATGTGACTCGGATCCGAAATGTAACGTCTGAGCTGTGACATAGAAGACGTTGCAACCTCTCAAGATTAGCTGGTAGAGCTAACTGGTACACTATTACCAACACATCTTAAACTTCAAATGGCCTGATGTATCTAGCCTCAATTTCCAGCTCCGTCAAAACTGACTGTTCCTCTGGTAGGAAAAACTTCACCAAAAGCAATTTGGTTTTCCCAATACATACCAAATTCCGAGACGCAAAATCTCAATACATCTTCAAGCGTCTGGATTGACCTCTCTGATTGCTCGTCCCGCGGTATTCCATGAATCCGGTAGATGTGCCTCTCGTGCAATGCTGCCAACTTCTTAGTGGATAACCAACTTTGAAAGTGTGCTGACTTAGTCAGTCGGTTTTCTATAATCCAATTGGTGCCCTTCCCTCCTTGGGAACAAGGCAATCCTTACTCAAAGTTCATTGTCATATGCTTCTACTTCTACTCCGAATTTATGGAATACTGCGACTGGTGCATTTCTTTCATCAACTCGTTCCTCCGTTTGTCAACCGATACGCAAAGTCTCGCACCATTCTTCAGAGTTCCAATGCTGATCAATTTAGAAACCCCCAAGTGTTCCTGCCAACACTTGATCTCTAAGCCTGCAAGGTGTCTCGTTTTGAAACTACGTTCTCTTGATTTTATCCATTAGCATCGAACTTCATCAATACTGAATCAGCATCCAGCTCCGTCCTTCTATCTCCAGGTAGTATAACCTCCAGTCCAAGCTTCTCAACGTCTTCTAGTAGGTGCCACTCCTTGGTTAAGAACATCGCCACTGGTATCGACTAAGTGCATCAGCGATCACATTAGCCTTACCTGAATGGTACTGCAGGTTGATGTCGTAATCCTTCATCTGCTTCAACCATCTTCTTAGTCTAACATTCAGCCCTTTCTGAGTGAAGATATATTTCAGACTTTTGTAGTCCGTATATATTTTCACTCCCTTTCCATAAAAATCATGCTTCCATAGCTTCAAAGTAAAGATAATTGCAGCAAATTCCAAATTAAGTGAAGGATAATTCTTCTCATGAGTCTGTAGTTGCCTAGATGTGTAAGCAATTACTTTCTCATGTTGTTGAAGAACGCAACCCAGTCCTTTCCAGAGGCATACCGTAAATTGAGAAACCATCGGTTCCTGCGGGTAGCGCAAGGATTGGTGTAGTGGTAAGTCTCTTCTTCAGCTCCTCAATGCCGCCTGACAATCTTTCGTTCAGATGAACTCTTCATTCTTCCAAGTGAGCTTCGTCATCGGCTCAGCAATCTTGGCGAAATCCTTCACGAACTTCTGATAGTAGCCAGCCAAGTTCAAGAAATTTCTGAATTGAACTTGGGGTTTACCACTCTTCAACAGCAGCTATCTTCCATCGAAATTTCTTCTCTTGACAACATGGCCAATAGTCCACCTTGTCAAAGAAAAATCCACGTTCAGATAACTTACCATAAAACTTCTTTTTCCTCAAAGTTTCCAAAACTTCCTCAGATGTTCTTCATGCTCTTCTTCAGTCTTCAAATATATCAGAATGTTATCTATGGAGAAGATAAACTGATTCAAATACTCATAAAAAACTCTGTTCATGATATTCATGAACACAGCAGGAGCATTTGTCAGTCCAACGTCATGACCAAAGAAAACTACCCATACTTGGTGTTTGAACGCCGTCTTGGAAATGTCCTCTTTCCTGACTTTGATATGATGGTAGTCAAATCTTAAGTCAAACTTCGAAACACCCTAATTCCACACAACCAGATCAAACAGATCCTCGATCCGGGCAGAGGGTACTTGTTCTTTGGTGTCTGGTAATCGATGCACATCCGTTGTTCCATCCTTCTTGGGCAAAAATAAGATAGGTGTTCCTTAAGGTGAAATTCCACCCTGAATAAATCCTAGAGCCTTCATTGATCTGGTCCTTCATCTTCTATGATCTTCGAGTCTGAATCATGCCTTATTGTAAGGGGCAGGGTCTGCTGGATAGGAAGAGGGTCCTTAGATTGTGGCCTAACAGGTGTTGCTGGGATATGAGCTCTGGTTTGATAGAAAGATAAGGGCAGTCCTTTACCCGATGTTTAGCAGATCCATATGCCAAACATTGTCCCAAACTCTTGCGGCAACTAACGGTCTGATGACCAGGCCTCTTGCAATAGTTACAAGCCCAAAGCTTCTTACGACAAGACTGCCGGAGAGTACTTGATGGGACCCAAATATCTTCTAGATTCAGGGGTATCTTTCCTAGGACAAAAGTTCTGTTCTAACTTGGTTGGGGATAACTAAGGCTACATCATGACGTTCTTCATGTCTTCTCTCGTGATATTCATCTGTTCCTGCTGGGCTTCATCTTGAGCTTTCTGGAACTCCAGGATTACTTGAAATAAGACAACCATTTGGAAGATGATTGCTGGTACTAGTGGAGCAACAAAAATGAATACTCCACCAAGGAAATGCAACTCAGTTTGAGATGAGGTAGGAATCGCCAGTGTAGGGAAAACTTCACTGGATGCACTATGAGGACGGTCAAACAACCGCGAGGGAAAAGACCCTGGACTTGGTTGAGGAGATGGGATATGATCCGGAGATGACACCTCATCGCCAGCAGGATTTGGTCAACCGTCATTCTCTGGAAGGTTTAGGACGCACACAAGCAAGGTAGCCTACCGGTCTATAATCAAGCAAAAATATTTACTTATATATGAATCGGACCTATGTCGTGACAAATTGATGTTCTAGTGTTCTAATTGTTTCTAAGTTGTTTCCCTAAGTTGTTGTTCTGACCTGCATGGGCCACCACTAAAAACATGTCACGACCCGGTCCCAATTTCTTGGGTCGAATCGGATCATGCCCAGCCTGCACCGTTGTTGAGACGGCGGCAGTAAGCTGTTCAGTAGCAGGTAACCATACAACAACACTATAATTTGTCACAACTCAACATCGGAAAATTTAAAACTTTATTAAACTTTTACATGAAATAAAAGATACAACTTAAACCATTTTTTTTATACATCATGAATAAAAGAAAACTCTAGGCAAACAGCTCAGCAATCTCGAATTCCTCGTCTTGGGATCGCGTAACAAAGCCTCATCAGTGATACCTAAAATGTTGGATCTCCAGTCAGGAGGGAGCAAAGTACAATTACGAATATCCAATAATTCAAATAATAATTTGAAATTTGCAATGTTAAACAATTTGAAATACTTTAACAATATTCTTCACAATTCTACCATTGAAAACAATGTGATTTGAGTAGGTAACGAACTATGACCGGCTTGGGATGATTCAATTATATCCTAATGATACGGTCCGGCCTATCCTCGTGTATAGGAGGAATCAGCTCGCACAATCAATGATGCAATATAGGGGTATTGGTCATAGACGCTACACTACTCCCCTAATATCCCGAGTCAATCAGATTCAATCAATGAGTCAATATTCGAACTCTAGGAGAGAGTTCCGTGTAGCAATGTGGTTTAAAATTGCAATAAAACAATTACTAGGTAAATTACCAAATAGACATAACTGTACTTGCCTTGAATTTTAATTGGACGAGATTTGTACTTCAAGTTGACGATCAAGAACTTCCTCGAAATCCTACATTTCGGGAATTTGTCTCAGAATCACAATACTAAAATGATCTAATTACAATCTCTATTTGTTTCTTAGTCAATTTTAATCTTGTTTAACCAACACAACCAAAAACGCGTTTACTGGTGCGTTACAATTTAGGAACATCGATTTATGTCTATTTTCGGAAAAATTGTATTTATTATTTTATTTAAGAAAAACTTGGATATTTAAATATATAAAACTATACATTTTCCTTTAAACGAGAAATATCATGAATTTTTAAATTATAGTTAATAATAATTAATATTCCTAGTTTTACGCGCTCGCACAACATCCAAAAAATCTCAAATCTACTTTTCCTACTTATTACAAAATTTACAGAAAATAAATGAATGGCTTATGCCTTTACAATTTTAATTACAATAAATTGAAAATAAGAAAGGAAACAGGTTAGTCCGAAAATAACCTATAAATTAACAAAACTAATAAATTCCATAAACATTATTAAAAAAGAAATATAAGTCTCAGAATCTGGTCCAAAATTTCATTTTTAACTACTCTGCCTCAACGTCCGGTCGAACCGGTGCATTTGCATTTCGTTGGGGCCCAGTGACCATTAAGGTCGTCGCCCAAATATTATTAAAATCATTTATTATTTTGCAAAATTTTCGGCAGCATCTCCTCTGTTTTTGGTCAACCCAAAACTGGGAATGCGCCGTAAAACCTGCAAAATAACTCCAAAACTCCCATATATATAAATACCACAGAAAATTATGTTCCAAAATCCAAACCAGCATATTAAACTTAATATAATCCCAAACCAGCACCCATAGTTTCAACAGAACTCAAAGCCAATCTTTTAACCCAAGTCCCAAAACTAACAGAACCATTTACTTTTAAGCTAACAGAACAAAACTAAACAAAAACTAAAGAGCCAATATCCGAACCATCATGATTAACTCCAAAGAACCAAAGAACCAAATCTAGAGTTCTTCCGAGAAGAAAACTAAAAGTAACCACAGAACCAAATACTAACAAAACAGCATCCATAATTTTCCGAAGAACCTCGGAATCAAAAAAAATGGCAACGTAATCGTTACGTTGTCAAAACCCCAAATTCCCGAGGAATTTGATTGGACCATTATCATCATAGACTAAAAGAGATTAATTGGGTCAGAGTGTACCAAAAATCGAAATCGAAAATGAAGCTCGGAACGGAAACGGGTCACAACGTCAGTACTGGAACCGACGGCAGTCACCGGGCAAACGCCGGCGAGGCAGCAGGTCGCCGGGGGTCGGGCGCCGGCCAGGGGCGGCAGCAGGGCGCGGGTGACGGGTTCGCCGGCGGCGAACGGTGACGCGGGGGCCGCGCGGGTCTCGGGATTTCGCCGGGGAGCGACGGGTTCGGCGCCGGAGCCTGAGCCGATGGCGAGGGGTCGGGTCGGGGCGCTGGCTCGCGGGGAGGCCGTCGGTTGGCTCGACGGAAACTCGGGTTCGCCGGAAAAAGGAAATCTAGGTTTTTAGGAAAAGAGTTTTTAGGAGAGTGGTGGAAGAATAGGATGGAGAGGGAGAAAATTTATAGGGGAAAAATTGGGGGTTATGGAAACCCTAAGGTCTCCATTGAAGGAGAAGAAATGATTCCTTCAATTCTCCTTTCGGAAAAGAACTGAAGAGGAAGGTGGATGGTTCATCCGTTCTAAATATGAAGGGTTTCAATCCCAAATACTAAAACAATCAAACCTACTCCTATATAACAACCAATACTTGTGGTGTAGTGGTGGTGCCTTAGGACTTGGTTGGGAAGGTTAAGGTTCAAACCTTAGGATTAACATCTATTATTTTTATTTTTATAAATTCCTATTTTACCCATAAACCAATAAAATCGATTTAAAGAAATGATTTTAATTTCTTAATTATTAGTAAAAATATATATATACATTCAAGTTAAAATAATTTCTTTTACAAAATGTAATATGTATATTTATATAAAAAAATTTATCTTTGCGTTACTTGAAAAGAAATATATATATAAAAAAAATAACTGTCTAATTGAATATAAAAATTTGTTTAAAATATTTTGAGTACAAATTTGGGTTCAATATCTCGTTTTGTCTGGTTTTCAAACAAAAATCCATGTAATTATTTTGAAAAAGAATTTTATACTTAATGAAAATAGTACCAACATTTACTAATAATTCTCAATTAACTTCTAACATTATTTTTTTAGAAAAATTATATTTAGCATCTAAAAATTTTATAAAAAACTGTAAACTAAATTTATGGGTTTCACAACTGCAGAGAGAATGGCACGCTTGTAGAGGAAAGGGTGTTCTATCCAGCACGAGAGAGCCTGCCTAGAATCCTGGAAAACTCCGATCTTAACATCCGTCGAGCAGAGGATCCAAATGTCGTGGTTGTCACGCCCCGCTCCCGCAGGAGCGATCGTCCTCGCTAAGGCGTGATGCTGCACGGGCCTAGGTGCGCCCGTGCATGGCTATGTCCAGAAATGGCCGATTTTAGCCAGGCCACAGAGTCGCACAGAGTGTTCCCATTTGCAGCGAAAAGTAAATGAACACAAGTTGAAGCGAATTCAAACTCTTTATTGATATTCAATGAGTTTACAAGCGGTGCTAGGCCGATATTACAAATCGCTCAAGCTCTCTCTCTCTCTCTGAAACATAAAAAGGATGTGCCAAGTGGCTTACAAGATGGAATGATTCATGGCGATATTCCAATACATTATGTCCTGTAAAGGGTGCTTCAGCTACTTGCAACGTTCCAAGGCCCCAGAGTTGGCTCCGCGCCTTAACACACTCGATGGAAACTCCGTGCCCGCCGCGCGTCTCCTGTATCCTGCAAGCAGACTGTGGGGTTATCAGTACATTGTTATGTACTGGTGGGGAGGCTAGCTCGCCCACAATGCTATCATTACCAAACACGTTCTATTTACTTTTGTGCACCGTCTATCATTCATTGTCTTTCTAATCTTGCCCTAGGATCATTTATATGGCGTATTTCATAGCCTATCTCGTGTTGCCGAATACAAGTGTCGTATGGAATTTCATGCACGACTTACTCATACTTACCGTCCGGCCTTCCCTGTCCAAAGTAAACCAAGTTAGTCAACAATTCATATGTAATAACTTATCGTGATTTACATAAGCATTCAATGTCAAGGGCGTGTCCCTTCCTCAGGCCTAGCGCTTCGTAGGCGTGTTTCCTAACTCAATTTCACGAAGTACTCTTTATCCTTTGGTGTGTTATATTTCAAGCCTGTTCAGAAGGAACTTCATTTAGTTAACTTAGACCACTTTGTTCAATACAAGGACTTGCACGTGGATCGCCACCAGCAAAGCCCACATAACTCTATATGCACCGGTCGCTGGCATCACAAGCCATTTTGGACCCTTTTTTCCTTGGTAATTCGCAACTATTCAGAGCATGCGGCTGGTACACGTTGATAGTGTCTTGAAAATACCCTGCACTTACGTCCTCCGGGAAGCCAAGCCCCCCCCCCAGGTAGCCCGTAAGCCCCCTTTGATTTCCGTCTAGAACGGCCACGATCCCCCCTTTGATCATGTCGCAAAAATCCCTTATATCTTCCACCTCCCGTATACGAGAGGATTATCCACGACCATTTCGTATTATTTGTCATTTTTAACTTAACGGCTGTCTCCAAGCCGTAGGCTAACCCTTAGCCATAATGCGTTATCGACCAGGTTGGCGTCCGTGCAGCGCGAGTAGCGAGCCCCGTTGCACGTGCCCGTCATACCTGTCACTAACCATTCCTTTCTTCCTTATCTTTTATTCGTTCTTTCTTTTCTTCCATTTCACTTGTCCGTTCGTTCGTTGATTTATTCACATATTCATTCTTTCATTCGTTGGTTCATTCATTCACTTATCCATTCATTCTTTCATTCATACATTCTTGCAACTCCCCGTACGGGAGTCGCCTTGGCGACCCATCGGTCCTATAGTCTTTCAATATTGCTATACTCTACTCGGAACGACTATGTTGATAGTCTTCCGTTTCATTGTTGTAAACTATTTATTGTTTCATTGTTGAACGCGTAAGGGACTTGAACGTAAGCTTGTGCCGTAGCACGAGCAAGGAGCGCGGTGCTAGAGTTCTCATATTTTCCATGTTCCTTTCCATATTCTATACAAGCATGCAAGGTGGGATTAATCCCTTAGCTAGGTGCGTTGAGTCATTTATTAACATGCACGGTGTTATCGCCTAGCGATTCTCGTGATAGTGTCCGCATTGTTAAGTGTCTTGGCTAAGCAAAGACGGGTTCATCGGACCCACCCACCTTAGCGATGTTCGCATCGGCCGAGCGATACTCCGAGCGCGCCTTTAAAAGTCTAAGTCTGGATTCATCTTGACGGGCCAATGTAAGCCTTGCATCGATTCTTCTTCAGGTCGATGCCAACTCTTCGGGTCGACGGCTCGTTTGAGTCGCCGCACTTGCCATTTGAATCGGCGTTCCGCTAGGGTGGAGCGGTTCATTACATAATACACCACTCAAAACAAGTCTCGTCCTCGAGACTTCCCGAGTGCAGGTCAACCTACCGTTCCTTGACTCGTGTCGTCACGTTTCTTAGAAAATCCTTATCGAATGGCTTTATCGTTCGATGGCATCGAACCATGCTCGGTACCTTTCCAAGTTTCGTGTCGCATACATTTGGTCGATTTTATTGAATAACTTTTCATTCATTTTAGAGTTGATGGCACTTATTCAATTCAAGTGTTTCTTCGATTTGGTTGTTATTTCGACGTGTCATGGGACTGAAATGGTCGCACAAGGTGTGTTATAATTTATCAAATACGAGAGACGTAAGCTGAGGCAAACTCACTCATTCGTTCATGCGCATCTCAACACCCAGTTGCAGCTGCATTCGAGTTTATCATATCGCTGAGTTTGGATCGTGCACGCATTCAAGGCGTCCTCCGAATACGTATATTTCAACAAAGATTAGCGACTAGCGAAGTTGGACAAGCTACTCGTGATAGTTTTGATTTGCCGATCGTTTTGCTAATTTCGATTTAAAACCGAACTCATGTGTGCATCACATGTCGTTCATCTCGGTCTTCGAAATTATTCGATTCGCTTCTCAAGTGTTCTTGTTTACGAAATCAATACGATTTCTTCTTAGCAGAGTCGACCAAGTCTAAGTAATTCCCGTCCGATTCGAGACCAAGTATTTTACTATCATCGAGTACGTTTTCCCATCAATGATTCAATTCGTTATCCCAACTTTACTTGCGCATCATCCATTCCTATCATTTCCTTCGTTTGGGGCCAATCTCATCGTCGTTCACGCACACTCCCAGTTCCCCGTCCTACTCTAAGTCTTGCTGTCCAAGTCTATCATCCGTCCAGACGATACTGTAAGGTCAATTGCACAAGTTCAATCACTCGGCATAGGGTGGTCCTCCTATTCGCTAGGTCAGCTCACAGGTCATAGTTACAAGTCAAGTTCGTGGCTCATCGTGCAAGGTCGTTGCACGACGCTCGCCCCAAATCCTATGGTCAAACCATTTGTTCGTTTGTACGGGAGTTTCTACCCAAGTTCGCTCCACTGAAACTTATAAACATCAAGCGGCGTTCACCCTATTCGCCTCAACACATTCTCCGTTCCAAGTTCGAGCTCGTTAGGAAAGTCATCCTATGATAGGTTATCCTCAACCAAATCTTCGACATGTTAATATCGCGCGTCCGTACTAGCAATTATCATAATCTATCTCTTCAATTATGTTTTGATACAGTTCACCTATCCAATTCACGTAGTCGATCACAAGGTCATCTAGCCTTGCAATATGTCGTGCCCCGATCTCATGCAAGTCTGATTATCCACGGCGGACATGAATCACCATGTCAACATTCTCGCAGAATAATCGTCCTCATCGGGACGTAACTCTTGCGTTGCGTCTAGACTTGCTCATTTTCGATACACGGATTGCTTCTACTCAATCCTCAAGTTTTCTTATTCTTCAATCGCAAGTCCTAACAATCCTCGAATCCACCTTCGCTTCAAACCACAAGTCGAAGCAATCAAAATTGCCATGCCATGATATTTTGAGTTCGACCATTCCTGCTGGACATGAATCACCATGCCAACGCTCACGCGGAACGATCATCCCAAATCCGACGTGACGCATGTACGAGGTTGGAGTTGCGCTCGTGCAAGACAAGATCGTTGTCGTTGTGGTTATCACTGAACAATCAAGTCACTTTCCTCTCCATCCAACATTTATTTCTATCTAATCCCCAACATAGCATCCTTCGAAACAATAACTTCTAACACGGTCATCATTCATCGAATTAGAGTACCCCCGAGTTATCGTACATCGATCTTTGATACGCCTCAATACCATCGATGATGCACATAACCTGACGATCTTCCTTTTGCAACGAATTCCGAGTCGTGCAACTTAATTCCTCAATTCACGTTGTCTCATGCTAACTCTTCATTGAGCAACATCTATTCCAAATCCTTAGTCATCCTCGTATCTTCGAACCAACGTTTTCCATGCACGCTATCTTTCGATCGTGCTATCTTTGATCTCGTCCATAGGTACTTCACCTCAACTCAAGTTTCAATCCCTTCGACTAAATTCAAAATTGCATGCACGATCTCCTATGTTTCCTCGACCAAGACCTCCATTCGTTTCATGATTCGCACTACGCATTCTTAAATCGTCCGAACGATATCTCGTTTGAGACTCTCGAAATCAAAACCAACTAAGCGTTACTCATTCCAAGGCTTGCGCGATATCATCGCTTGCCGACATACTCGTTCTATTCGTAAATCCTTTAGTCTCGCTCGAACAATTTATATAACGTCCATACACCACTCAGGGTTCGAGCCATTCGACTAGTCATCGACACTCGCTCTTTTCCTTCTTTGAAGCTATCACATATACCACTCGGACTCAAGTCATTCTACAAATCCTCAAAAGGTTATTCGACTCCCGATCGACATGTCCAATTGCGCGTTCGCTCATTCTTCAAAATCTAAAAACCATTTCCCCGTGTTCGCTTTAGCGCCGGTCAAGTAGCGTCTCTATCAACATACGTTCTAAGTCTCCCTTATTCTCGTCCAAGCGATAGTCAATCTCGCTCGCAACTCGTTTGCACCATAAAGTCTAGGTGCGCGATACTCGGTACAACTTAGCCAAAAGGCTGCGTACATAACCATCCCGTTCGAACTATACTTCGGTCTCGTGTACTCGTTCGCTATTGTCAGCATAAGGTTATTCAAGCATGTCTTGTATTTTGCTAACTCTTAGCATCGGCTCCTTCCAACTCAAGTACGTCGTGGTTCGGCACAAAGGCCTTCGCCTAGCGATCCTGTTCGACCGAGTACTTGTACGAGCTTTTGAAAATATTAGACTTATTGTATGGAACATCCCAAGGCACAACGAGAGAGAGTGTACACTTCTTTTGTTTCAGAACCGAGCTTTCAAAACTGAGAAAATTGAAATAAAGTCCAAGGACGTAAAGCCGTGCTTTGATACCAAACTGTCACGTCCCGCTCCCGCAGGAGCGATCGTCCTCGCTAAGGCGTGATACCGCACGGGCCTAGGTGCGCCCGTGCAAGGCTATGTCCAGAAACGGCCAATTTTAGCTAGGCCACAGAGTCGCACAGAGTGTTCCCATTTGCAGCGGAAAGTAAATGAACACAAGTTGAAGCGAATTCAAACTCTTTATTGATATTCAATGAGTTTACAAGCGGCGCTAGGCCGATATTACAAATCGCTCAAGCTCTCTCTCTCTGAAACATAAAAAGGGCGTGCCAAGTGGCTTACAAGATGGAATGATTCATGGCAATGTTTTGATACATTATGTCCTGTATAGGGTGCTTCAGCTACTTGCAACGTTCCAAGGCCCCAGAGTTGGCTCCGCGCCTTAACACGTTCGATGGAAACTCCGTACCCGCCGGCGTCTCCTGTATCCTGCAAGTAGACTGTGGGGTTATCAGTACATTGTTATGCACTGGTGGGGAGGCTAGCTCGCCCACAATGCTATCATTACCAAACACGTTCTATTTACTTTTGTGCACCGTCTATCATTCATTGTCTTTCTAATCTTGCCTTAGGATCATTTACATGGCGTATTTCATAGCCTATCTCGTGTTGCCGAATATAAGTGTCACATGGAATTTCATGCACGACTTACTCATACTTACCGTTTGGCCTTCCCTGTCCAAAGTAAACCAAGTTAGTCAACAATTCATATGTAATAACTTATCGTGATATACGTAAGCATTCAATGTCAAGGGCGTGTCCCTGCCTCAGGCCTAGCGCTTCATAGGCGTGTTTTCTAACTCAATTTCACGAAGTACTCTTTATCCTTTGGTGTGTTATATTTCAAGCCTGTTCAGAAGGCACTTTATTTAGTTAACTTAGACCACTTTGTTCAATACAAGGACTTGCACGTGGATTGCCACCAGCAAAGCCTACTTAACTCTATATGCACCGGTCGCTGGCATCACAAGCTATTTTGGACCCTTTTTCCCTTAGTATTTCGCAACTATTCAGCGCGTGCGGCTGGTACACTTTGATAGTGTCTTGAAAATACCCTGCACTTACGTCCCCCGGGTAGCCAAGCCCCCCTAGGCAGCCCGTAAGCCCCCTTTGATTTCCGCCTAGGCCGGCCACGATCCTCCCTTTGATCATGCCGCGGAAATCCCTTATATCTTCCACCTCCCGTATACGAGGGGATTGTCTACGACTATTTCGTATTATTTGTCATTTTTAACTTAACGGCTGTCTCCGAGCCGTAGGCTAACCCTTAGCCATAATGCGTTATCGACCAGGTTAGCGTCCGTGCAGCGCGAGTAGCGAGCCCCGTTGCACGTGCCCGTCATACCCGTCGCTAACCATTCCTTTCTTCCTTATCTTTTATTCTTTCTTTCTTTTCTTTCTTTTCACTTGTCCGTTCGTTCGTTGATTCATTCACGTATTCATTCTTTCATTCGTTGGTTCATTCATTCACTTATCCATTCATTCTTTCATTCATACATTCTTACAACTCCCCATGCGGGAGTCGCCTTGGTGACCCATCGGTCCCATAGTCTTTCAATGTTGTTATACTCTACTCTGAATGACTATGTTGATAGTCTTCCGTTTCATTGTTGTAAACCATTCATTGTTTCATTGTTGAACGCGTAAGGGACTTGAACGTAAGCTTGTGCCGTAGCACGAGCATGGAGTGCGGTGCTAGAATTCTTATATTTTCTATGTTCCTTTCCATATTCTATACAAGCATTCAAGGTGAGATTAATCCCTTAGCTAGGTGCGTTGAGTCATTTATTAACATGCACGGTGTTATCGCCTAGCGATTCTCGTGATAATGTCCGCATTTTTAAGTGTCTAGGCTAAGCAAAGACGGGATCATCGAAGCCACCCACCTTAGCGATGTTCGCATCGGCCGAGCGATACTCCGAACGCGCCTTTTAAAGTCTAAGTCTGGATTCATCTTGACGGGCCAATGTAAGCCTTGCATCGATTCTTCTTCAGGTCGATGCCAACTCTTCGGGTCGACGGCTCGTTTGAGTCGTCGCACTTGCCGTTTGAATCGGCGTTCCGCTAGGGCGGAGCGGGTCATTACAGTGGTTGCCTGCCACGGCGTTGTTGAATCCTAACTGCAGCTGGATGGATTTAATTTTCTTGGCGGGGATCTTGGGTTCGAGGATGATCAAAATGTCAATCTTGTGTAGTTATTGAGGCCAGTAAGCCGTCTCTTGGTGGGTTTGTTCGCTAGACCTCGAACATTCCAGGAGAGCATGTTAAGCATTAATGCTGTTGGTGGTAGCATTTTTTGTCCGCTTGGCTGCGGATCTTGTGCGCATGGTTGACAGCTCAGTGGCTTCTATTTTATCATTTTTTTGGAGGAGGTGGATACCGTCGCGGCCATGGAGTTGTCACGGATTGGATCCTCGGCTATGGTAGAGTAGGTGTCCTTTGCGGGTTCGATACTTTCTCTCGCAGAATCCAGTATGGCCTTGCCGGGGGTATAATGATGTCTTCTATGCATCATGGTTGTTCTCCTGCTGACTGGAGGAGGAATCCTGTAGCCATGACATGTTGACCTCTCAGGACATGTTCTGGTCCCAGGATAGCTAGAGCTTCATCTACGGTGATCACATCGCTCGGAAGATGGCTGACAGGTACCATCTCGAAGCTCGGTTCAAGGGACTCGTGAGAGTCTTCAAGGACGGTGAGCGTCTGAGAGTGCTCAGTGGCTTCCGGGTCTAGGGCATAGAACTTATTGGAGAGGGGTAGGGATGCGGAGGTGTTGTGATCCATAGCTATGCCAGGGGAGGTAACCTTGACTGGCGAGCCTTTATAGTTGTCGAATCTAACGTGGGTGTTTGGATGCAGAAGCAACGGGAGGTAGGGCTGCAACTGTTGATTTCTGTCGACTTTACCCGGATCGTCTTTTCGGACGGTATTCCTCTTGAGCTCAGGGTGAAGACGGAAACAGTGTTCTGCTAGGTGTCCTCGCAAATTGCAGTATTTGCAGAAAATGATGTGGTTGTGTAACACCCAGTTTTCCAGAAGAGGATAATTTTGAAATTTTGTAATTATAATTATTATTTATTTATATTATAATTTTTGGTAATTTTTAATAGTGTAACCTTGGAGACTGGTTGACCAAGAGCCTAGCCATGTGATTAGGGTACTTTGTTTATTATTTCTAATTTAAGGATATTTTTGTCATTTTTGGGGTTATTTGAATTTATTAGAATTTATTTGAATTTATGGGAATTTTTAGAATTTATTTTGGAATTGTTTGAATGAGGGTTGACTAGGTTGACTTTGACTAGCAATGACCTTAGTAAACTAACCTAGGAGCTAACCCTAGTTGAGTTGGACTTGGTTAGGTCATGCAACCCTAGTTAGACTAGAGTTGACATATGGTTTAGTTATTTGACTCACGTTAGGATATTAAGTCATAAGCCATGACTTGTGGTTAAACCCATGATTAATAATTTAGCCATAAGAAGCCCAAAGCCCATTAGCCAAATGCATAACCCTAACCCTAACATAATTGTCCAGCCACTTAACCCATCCTTGGGATTCCCCTCTTATAAATATTCTCTTAGAAATTAGGGCTAGCCTCTAAGGAAGAACAAGCTTTAGAAAGAGGTATTTTCTCAACTTCTAAAATCCCTAGAAATTCTATTTTAGCTCCATTTTCCCTCAAACAAATTGCAATGGGTTTTAATTGAAGTATTCTTGCTGTTGTTGCATGTTATTCTCAGATTCAAATCAATTTGGAGAAGTTTGACCATCAAGAGGAACACCTCTCTTTAGAGCTTTTTGGAGATTTTGATACATAGAGGTAACTTTCAATCTTCACCATGAAATTTAGGTTTTATTGCATATCTAGGGAGCCCTAGGCCTAACCTAACTGTAGGAATAGGAAACCCTAGAATTTGAGTCCAATTCGTGTCCTATTTGGACACGTATCGGTGTCTTAGTGCATGTGTTTGATGAAATGCCCCAATGGGCATTTCGACCTAATTTTCAGAAACTATTTGAATAGGAAATTAGTTTTTGGTGTTGCTTATGCATTTCTTTTGGTCTGGAGGAGTCTCTGTGTCGTGTCGTGTCGGATTCGACACTTGCACATGCGGGTGCGCGCGCGCGTGAGGCAGTGCGCGTGTCCTGCCACTCGGGGGCTATTGTTCTTAGGACACAGCACAAGGACACGCGAAACTCGACACACACTGGGGGGCAATGACTGACACCACGTGTGTCAAGTCTCACGTGTCCCCATGGCGTGTCGAGGGAGTAATCCTCGTTGCACTGGTCGGGACTGATAGTTCAGTCGGGTATTTTTCGACACTGATACGGTTTTCGTATCACTCACAAACACGACTTGGACACGAGTTGCCTAGCCTAATGTGTAGTCCTATAGGTGGGCTACCTAGGTTAGTAACCTCGAGACACGAAGTGTCTTGTGTCGTGTGCACGACACGCATGCACTTGTGCACGAGACAGTGCACTGCTGTGCACTGTTTTGCATTTTATTGCATGGACACGCCGTGTCCGGCTATGGTGGACACGAGACACTTGCAAGGACACATGTACACTCTATATTTTAGTTACCAACCATAAGTTTTGTATTTTAGTTTGATTTGATTCTCTTTTCCTGTTTTACCAAAAGAGAACTGATACATGTATTTTTCTGTGAGTTTCCAATTTTTAAATACGAGTTTTGTCAGTTGTTTTCGCCTATTTAATACTGTTAAATGTTGGTTTTGAGTCCCTAAATTGTTTCTCCTATACTTGATCTAGTTGTGGTTCGAATTTGGAATGATTTGGTGGTATATTGGAATCAAAATGGGCTTGGAAATATAGGACTGAACTGGGTTCAGTTTTCTGTTAATACATGAATTGTTTTCCTCCTATTTCTTCCTGCACAGCCTAGTAAGACAGTCCCTATTTCACATCCCTCACTCACTCTCCACACACACACGCACACATCTACACACATGGTCACTCACTCTCTACACACACACCCATCTCCACACTATTGCACTTTCTCTCACTCACATGTACACACACCATTACACACACATACAGTTTATTCACTCACCCTCTCAATCACAGTTCACTCACACCCTCTAGCACTCATTTCATCCCTTACTCACTCAATGACACACACACACATATACACTCTCTATCATATCATGTATGTATATTTACATATATTATATGTATTATGTATATAAATTATGCATATGAATGTATATGCAATATAATTAGCCTAGACATGTGTATTTTGATTTGAGCCTAGGTATATATAATGTATATATATGTGAAGTTCCTAATGTATTGTAATATAACCTAGTATGTGTGAGTGTAATATATGTAGACTATGTGTATGTATCCATGAATATGGCTAACCTATGTGTATAGACATGTAATGACTAGGTTGAATTGTGGTGTGTACTAGCTAGTATGAGTTGTAATGACTTGGTATGCTAGCATAGGCTAGTTTAGCCTAGTTTAGACTAGTATAGACTTGATTAGCCTAGAATGACTTGTTTAACCTAGTTTAGACTTGTTAGACCTAGTTTGACCATAGTTGACTAAGTTTGACTTTTAGGGTTGACCTTAGTTGACCAAGAGTTGACTTTGGCCTAGATTGACCTAGACTCATGTAGAGTGCATAGTAGAACTTCATTTTACCATTTTAGACTTGTTGTGACTTGTGCTATTCTGATTAGGAGCCAGACACCACTCCTCGGACAGTACTTTCATATTGGACACTTAGATACCAGGCGAGTACATTCTTTGATCATTTCATATCCTGCTTAGAATTATTTTCCTGCATTAAATTACTTTACTTGATACTGTCACGTTGGTCACACGGATTAGTACTATATGGATCCCTTCTTGAGATGTTATCCCTTCAGGGAGCATCGGGTACTCTATGTTCTGTGCGTTTCACTTAAATGGCGTATTACTATGCTTCTTTGGTTCTTTGATCACTTGTGACATATACTCTTATGATCACAGAGTCTTCTTTGAATCCTTATCCCATTTATTGGGTTTTCCAGAATCCCTATTTATGGGACTACTATGTACCACCCTTCGGGGGCCGTTACATAGAATCATAACATAACCTGGTTGGATCCTTGTGTATTAATTGGGGGTACGGGGGAGTAGAAGTAGACATGTGAATAATATCCAAGTAGTGTAGCATCAGAATCATTCCATAGTGTAGTATCAGAATCATCCTATGCCATTTATATATCTATATTATACTCTGACTCACTAGCCACTGTTAGTTCTTTACTTATAGTAGATATTTCTATTACAGTTCTCTCTCTCTGTTTACATACTGCATTTCTTCAGTATCTATATCTTACTTTACTGCATGATTATATTTTCTAACCTGCTATGAACTGTTGAGATGTATTGTACTCGCTCCTATCCTGACTGGACCTGTTGAAAATATTACAGAGGACGAGGAGGAGGCCTGTGGGGATACCTTCTGCAGGACAGCTCTAGCTGACGATCTTACCTTACTGCCTAGACTAGCTTAGTTAGACTTATCTTACTTATGTTGTCTTGATACTAGTAGTTAGACTTTATTTCTGTCTTTGAGATTTGGGCTGTATATATTCTTTCTATTCAGTAGCTGAGACCTTGTACTCTGGATATCTGCTGAGATGTTATCTTAGACTATTTGATCATCTGTATTTTTCTTGAGTTCTTTATCATATCGTGCTTCTTCTTCCTTAGTTGTGATTGAGTTTACTTTCTGCTATGTCACCCCCACTCGGGGAGTATAAACTGTTTAGCCTTATACTGTTAGATGCATTGAGACCTAGGACAGCGTTCTACCGCCGACACTGCGGCGTAGGCTGGGCGTTGTTATGTTCTCGTACCCTCACAGTGGGTGTGGGTCGTGACACATTTTTAGTGGTGGCCCATGCAGGTCGAGTTTATGTAGTGGTATTCGAACTAGAGTATCACTACAGCCTGCAGTAGGATTAGGGAATATTTGAAGGTACTCAATCACATTAGGAAAAACTCTTTATCAGATTTCTTTTGTCTAAAATTGTTGCTTATTGACTTCCTTTTGAATATAAACTGTCCTTCTTTGAATTTTTGCTTCATTCTCAGAAATTGCTTCTTCTTTTGATCTGTTTTTATGATGGTTATGAAGACACGATCTCATCACTTCGGTTCGGGGGATACTATCGAGAGGCTGGCCACCTCTCGTCCTGTTCATCAGGGCCTCGAGACCGCAGCTCCTGTTGTGCCAACTTAGGTTGGCATTTCTGCTACATTGGAGGTGCACCTCTGTCTGTACAGAGGCTTTTTTGTTATTTCCGATTTCTCTCAGCAGTAGCGGTTCATGCAACATCAGCAGCAGACCAGGAGAAACCAGCAGGGCGAGCTATCGTCAGGACTGTCGAGGATGCACAGACCATTGGAGATCTTGCTGTAAGTTCCGTTCTTCTTGATTCCATTCCCAAAATTGTCTTTTATAACTACCTTGAAATCCGGTTCCATTTGTTCCTTGTTGATTAATTAATTTTGTTATGTTGCTCTTTTGTTATGTTGTTTTCTTTTTTTTCTTTCCTTTCTCTTTCTTTCTGAGAAAATCATATGGGCTAGGTCACCTCAGTTATGGAATCTAGAATCTTCGATGGTCGTGTTAGTTGGCATAGTGAGGACATGTAGTCAGATTTTGGATGTATTTCTCGGGTATGGGAATTTAAAATTTTTGCCGTCACATGCGGCAATGCGAAAATTTTAAATACCATGAACCTAGAGGTACGTACCTTAGTCAAGGACTCTGTGATTATCGTAGCCTTGCTCACTAGCATGATGAAGACTCTGGACAACATGATTTTGGACAGACGCATATGATTAACAGGTTGTATCTTGAGAAGATTTTAAACATCATACCCTTCTGTTGTTGTAAATAACTTAGTAGTAAGGATACTTAGTTTGTGGAGTTTGTTCATAGGTAGATCTTCATAGTGAAATGATATGACGACTTGTAGAGTGTCTGTACCCTAGATATGATAGTTAGCATTGGTATTAGAATAGTAACCTATTGTAGATAATTTCTCTGTTATTTATAATACCAACCAGTTTATATATAGGACATTAGTATGCCTTACAGCCTTCATGATTGTTATTATTTTCCCTTACACTTTCCAGAGAGGCACCCATGACTAGAGCCTGTCCTTGAGTATAGTTGTAGCTGCACCTAAGACTGAGAGGTCTATATACATAGATAGATTGCAGAGGGTATTGGCATATGGGATATGGGTTTGGTTAGTATCTATAGGTTATTGTTGTATAGGATTATTGACATGTTGTTTAGCCTATATTTGGTTCAGTTTTCTATTTTAGTTAAGTTCTCTTTGTGTTGAGTTCAGTCATGTTTAATCAACCTTTACAGGTAGTATGCAGACCCTTACCTGATACGTATGCATGCTACACTTTGATTACCAACCTATCTAAATACATATTAATATGTTGTTGATGTATAAATTCTCAAAACCCCAATATTCTGATACAGCATAGTATCAGAGACTGGTTCTTTGCTTTTTTCTGTTTAAATTCATAAATTAAATATAAATTTTATGTTATTAGTTATGTTTACATCACTGCACATTTATGTTATACATAGGATTTCAATTCAAAAAAAATTGGTTGAGTTTTGTGTTTGAATTTGTCAAATCTAAGATGGTGTGCATATTAACCCTTAATACTGGATTTTAAATGTTAGTTCAAATTGCTTTTTTTTAATGTAATATTTTGAGCTATATACATTGTTGTATGTAGGAATATAATGTTAGGTTTCATATTCTTACATGTTAGATTGTGATAAACATTGGGTTGGTTTGATGTTCGAATTTCTCCAAAATCCTAAAACTGAATACATGATTACATTTTTACATTGATTTCAAATGTTTAGTTCAATTTCAGATTTAATATGTAATATTGAACTATGTGCATAGACAAATGTATGGATAGTATGTTAGGGTTCATCTCCATCATGTTAGGATGTGTTGGGAGCATTGAGTTAGTTGTGATGTTTTAAATCCCTAAAAATCTGAAACTGCATTATGTTAATATTACCCTGGTTTAAATATTAGCTCATTTTAAGATTTTGTATGTAAATGCTGAACTAAAACTGGATTTAACCTTTCAATACTAAGCTATACCCTGTACAAGGACACACACACCCTAACTTAGTATACACTGCCATGTAAATCTAACCTTTCCTCTCTATGTTATGTTCATATACCTGTATAGATATATATAGAGTTTATGCATACATGTTATAATGTATATAGATACATAACTAAATCTCTAACTCTTTATATATATAGATATGGTTAGCCATGCATGTTATGAGTAAATAGGTTGTGCATTGTAGATTGTTTAACCAATATGCCATGAGTAGTGTAACTTGATAGCTATTGTCTTGAAACCCAAATCCTCCTATACACATGCCCACTATCTAACCATATGAACATGTCCACATACATCCATACACACACGAACCACATAACATTTACATAATGCTAGCTTTTTCCTCTCTAACACACTCTCTATATATACACATTGTGATTGGATTCCATGCAATTGACTTTTATTCTTTAACTTTGATTTTTTTTTCTTAAATAGTATCCCTTAATAGATAATTGGTAGTTATCTTTATTATATTTTATTTTTGATAAGTACCAGTTTTCATATAGGAGGGTAGACTGCCTTACAGTCTTGATGAATGTTATTTCTGTATCTTTTCTAGTTTAGCACCCTAGATTGTTTGTGTGTTTTGATACCCTATGACCGTTTTGGTTAGCATGACTAGTATACCTAGATGAGACTTCACTACCATCATATGCCATGACCCTGTATGACGTCTTTTTAATCGTATGTTTTATTTAAGTTCTGAGACTTTGATTACTGGAGGCTTAGCCTAGAAGGAGTACGACCACCTTTAATTTTGAGAACGAAATTTTTATAAGGTGGGTAGGATTGTAACACCCAGTTTTTCAGAAGAGGATAATTTTGAAATTTTGTAATTATAATTATTATTTATTGATATTTATTTATATTATGATTTTTGGTAATTTTTAATAGTGTAACCTTGGAGACTGGTTGACCTAGAACCTAGCCATGTGATTAGGGTACTTTGTTTATCATTTCTAGTTTGAGGGTATTTTTGTCATTTTTGGGATTATTTGAATTTATTAGAATTTATTTGAATTTATGGGAATTTTTAGGATTTATTTTGGAATTGTTTGAATGAGAGTTGACTAGGTTAACTTTGACTAGCAATGACCTTAGTAAACTAACCTATGAGCTAACCCTAGTTGAGTTGGACTTGGTTAGGTCATGCAACCCTAGTTAGACTAGAGTTGACCTATGGTTTAGTTATTTGACTCAAGTTAGGACATTAAGTCATAAGCCATGACTTGTGGTTGAACCCATGATTAATAATTTAGCCATAAGAAGCCCAAAGCCCATTAGCCAAATGCATAACCCTAACCCTAACATAATTGTCCAGCCACTTAACCCATCCTTGGGATTCCCTCCTTATAAATATTCTTTTAGAAATTAGGGCTAGCCTCTAAGGAAGAACAAGCTTTAGAAAGAGGTATTTTCTCAACTTCTAAAATCCCTAGAAATTCTATTTTAGCTCCATTTTCCCTCAAACAAATTGCAATGGGTTTTAAATGAAGTATTCTTGCTGTTGTTGCATGTTATTCTCAGATTCAAATTAATTTGGAGAATTTTGACCATCAAGAGGAACACCTCTCTTTAGAGCTTTTTGGGGATTTTGATACATAGAGGTAACTTTCAATCTACACTATAAAATTATGGTTTTATTGCATATCTAGGGAGCCATAGGCCTAACCTAACTGTAGGAATAGGAAACCCTAGAATTTGAGTCCAATTCGTGTCCTATTTGGACACGTATCAGTGTCTTAGTGCATGTGTTTGATGAAATACCCCAATGGGAATTTCGACCTAATTTTCAGAAACTATTTGAATAGGAAATTAGTTTTTGGTGTTGCTTATGCATTTCTTTTGGTCTGGGGGAGTCTCTGTGTCGTGTCGTGTCGGATTCGACACTTGCACACGCGGGTGCGCCCGCGCGCGTGAGGCAGTATGCGTGTCCTGCCACTCGGGGGCTATTGCTCTTAGGACACAGCACAAGGACACGTAAAACTCGACACACGCTGGGGGGCAATGACTGACACCACATGTGTCAACTCTCACGTGTCCCCATGGCCTTTCGAGGGAGTAATCCTCGTTGCACTGGTCGGGACTGACAGTTCAGTCGGGTATTTTCGACACTGATACGGTTTTCGTATCACTCACAGACACGACTTGGACACGAGTTGCCTAGCCTAATGTGTAGTCCTATAGGTGGGATACCTAGGTTAGTAACCTCGAGACACGAAGTGTTTTGTGTCGTGTGCACGACACGCGTGCACTTGTGCACGAGACAGTGCACTGCTGTGCACTGTTTTGCGTTTTATTGCGTGGACACGCCGTGTCCGGCTATGGTGGACACGAGACACTTGCAAGGACACATGTACACTTTATATTTTAGTTACCAACCATGAGTTTTGCATTTTAGTTTGATTTGATTCCATTTTCCTGTTTTACCAAAAGAGAACTGATACATGTATTTTTCTGTGAGTTTTCAGTTTTTAAATACGAGTTTTGTCAGTTGTTTTAGCCTATTTAATACTGTTAAATGTTGGTTTTGAGTCCCTAAATTGTTTCTCCTATACTTGATCTAGTTGTGGTTCGAATTTGGGATGATTTGGTGGTATATTGGAATCAAAATGGGCTTGGGAATGTAGGACTGAACTGGGTTCAATTTTCTGTTAATACATGAATTATTTTCCTGCTATTTCTTCCTGCACAGCCTAGTGAGACAGTCCCTATTTCACATCCCTCACTCACTCTCCACACACACACACACACATCTACACACATGGTCACTCACTCTCTACACACACACCCATCTCCACACTACTGCACTTTCTCTCACTCACATGTACACACACCATTACACACACACACACAGTTTATTCACTCACCCTCTCAATCACAGTTCACTCACACGCTCTAGCACTCATTTCATCCCTCACTCACTCAATGACACACACACATATACACTCTCTATCATATCATGTATGTATATTTACATATATTATATGTATTATGTTTATAAATTATGCATATGAATGTATATGCAATATGATTAGCCTAGACATGTGTATTTTAATTTGAGCCTAGGTATATATAATGTATATATATATATGAAGTTCCTAATGTATTGTACTATAACCTAGTATGTGTGAGTGTAATATATGTAGACTATGTGTATGTATCCATGAATATGGCTACCCTACGTGTATAGACTTGTAGTGACTAGGTTGAGTTGTGGTGTGTACTAGCTAGTATGAGTTGTAATGACTTGGTATGCTAGCATAGGCTAGTTTAGCCTAGTTTAGACTAATATAGACTTGATTAGCCTAGAATGACTTGTTTGACCTAGTTTAGACTTGTTAGACCTAGTTTGACCATAGTTGACCAAGTTTGACTTCTAGGGTTGACCAGAGTTGACCAATAGTTGACTTTGGCCTAGATTGACCTAGACTCATGTAGAGTGCATAGTAGAACTTCATTTTACCATTTTAGACTTGTTGTGACTTGTGTTGTTCTGATTAGGAGTCAGACACCACTCCTTGGATAGTACTTTCATATTGGACACTCAGATACCTGGCGAGTACATTCTTTGATCATTTCATATCCTGCTTAGAATTATTTTCCTGCATTAAATTACTTTACTTGATACTGTCACGTTTGTCACACGGATTAGTACTATATGTATCCCTTCTTGAGATGTTATCCCTTCAGGGAGCATCGGGTACTCTATGTTCTGTGCGTTTCACTTACATGACGTATCACTATGCTTCTTTGGTTCTCTGATCACTTGTGACATATACTCTTATGATCACAGAGTCTTCTTTGAATCCTTATCCCATTTATTGGGTTTTCCAGAATCCCCATTTATGGGACTACTATGTACCACCCTTCGGGGGCCGTTACATAGAATCAAAACATAACCTGGTTGGATCCTTGTGTATTAATTGGGGGTACGGAGGAGTAGAACTAGACATGTGAATAATATCCAAGTAGTGTAGCATCAGAATCATTCCATAGTATAGCATCAGAATCATCCTATGCCATTTACATGTCTATATTATACTCTGACTCGCTAGCCACTGTTAGTTCTTTACTTATAGTAGATATTTCTATTACAGTTCTCTCTCTCTGTTTACATACTGTATTTCTTTAGTATCTATATCTTACTTTACTGCATGATTATATTTTCTAACCTGCTATGAACTGTTGAGATGTATTGTACTCGCTCCTGTCCAGACTGGACCTGTTGAAAATATTACAGAGGACGAGGTGGAGGCGTGTGGGGATACCTTCTGCAGGACAACTCTAGCTGACGACCTTACCTTACTGCCTAGACTAGCTTAGTTAGACTTATCTTACTTATGTTGTCTTGATACTAGTAGTTAGACTTTATTTCTGTCTTTGAGATTTAGGCTGTATATATTCTTTCTATTCAGTAGCTGAGACCTTGTACTCTGGATATCTGCTGAGATGTTATCTTAGACTATTTGATCATCTGTATTTTTCTTGAGTTCTTTATCATATCGTGCTTCTTCTTCTTTAGTTGTGATTGAGTTTACTTTCTGCTATGTCAACCCCACTCGGGGAGTATAAACTGTTTAGCCTTATACTGTTAGATGCATTGAGACCTAGTGTAAGCCCCTGTTTTTCAAATTTTAGTTAAATTAGTGTTAATTAAATTTTAATGCCATTTATAGCCTTAAAATAATTATTAGGATTTTTAGGAATTTTTCTAGAATTTTTAAATGAGTTTTATATATTAAAATATTGATTTACAAATTTTCTAAAATGTTTTAATTGACTTTTGTAATTAATTAGATTATTTAAATAGCATTTTGTCATTTTTGAATTGTTTTTATATCAGTATGCAATTTACTTAATTGTTAAATATATCGGTTTGTAATTTGTTAATTGTTTTAAACTACTGAATGCAAATTATTATTTGCATTTGCTACTGTGGGGACCTATATGCAATAACCTAAACCCTAGGGACCCTATTGCAAGACTCATACCCACCCCCCTGCCCGACGACCGACGACGACGATCGGCCTGCCCCCGCCAATTCCGGCTGCCCCGACCGACCTAGCACCGCCCACGACCCCCTATTTAAACCCCTCTCTCCCCCCCAGACCAAACCCTAACCCTAAATCCTCTCTAGCCACCCCCACGACCACCGTTCTTCTCCTTTTTCCCTAAACCCTAACCGCAGCTCCGACGAACTCCTCGTCCAGCCCCCACGTCGAGTGCCACAACCCCCAACCACTCTCATCCGACTCGCCGCGCTGAGCCGCGCCCAGCGCCACCGGAGCGCCGCCTCGCCGACGCCTCCTCCGCCGTCCACGACCCTCGAAAACCCCTTCGACGACCGGACACGTGAGTGGCAGTATTCCTTTGTGTCGTGCGTGTCTCGTGTTGAGTCGAAATTGTTCGCCGTGTCCTGGCAAACACGAGCGTAGACCAGGACACGTGAAACTCGTGTCGTACGTATCGTGCTGAGCGAGGATACAAGACACCTGTGTCTCTAACAGTCAGGACACAGGACTGTGTTCATATTTTTTTTTATTATTTAAAAACTTAATACCTAAATAAAATTAACTAAAGCCCTAACTCTAACACAACTGATGGGCTGACCCCTGGCCAGCCCGTCCTAACCTAACCCCCCCCCCCTGCGCGCTCGGGTTCGAGCCCCCTTCACTTCTTTTCTGTTTTCTTTTTCTTTTCTTTTTCTTTTTCTGTTTTATATATATATTTATATATTAAATATATTTTTTTTATATATATATGTATATATTTTTTATATATATATGTATATATATATATATATATATATATATATATATATATATATATATTTATATATATATATATATATATTTATACTATACATATAGTATATATATATTTATACTATATGTATATATCTTCATATGTATATATATATTTATACTATATATATTTAATATATATATATATATATTTATACTATACATATAGGTATATATATATTTATACTATATGTATATATCTTCATATGTATATATATATTTATACTATATATATATATATATATATATATATATATATATATATATATATATATATATATATATAATATATATATATATATATATATATATATATATATATATATATATATATATATATATATATATATATATATATATATATATATATATATATATGTACTTTCAACATATGTATGTATATATTTATTTTGTATAATTTTACCATATTAAAATAATAATATTTATTTTGCACTATTACCAAATTGTATTTCTAGTGTATTTAAATTACTGCAACCATTTGGTATCCAAGCCTAGCATGGATTTTTGGGCCCAAATGTGTTTTCACATATTCAAGACCTGTACAAGTCATATTGGACTTGATTCATGGCCTTGGGTCCTGTATTTGAACTTTGGTTCAAATTATATACATGGACAAAATATGCGGATAATTAATTATTTAATTTCAATTGTGTGCAATGCTGTTTTTAATTTTCTAAAAATACTTAAAGTACTGCTAAAATTCTGGAAAAATAATATTTAGATACTATGTTAATTTAGCTAATTTATTATAATTTTTGTAGTATTTAATTTACAGTTTTGCCACTAGTTTGGCATATGAAACCAAAACTCATTTTCTGTATACTTAGGAAACCTGATTTTTATTAAATATTTGTACTGGTTAATAAATTCCAGAAAAATTATAATAAATTTCTATGATTAACAAGGATCACTTTGATACTTTACTTTGAGTAAAACTAGGCTTTTTGTCTATTTCTAAAATTTTTAGAACACAATGGTCATTGGATTTATTTATTGATTAATTACGACTTGTAGCTTTTTGTGTTATTTTGAGTTTTAGCCGTATTGAACCCCACCCCTCACTAGTGTAAAGACCCTAGAAAGTTATTTAACGTAGTGTGTCACCCCATATTGGTCTCCTATGCCAAAGTCATCATTTTGGCTAGGTGCCCAATCACAAGTCGTGTCGCACCAATTAGTGTCCTAGTGTTCTAGCTTAGTGTAAAAATTAGTTATTGTATTTATTTCTACAGTGACGAGTTACCGGACATCCATAGCACTTTTATCGTAGCTTGTTTTGCTTTGCTTTGCTAGAGGCAAGTACTTTCTACAAACTTTACATACTGTTACATAAATGAACTGCCAATCCAACCATGTTAAATGCTGATCCTTGGGATAGTAAGTTAAAATATCACATGTTGTACTTTCCATTACTACCATGCTTAGAACAGTCTTGATGTATCTCTCACATGATTAGAATATGGGTTATGGGGAAACTGATAGTAGTGTACGTGATCATGACCCCCCTATAGTAGCGAGCGAGGTCGCATTTTATATGCATACCTTGCCGCAGGCCATTATCCCGTATTTCTGTACGGATGTACACCTATGCTTGTTAACTTGTACGTATGTACATTTCATTTACATGTACCACAGTATATTATACATCTATTGACCGATCACGTACTTGCTACAGTTTTAAACATTACATATACATCTGTCTCTATGACATATGTGTCCTTGCCATGATAGACTATGTGATGCCATGCTTTCCAGTTATTCCTCTTATGTTCATTTCCATGTTTCATATGCTAGTTTGCTAGATTCAGTACTTGCTCCCGTCCTGACAGGATAACGTTGTAGGTATCCTTACTGAGGAGGAGTTACTCTGCGACACCTATTATGGAGTTACTGTCGAGGACCCGGCTTTGCTTTACGAGGATGTTCCTGCGGGGAACCTCGCCTAGTTGTCTTTTGTTTACTTAGACTTTTGAGAGTAGACATGTATTAGACTATATATTTTGTAACTGGACATGTATCCAGTTTTACATTTCAGTTCACTTGTACTTGGACATTTTACTATATACGACGACTTTTGTGTTTGGAGCATTTATGATTCTTCTTCACTTATAGAACTGTTAGCACATTTAGTCTTATCCTGTTGTCTTTAGAACAGCTTACTACGTTTTATCTCAATGTAGGCTGGGCATGACTCGGCCTGGCCCAACAATTTGGGTAGCGGGTCGTGACATGTTTTTAGTGGTGGCCCATGCAGGTCCTGACTAAACTGTTTGGTTACGTTATTGTACCAAGCATGCCTGCAATTAGGAACTTAAGGTAATTAGACAACATTAGGAATGACGCTTAGAACACCTAGAGGAATGCTAGGATTACAACATAGGAAAACATCACATGTTTGCTATTATAATTAAATTTTCTTGTCTATGATTGCTTACTTTCAATAAGTCCTTATAAGTCCTTTTATTTTGTAATTTAGATGGTGCTTACTCGTTCATCCCAGTATGTTACCCCCGATAATGGCGCCCTCCTTATCCAGTCAGCTGACCAGTCGACTGATACACCTCCACCTACCACATTCTCCCACTCCACAGATCCACAAACCCAGATACCACAACCACCTTCCACCTCACATGCCCAGCAGGACCCGATACTTCTACCACCCCCTATCACTATACCCACCCAGGCTTCCATCACACTCGACGGGAACCAGCTGCTCACTCTGATTCAGGGGTTCCTAACAATCCATCAGGAGCAGACTACCCTACTCCGTCAGAGCATGGATCATTCTGAGGGACGTCCCGTGGTCCCACCACATGTAGAGCCACGACAGAGAGCGGGGATGATCAAGGACTTCATGGGTCTGAATCCCAAGGAGTTCTCAGGGACTGAGGGCATAGTAGTAGCAGATGACTGGCTAGATTCGGTAGAGAGAAAACTTCTGGGAGTTAGGATGTCGGATGACCTCCAGGTCGAGGCAGCAGGTTTTCTGCTGATAGACTTAGCAGGAGTCTGGTTCCGGAATGAGCTGTTGTTTGCGAGAGGGAGAGCCACTTGGGATCAGTTCAAGATCCAGTTCAAGAAGAAATTCTTCTCGACCACTGCCAGAATAGCCATGGGGCTACGATTCCAGAACATCCAGCAGGGGAACCGTTCTGTTGATGACTATGTGGCAGAGTTTAGTCGCCTGAGCCGTTTTGCTCCTAGTCTGGTTGCAGATCCAGAGGAGATGACCCGTAGGTTTTGCCATGGTCTAGTTCCAGACATTGGCATTCTTATAGTGGCGAACGGTATGACTGACTACTACCAGAGCCTAGAGTTGGCCCGGAGCATTGAGGAGCGTCTTCTGTCTAGCAAGAGGCCGGCTTCTGTACATCATGAGGGACCGTCCAAGCGTCAGGCTTTCCAGCAGAGAGCACTGACGCCGCCACAGCAGACTTACCGTCCCCCTACACCACATCATCAGACCCCGCCAGTTAGAGCCCCGGGACCCCGACAGTAGCAGAGGGTAGCTATATGTTCTTTCTACGGAAGACCAGGGTACGACAGCTCCATTTGCAGGAAGAGGTTGAAGCAGTGCTTAGTCTGTGGGTCTGCCACCCATCAGATTCGGGACTGCCCAATAGCGAAGCCTAGAGGACCACTCCCGACTCAGCAGCAGAGGTTTGGGCAGCATCTGCAGCAGCAGAAGGGACCTCAGGGGAAGGTTTATAGCCTAGCCCTTGAGCCGGAGCCGGAGCAGGTTTCAGAGCCCGATTACTTAGCTGACGTCATTACAGGTCATGTTTATTTGCATACTTTTCTAGCTCTATGCTTGTTTGATTCTGGTGCATCTCATAGCTTCCTGTCATTAGAGTTCATGCATGAACATCACTTAGTATCTACACCTACTGTGGAGATTAGTAGAGTAATGACGGGAGGAGGACCAGTGCCTATTAGAGCTAGTTATAGATGCTCTATTATGATAGCCGGGAGAGAGTTTGAGGGGCGATTCTTTGTGATGCCACTCTCCGGTTATGATATCATATTGGGGATGGACTGGCTTAGCTATGTCCATGCATCTATAGATTGTCATGAGGGTAGTATTTTGTTCAGTCCCCCAGGCACAGCACCATTCAGTGTCAGGAGGACAGGGCCGGAGATCAGCCTAGAGCCGAACTGTTGTGCTACAGTCGGGGACGCAGCAGCGCCACACCCTATTATTAGGAAGTTTATGGATGTATTCCCAGAGGATCTTCCAGGACTTCCGCCTGACAGAGATGTGGAGTTCACCATAGATTTAGTGCTGGGTTCATCACCAGTATCCCGGGCTTGCTATAGAGTGAATCCCAAGGAGGCCATAGAGATGAAAGAGCAGATTGATGACCTGTTGAAAAAGGGTTTCATTCGATCCAGTGCTTCTCCATGGGGAGCACCAGTGCTCTTTGTGCCTAAGAAGAATGGTACAGTCCGGTTGTGTATTGACTACCGAGCCTTGAATGCCATCACCATCAAGAACAAATATCCTTTGTCCAGGATAGATGATTTGTTCGACCAGTTGAGTGGGGCGAAGGTGTTTTCCAGGATAGACTTGAGATCCGGGTACCACCAGGTGAAGGTTAGGCCAGCAGACATCCAGAAGACGGCGTTCAACACGAAGTACGGGCAGTATGAGTTTCTGGTGATGCCATTTGGTCTCACAAATACGCCAGCTGTCTTTATGAATTTGATGAATAAGACATTTCACCAGTATCTGGATAAGTTTATCGTAGTGTTTATCGACGACATCCTGATATACTCGAAGACGCCGGAGGAGCATGCAGAGCACTTGCGGATAGTTTTGGGGATTCTGAGGCAAGAGAGATTGTTTGCCAAATTGCCGAAGTGCGAGTTCTTTTTAGACCGAGTGGAGTTTCTCGGCCATGTAGTCACTGGAGATGGAATCTCGGTGGATCCCAAGAAGATTGCTGCAGTTGAGACGTGGAAGGCTCCGACGACAGTTTCAGAGGTCAGGAGCTTTCTGGGTTTAGCAGGCTATTATAGAAAGTTCGTCCAGAACTTTGCTAGGATAGCTGAACCCATGACGAAGCTGACGCGGAAGGACGCAGAGTACATCTGGTCAGAGGACTGCCAGACAGCATTTGAGGAGCTGAAGAGGAGGCTGACGATCGCTCCAGTTCTGACATTGCCTTCAGGTTCTGGAGGTTTCACCATATACAGTGATGATTCTGGAAAGGGGCTAGGATGTGTCCTACAACAGCATAGGAAAGTGATTGCTTATGCATCTAGGCAATTGCGGACTCATGAGAGGAATTATCCTATCCATGACCTCGAGCTAGCTGCGGTGATCTTTGCACTCAAGTTATGGAAACATTACTTATACGGAGAGCGTGTGGAGATCTTTACTGACTACAAAAGCTTGAAGTATGTGTTCACGCAGAAAGAGCTGAACATGAGGCAAAGACGATGGTTGGAGTTGATGAAGGACTTCGACATCGATTTACAGTATCACCTCGGGAAGGCAAATGTGGTGGCGGATGCGCTGAGCAGGCATCCGATGGCATGGTATCTGATGATAGATCGGCATTTGCGGGAGGATCTGGAGAAGCTCGGCATCGAGCTAGTTCGGCCAGGATCAGTGATACGGATGATGGCGCTTGACATTCAGTCAGGTTTGATGGAGCAGATCCAGGGGGCACAGTCTACAGATGAGAGCCTTCGCAGACTTCGACCCCAGGCTTTAGCTGGATTACTGGATGACTTTACAATAGCAGATGACGGATCCTTGAGGCATGGCAGCCGATTGTACGTGCCGAAAGGAGAGCTGGTAGAGGCAGTCTTATAGGAGGCGTACCGATCGAGATATTCTATTCACCCTGGTGCTAACAAGATGTACCGTGACTTGCGAAAACATCTTTGGTGACACGGGATGAAGAGAGATGTATCGCGTTTCATCTCGAGATGCCTAGTTTGCCAGCAGGTCAAGGCGGAGCGCCAGAGGCCAGCTGGTTTGTTGCAGCCGTTACCCATTCCCGAGTGGAAGTGGGAACATATTACGATAGACTTCATTTCAGGGCTTCCTCGTTCCCAAGGAGGGAATGATGCCATCTGGGTCATCGTAGACAGGCTGACAAAGTGTACGCACTTCATACCCTTCAAGGTGGGGCTTTCTACCGAGAAGTTGGCAGAGCTATACATGCAGCAGATAGTTCGCCTACACGGAGTGCCGGTGAGCATCGTGTCAGACAGAGACAGCAGATTCACATCCCATTACTGGAGGAGCTTGCAGGAGAAGTTGGGCAGTAGGCTCAAGTTCAGTACGGCGTACCACCCACAGACAGATGGACAGTCCGAGAGGACGATACAGACACTGGAGGATATGCTGAGGACCTGCGTGCTGGACTTCGGAGGATCATGGGAGAGCCATCTGCACTTGGTAGAGTTTCATACAATAACAGCTACCAGGCCAGTATTGGTATGTCTCCATTCGAGGCGCTTTATGGACGACGATGCCGCATACCGCTCTTTTGGGATGATATCGGAGACAGAGTTATGCTTGGGCCAGAGATGATCACGGATGCAGCAGAGAAAGTAGGGATGATCAGAGACAGGCTCAGAGTAGCTCAGGATAGGCAGAAACACTGGGCTGATACTAGTCGCAGACCGATGGAGTTCGCAGACGGTGATATGGTGCTGGTGAAGATATCACCTACTAGAGGGACGATCCGGTTCGGACGAGGAGGGAAGCTGAGCCCCAGATACATCGGGTCGTTCGAGATACGTGGCAGGATCTGAGAGGTAGCTTACAGGGTTGCACTTCCACCCAACCTAGCAGGAGTTTACGACGTCTTTCACGTATCTCAGCTGAGGAGATATGTTCCAGACTCCAGTCATGTGCTAGATCATTCAGAGTTGGAGGTCGGACCGAGCCTTACAGTTTCTGAGCAACCGGTGGAGATATTAGACAGGAGAGAGAAGAGGCTGAGGAACAAGGTTATACCCCTAGTACGAGTAGCTTGGAGCCGTCACTCCCCAGGTGATTCTACTTGGGAGAGGGAGTCGGACATGAGGGAGAGATACCCTTACTTGTTCGATACAACCGCTGCGAGGGAACCACCCGTTCCCGCTTGATACCTTAGAGGTTAGTTTCGATCGCAGCCTTAGTCATTTTGTTGCATTGCTTGCTATGTTAGAATATTGTAGGGTCTTCAATCCTTGTAAATTTCGAGGACGAAATTTTTCAAGGAGGGAAGACTTATAAGCCCCTATTTTTCAAATTTTAGTTAAATTAGTGTTAATTAAATTTTAATGCCATTTATAGCCTTAAAATAATTATTAGGATTTTTAGGAATTTTTCTAGAATTTTTGAATGAGTTTTATATATTAAAATATTGATTTACAAATTTTCTAAAATGTTTTAATTGACTTTTGTAATTAATTAGATTATTTAAATAGTATTTTGTAATTTATGAATTGTTTTTATATCGGTATGCAATTTACTTAATTGTTAAATATATCAGTTTATAATTTGTTAATTGTTTTAAACTACTGAATGCAAATTATTATTTGCATTTGCTACTCTGGGGACCTATATGCAATAACCTAAACCCTAGGGACCCTATTGCAAGACTCCTACCCACCCCCCCTGCCCGAGACCGATGACGACGATCGGCCTGCCCCCGCCAATTTCGGCTGCCCCGACCGACCTAGCACCGCCCACGACCCCCTATTTAAACCCCTCTCTCCCCCCCAGACCAAACCCTAACCCTAAATCCTCTCCAGCCACCCCCACGACCACCGTTCTTCTCCTTTTTCCCTAAACCCTAACCGCAGCTCCGACGAACTCCTCGTCCAGCCCCTACGCCGAGTGCCACAACCCCCAACCACCTTCATCCGACTCGTCGCGCTGAGCCGCGCCCAGCGCCACTGGAGCGCCGCCTCGCCGACGCCTCCTCCGCCGTCCACGACCCTCGAAAACCCCTTCGACGACCGGACACGTGAGTGACAGTATTCCTTTGTGTCGTGCGTGTCTCGTGTTGAGTCGAAATTGTTCGCCGTATGTAATGCCTGTTGTTCGTATTACGTATTTGGAATACGTATACGTATTTTATCTTGTATTTGCTTATTCCTTGTTTAGCTCTCGGCTTGGTTTAACTCTCGGTTTGGGTTGGCTTGGTTCGGCCGGCCCAATGCTTGGTTCATCATGGGCCAAGGGTGGAACACCTTAGCCTATGTTTTTCCTTCATTTCCACCACAACCCCCCCTACCTACCACCACCTTTGATATTTATTGCCATTTCTTCTTTCTCTCTCTCCATAATTCTCATTTACTTCTCCTTTCCCCACCATTACTCTTCTCCACCAACCAAGAACACCATAGGCAAGTGCAACTTGCTTCCACAAGAGAACTCCTTTTGATGGTTTTATTAGCTTCTCCTCATGATTCTAAACCACATTAGAACTTGTCATTTTCTATTTTGAGGCTTTATTTCTTGTAGATATAGAGTTTTGTTACTTTCGAATTTTGGTGGTTTTGATCTATTAAACTCCTTGTTTTCAAGTTTTGATGGTTCCATGTTGTAGAGCATTTCATTATACCCAATTTTGACCTTTGGAAAGTTGGATTCGGACTTGTTTTGACCAAGATATGGACAATTGAAGCTTAGATTCAACTTTGGAGCTCTTGCTGTTCTTGCCATTTGGAGAAGACAGTGAACAGTGAGCTAGCTTTTAGCTTATGCCGCTGAGCTGTACGCTGCTCTTTAGTGAGCGTACGCTAGCCTTCGTACGCTGCTCTTTAGTGAGCGTACGCTAGCCTTCGTACGCTGCTCTTTAGCGAACGTACGCTAGCCTTCGTACGCTGCTCTTTAGTGAGCGTACGCTAGCCTTCGTACGCTGCTCTTTAGCGAGCGTACGCTAGCCTTCGTACGCTGCTCTTTAGCGAGCGTACGCTAGCCTTCGCTAGTTGGCAGCGTGTCTTGAGCGTACGCTAGCTTGAGCGTACGCGTGCCTTGGTACGCTAGCTTAAGCGAGCAAGGCGTACGCTGGCCCCTTTCGTACGCTAGCTCGAGCGAACGCAGTCTTGAGCGTACGCTAGCTTGAGCGTACGCTGACCTGTAGCTTCAGCGTGCCCTTGCGTACGCTGACCCTTGCGTACGCTTCCCATTGGAAGTATATGGATCCTTTGGTACGCAGACCTGAGCGTACGCTAGCCTGAGCGTACGCTAGCCTGAGGATAGCCTGGCTTGAGCGTAGCCTGATTACCCTTGATCTTCTATAGCCCTGTATATTGATATTTTATTAGATATTTAACGTCCATTTTATATCCTTACGTCTTTTGTCCTGAACTTGATAATCGCGAATTTACTTAATATGTTGGGAATTGATAATTAAGCATGACATGATAGTGACCCGTAGTGGTGCACTCCTGACATAATAACCTGACATGACTTGATAGTGGCCCATCGTGGCACGCTCCTGACAAGAACACTTGACATGATAAAGCTGACATGATATATCTGATAGATGTTGCGACGGCTACCTGACATGACATGACCTGTATAATGGCCGAACACCGTGGGCGATTGTGTTTGTATAAATAAACCAGTCCTGTCTTGCATCATGTCTATGATGGGACTCCTGAGTACCACGGTCAGGAGTACCTACTAAAATGGACTAAGATTAACAACTAGATTAATACATTAGTCATGAAGAGATCTCCCAGCTACAGGCAATCCCGTTACCTGGGCGCGCTTGGGACCTGTAGCCTGCCGTCGAGTAGGGCACATTTTCAGCACACTGTCATGTGTTGCACCTTTCAAGCTACTTAAGGGTACATACGTTTCCTGGACGGTGTACCCACCTGAATTCAATCCCTAATTTTGACCTGGGTAACCTGAATGGTCTGCAGGGCTTGTGGCTGTGGAATAATCTCACTGCATCTTGTTAGTAACTAGGATTGTGATAACCCTAGTTAGTTAAAGTATCAAGCTGTAGTTCTTGCTTGGCCGTAAAATGATTGGATGGAGTCTAACCAGTCTAGTCTTGCCCTGACCTTGTTCCAGATCACTACCTCACTTGAATGCCTGTATTTATTTTACCGATAAATGGTGAGAAACCAAGCTCCGTTCAGACGAAGGGTTACAACCCCGGTCCTTGTTTGGTTTACGGGTTGTAACCTGGCTATCTGAATAGTTCCATGGTTATCTCGTCGTATATCATCCTGATATGTTTCCTTTTATTCCAGTCCTTATTTTATTTATATTTATATTCCTGTGCTGATTGTTGGTTTTAGTTCTTAAGTGAAGCCTCCTTTGTGGCACTTGCTCTTTCTGGGGTCTAACCCAGCTGGTTTTGTGTGGCCAGATTTCGGAGCAACTCCAGAGGATCTACCGACTTCCCAGCCAGATGGTGGCCACTAGACGGAACCCTGGCAACGAGTGGGTTATTTTTGGCTCTCCCACTCTATTGTAGAAATATTATTTTGAGGCATTTAGCCGACGAGCACCTGTTTAGCTCGATTGCATTTTTACTTACTGTCTGCCTACGGGCTGTAACATGATTAACAGATCCTAGGGTTGATCATGTATGACTAAACTCTTGCTAGTCCTAACATTTTGTAAAGACTAGCTTCATGATCAGCTGAATATGTAATGTTTGGGACGCCTTACTATTGTATATTTAATGATCATACATCTTGTGACTTTTACTTACTTGCTTGTGATTGAGACACTAGGCTTGTTCATGACCTTAAGAGACTGTTGGCTTGTAGATAAACCCTCATGTATCTAGACAGCTGTGACCGTATAGCGAGATGGATTCCATTTCATATACGTAGCTGGCTATGTCTGCCCCCGCTCTCCAGTATTCGGGTTCTGGGGCGTGACACCGTGTCCTGGCGAACACGAGCGTAGACCAGGACACGTGAAACTCGTGTCGTACGTATCGTGCTGAGCGAGGATACAAGACACCTGTGTCCCTAACAGTCAGGACACAGGACTGTGTTTATATATTTTTTTTATTATTTAAACACTTAATACCTAAATAAAATTAACTAAAGCCCTAACTCTAACACAACTGATGGGCTGACCCCCTGGCCAGCCCGTCCTAACCTAAACCCCCCCTGCACGCTCGGGTTCGAGCCCCCCTTCACTTCTTTTCTGTTTTCTTTTTCTTTTCTTTTTCTTTTTCTGTTTTATATATATATATATATATATATATATATATATATATATATATATATATATATATATATATATATATATATATATATTTGTATGTATATATGTATATACTGTATTTTAACAGTATTTTATATATATGTATATATTTTATGCTTAGTAAAATTTTATATATTTATTTGTATTTATATACATATATGTATATATGTATATTTCTTCATATGTATATATATATATATTTATACTATATATATATATATATATACAATATTAGTGTACGTATATATATGTACTTTTATGATTAAGTATTATATATATATATATATATATATATATATATATATATATATATATATATATATATATATATATATATATGTACTTTCAACATATGTATGTATATATTTATTTTGTATAATTTTACCATATTAAAATAATAATATTTATTTTGTACTATTACCAAATTGTATTTCTAGTGTATTTAAATTACTGCAACCATTTGGTGTCCAAGCCTAGCATGAGTTTTCGGGCCCAAATGTGTTTTCACACATTCAAGATCTGTACAAGTCATATTGGACTTGATTCATGGCCTTGGGTCCTGTATTTGAACTTTGGTTCAAATTATATACATGGACAAAATACGCGGATAATTAATTATTTAATTTCAATTGTGTGCAAGGCTATTTTAATTTTCTAACAATACTTAAATTACTGTTAAAATTTTGGAAAAATAGTATTTAGATACTATGTTAATTTAGCTAATTTAGTATAATTTTTGTAGTATTTAATTTACAGTTTTGCCACTAGTTTGGCATATGAAACCAAAACTCATTTTCTGTATACTTAGGAAACCTGATTTTTATTAAATATTTGTACTGGTTAATAAATTCCAGAAAAATTATAATAAATTTCTATGATTAACAAGGATCACTTTGATACTTTACTTTGAGTAAAACTAGGCTTTTTGTCTATTTCTAAAATTTTTAGAACACAATGGTCATTGGATTTATTTATTGATTAATTACGACTTGTAGTTTTTTTGTTATTTTGAGTTTTAGCCGTATTGAACCCCACCCCTCACTAGTGTAAAGACCCTAGAAAGTTATTTAACGTAGTGTGTCACCCCACATTGATCTCCTATGCCAAAGTCATCATTTTGGCTAGGTGCCCAGTCACAAGTCGTGTCGCACCAATTAGTGTCCTAGTGTTCTAGCTTAGTGTAAAAACTAAGTTATTGTATTTATTTCTACAGTGACGAGTTATCGGACATCCATAGCACTTTTATCGCAGCTTATTTTGCTTTGCTTTGCTAGAGGCAAGTACTTTCTACAAACTTTACATACTGTTACATAAATGAATTGCCAATCCAACCATGTTAAATGTTGATCCTTGGGGTAGCAAGTTAAAATATCACATGTTGTACTTTTCATTACTACCATACTTAGAACAGTCTTGATGTATCTCTCACATGATTAGAATATGGGTTATGGGAAAACTGATAGTAGTGTACGTGATCATGACCCCCCTATAGTAGCGAGCGAGGTCGTATTTTATATGCATACCTTGCCGCAGGCCATTATCCCGCATTTCTGTACGGATGTACACCTATGCTTGTTAACTTATACGTATGTACATTTTATTTACATGTACCACAGTACATTGTACATCTATTGACCGATCACGTACTTGCTACAGTTTTAAACATTACATATACATCTGTCTTTATGACATATGTGTCATTGCCATGATAGACTATGTGATGCCATGCTTTCCAGTTATTTCTCTTATGTTCATTTCCATGTTTCATATGCTAGTTTGCTAGATTCAGTACTTGCTCCCGTCCTGACAGGATAACGTTGTAGGTATCCTTACTGAGGAGGAGTTACTCTGCGACACCTATTATGGAGTTACTGCCGAGGACCCGGCTTTGCTTTACGAGGATGTTCCTGCGGGGAACCTCGCCTAGTTGTCTTTTGTTTACTTAGACTTTTAAGAGTAGACATGTATTAGACTATATATTTTGTAACTGAACATGTATCCAGTTTTACATGTCAGTTCACTTGTACTTGGATATTTTACTATATACGACGACTTTTGTGTTTGGAGCATTTATGATTCTTCTTCACTTATAGAACTGTTAGCACATTTAGTCTTATCATGTTGTCTTTAGAACAGCTTACTACGTTTTATCTCAATGTAGGCTGGGCATGACTCGGCCTGGCCCAACAATTTGGGTAGCGGGTCGTGACACCTAGGACAGCGTTCTACCGCTGACACTGCGGCGTAGGCTGGGCGTTGTTACGTTCTCGTACCCTCACAGTGGGTGCGGGTCGTGACAGGTTGTCGTAGACTATTCGCTGGGTGTGCATCTTGTTGCCCATCTCAAGGAGAATGTGATTGGGGGGCTCGTTAGTGAGGTCGAGTTCCACACATATTTTAGCGCAGTGAGCTTTAGTAAGGTTGCTTGTTTCTTCTGCTGTAGCCACATAGGTCCCGAAAGAGTTGGCGATCCGTTTAAGGGCTGCGGGCACGAAGCAGATGAGGGGAAAGGTTTGGAAGAGGCACCCAGGCCGCAACCTTCGCTGAGTCTTCTTTAGTTTTAAAGTCCGCTGACCACCTGATAATCTTCATTTGGTGGGAGTCCACCCTACCTGTGCCCTTGGACCACACGGTTTTCTGATCAAGCTCAGAGGAGAGGTGCAGCAAAATATGCCTGGGGTCCAGGGGTGCAATCCTGTATTTCGCGAAAAGCCGCCAACTGGTAATAACCTCCTTGATTCTGTCAAGTTTCGGGCATCCGATAGAAAATTTAAGGACGAAAGTGTGGGGGAAGGAGGTGGAGAGAGAGGACAGTTCCTGAACAGAGAAGGAGACCTTGGGCACTGGGGATTCCACGGAGTACTCAACCTCAGGTAATGGGACGTCGATGAATAGGCAACCCTTCTTGACTGCGCGGTCCGGGCGCAGCATGTCGGCATAAGAAGGTATCGGTGCACCAACCGATGAGGGGGTAGCCACGACACAGCTGATGGAGGGGTCACAGAGGAGGACAGGTGTAGTGTCCCGCTCCGCGAAGGCACTAGATAAACAGAAAGATCGGATTGCTGGCTCTGCAACAGAAGACGATTAATCTGGGTGAGTGGACGAAGTCTCATTTGCTGATTCGCTTACGCCTTAAGAATCAGAGTTTTTGATTGAATGCTTTTGTTAATAACAAGATGGTAAATCATCGAGTATGCTTTAAAAAGAAATCACATGTTGCCTTGCTAAGAAATGAACGTTGCCTTGATTAAGAGAACCTTGCCATGCTAAGAACAAGAAAAGAAATAATCAGCATGCTAATAAGAAGACTCGTTGCCTGCTAATAAGAACTGAAATGATGCTTGTCATGCTTGATAGAATAAGAGAAAACAAATGAATCGAATTGAATGCTTGATCATTGCTTGCTGCTTGTATGCCTGAGAATTATAGACATGTACAGACGGACTCGTACATGTTGACCTGAATAAAAGAAAGGCACGAATTGAACGTGTCGTATATCTGCAAAGGCATGAAAAGAAGAAGATGAATATGTTTGCAAGTTGCTTGATTGATGCATGATTGTTTTATATGATAGTTGCATTTGCATTGGTCTAGACGGCTTGTGCACAAGTGGTAGTCTCTCGACGATTCTGGGGGCGCCCGGAGTCGATCGGCCTAGGAGAGAACAGGACACCTGGGGCTAGAAGTCCCCGCAGTTAAGAGGGGGTGTCAGTCTGTTAGTAGTTGGGCAAGAAGTTCCGACTGCTAATATGGGTACTGCCCATGGACCACAAGAGTTATTGTCATGCTGCATATTGATAATAGTCAAAAGAATACTTTGCTAAGAGCTAACCATGCAGAGACGGACAGGGAATGACAATGTTGGTTTTAAAATGTTTATGCTAATCCTTGTCTTGTGCAGGGATCGACGGTCGGCTATGGTAAGAGTCACTGAAAAGTGATATACATGTGTTGCTTAAGTTCTGATACAAATGCTTGCAGAGATTAATCTGTTACCAAGAAATGCTATGTTCCACTAAGAGAAAGGATGTAATATCATGCTTGTATTCTGACCCTAAGTTTGTCTTGAACTAGAAAAGAGAATGCTAAAGATGTTGTCCCTAATGAAATGATATGCTCATGAAACACGCTGCGCACTGCACATGAAAGGAATAGTTATCGTGCTAGAATTGAATAGTCCCTTGTATGCTTGAAATAATATGAACTGTGGCTTTTCAAAGATGTGTTTTCAAAAGATATGTAAACTGACTCTGTATGCATGGAATGAATCTAGGTAAAACTAGCAAGATCATATCACAAGAAACGTTTTCTCACTAAATGAACAGTGATCGTTTCAGACAAATGTAGCTCTTTGTTCACACATTCACCAGTATGCTGATATACTGACCCATCATCAGTCTGCATGCAGGTGCACCATGCATCGAGAAGGATAACCCGAAACGATAGCCCGAGCCTCATCCTCAGGAGCCAGAAATCAGAAAAGATGCCCAAGAGATGACATCTGTGCAAGAGTTTGGTTTTGTATATAAAGGGATGTAATGTATGGGAACGGGATCATTGTAATCTGTAAAGTTCTGAGAGAATGTAATATTGTATCAGAGAGAATCGAGAGCTTGTAATCTGTTCAAATGAAATCAATAAAGAGAAATGTTCTTGTTACCATTGTGTTCAATACTTGTATTCTGAAATATGTCCGCTGCTGCTTCAATTTTCTGCGATACGTTCCGCTGCGTATTGTCAACCTTGTCTATCTTGTCTTGTTCCAGGTCTTGGCCTTGTGCAAGCGCAACTTAGGCTTGCACGGCATCACGCCTTAGCAAGGACGAACGGTCCCAAAGAGCCCGAAGCGAGGACGAAAGGGACTCTGCGGGATCGGGGCGTGACAACAGGAAGGGTGAAGCAATAGCCAGCCTGGAAGCCGGAGCCGAGCTCTGGCTACGGGGTAGCTGAGGAGGAGGGATAGCGGGAGGAGGAGGGCGGGACGTAGGGGAGGGTGGGTTAGTTGTAAATGGGGAAGGCAAAAACAGGGGGCAGGCTCCCGCAGGCGAGGCCCAAGAGCAAAGAGGTCCGCCGGGATCTCGCGGCCTGGAGCAGAAGACAATCCCGACTGAGGAAGGGATTCGCCCGCCGTCCCAGGCCCCGGGAGCAACGGAAGGGGGCTGACGAGCCGGGGGGGGAGAAGCGCCTGAGGGTCCAGCAAACGACGACTAGGCCGGAAAAGCCCCTGCCGCTGAGGACGGCCCCGCTTTCGACGTGGCGGTCGGACGCCCGGCGCGAGGAGGCGACGTTGGCTCCGACATGGAGTCCGAAACCGCGGGAGAGGGCCATGCGCCTACGGCGGGGGAGTAGGCCATGCGCCCACGGCGGGGGGAGTACGCCATGCGCCCACTGCGGGGAGAGAAGGCCATGCGCCCTCAAACGAGGGCTGGGGCCATGCGCCCCCTGCCATGGAATGTGGCCATGCGCCCGAGATAGAGAGGGAGGGCCATGCGCCCGAAGCCAGCAGGGGCCTTGCGCCCGTAGGAAGGGACCAAGCGCCCAGGGGATGGGGGGCCATGCGCCCAACGAAGAAATGGGCCATGCACCCACTGTAGTTCCTCCCTCATAGAGCGCAGGGCTCGAGGCGAAAAACGAGAACGGGGATTCAAAATTTGAAAGCGGGCAGGAAAGTGGGCAAAAAACCGGCATACCCGGGGGCAGCTCCGGCGCGGAGTCCGGAGCGCCTGCGCCGTGCCAGAACCACGAGGGGCGGCGGAGGGGCTCAAGGGCGGGGACGGAGAAGGGGGCTCCAGCGGGGTCTACGGGCGGAGGGCCGCGTCGGGTCGCCGAGGTGGGGGAAGCTGGTGGAGGAAGGGGGAGGACGGAGGGGGTGGAAGAAGGGGAGGGGGTGAGCGGAGGAGGGTGAGCGGGGACGGCGCAACAGGCGGAGAGCCGACGGAGGAGGGGGAGTGGGATAGGTGGACGGGCGGCGGAAGAGAGAAAGCGAAGCGGGGGGCGAGGGTCGGAGCGATGGGGAGGAAATCCCGGAGAAAGCGAGGATATCTAGAGGGAGAGCCATGGGACCGAGAAGAGGAGGAAGGGAAGAAGGGACCGCCGACTAGCGGCGGAGGGGGGGATCCCGCTGGGGAGGGCAGGAGGAAAAGGGGGGCAGTGCCATATCTCTCTCTCTCTCTCTCTCTCTCTCTCTCTCTCTCTCTATATATATATATATATATATATATATATATATATATATATATAAGGGGTTTCAAAACGGCTCACGGTCTAGCAGTCTAAGCCATATGTATGTAGACAATTTTATTTTTTAAAAATACGGAAGATAAAAATTAACTTACTCATCTCCCATTTCTTAAAAAAATCATGGATAAAAACTAGCTTCCTCTCTTTTAGTCGTACAAATATCTATTTAAAAACTAAATTTAAAACGGTTTAAAAACTAAATTTAAAGAAAGAATATCAGAAAATATTTAAATAGTTTAGCAAATCTTAATTTATGCCCTATATTTAAATATTTGAACTATTTTTCAATAATATCATAAAAATAGTTATCCATAACAAATTATAATTAAAATTAAATTAAATTTTTTTTTTTACAAATTTTAGTTAAAATATAAATATATATATATATACAATAAATTTTAATTTTTAAATTATTTTTGATAAAATTAGAAGGAAAAAAAGAAAAAATGATTTAAGGTGCAACGCAGGTGCACCTCTAGTATATATAAAAGAAACAAAATTTGAATTATAAAAAGATAAACAAATAATAGGGTAAAGTGCATATAAACCCTCCTTAAATTTGTCTCGTTAGCAAAATAAGACTCGTTAGAAAACTTAAGCAGTTTACCCCATCCTTAGATTGTCCGCGTGAGCAAGAAAGTCCATATCGTCTATTAGCCGTTAGAAATGACTTTTAATGACTTTAAAAAAGTACAAAACCCCTTCCCTACCAGCCCCCCCTACCCTACCAGTCCACTCCCCACTCGTCCCTCCGCCGGCCAGCCCCCTTCCCCCCCCCCCCCCCCCCCCCCCCCCGGGGGGGAGGAGGGGAGGGGAGAGCTAGAGTGAGGAGGAATAAAATTATTTTTTAGACGTATTTTAACGTATTTTAACGACAAGTGTACAAATCTGTTAACGGTAGGATTTTTTTTTTTAAACTATGAGTTTTTAATTATATTTTTTGGCATATTTAAGGAGCGTTTAAATGTTGTCCCAAATAATATGAAAAATATTTAGCGTGCATGACCGGAGCAGTGTTTTATCTGGCAAGACAACTACATACATACAGTCTGCCGGCTGACACTATAAACGTTACATACATTCGGTGGTAATTTTGGACAACAAACTTTGACCGAGTTGCCGGACTAAAAGAATAAATCCAAGGAAAGAAGGGGTCCGTCGTGACCGTGACGTTTGGCGTCTCTCAACTCAACCTCCCCACATCAACGCATGCAAGTTGACCCATAGACGACACACACCATGGCCCACCAACCACTACTCATCTCAATTTACCAATCATACTTCACTACATCTCACTCCAGCCGAGCCGAGCCGAGCCTACTTATTTTGTTTTGTATTTTAACAAAAAATTGCGTATTTAACATCAAACTTTATTGAAATTGCTTTCGGAGCATAAAATTTGCATGAATTACAATTTAAGGTCCAAAACGTCCATCGGAAAGAAATATTAAGTATCGAACCCGAGTGGCTCTTATAGTTACAAGGAGAGAGATAGAATCCTGGCTGGATGCCGAAAGATCAGTGGATCGAGCCAGCCCCGGGGGCGTATCATCCTTTTAACTTATTTGGTACAAGTTGGAGGACAGTGGACGCAATAGATATACAATACAATGTGCACAAAGTTTCGTACGTATCGTCGGACAAATTAAAAAATATTAAATAATTTATCGGTTAAAAAAATGTCCTTCGGAAGGATGTATTTTGCACAAAAATGTCTTTATGAAGGACATATTTTGTGCATAATAGTTTTATTTTCGGAACACAAAAATTATTCATTAAAAACAAAATTCCATCACCAAAGTCCAATTTCTCACTCCATTTTTTTCACTAAACTTTCATCGCTAAAGCCTAATTCCTCATAAAAATCCAATTTCGTCACTAAACTTTCATCGCTAAAATCCAATTGTGACTAAACTTTCGTCGTAAATTTTTTTTACATAGATTTTCTATGTGATAAAAAATTAACTATTACAAATACGTCCTTCAGAAGAGCGTAACACATTCTTAATTAGCAAACCACTAAATAAAATTAAATATATAAATAAATATATATGCAAAAAAAAGGTCCTACCGAGTCATGCTTCTTGAAAAACACAAAATACACACTTCTAAATGACGTTTGGAACTCAGATCGCAAGCTCGCAACACAATTTCAAAAAAAAAATAAAAAAAATACTATATACGTAATTTATATATTTTTTAATAAAACTGAGATTTTTTTTTTTTTTTTTGTCTTTCTGTAGCATATTAAAACGGAAAGAATCCCAACAAATCAAATTAAATTTTTAGGATGCTTAGGTGCAAAAATCTAAAATTGACCTCATCAAAGCGAGCCGAGCCGAGCCGAGCCGGCTCCCTCTACAGATTCTTCTCAGCTTCATCGCCATCTTCTTCTTTCTTTCACCAGTCATTATTATACTCCACAAATTAGCTGTTTTCTTCATTACAGTTCACGTAATGTCACGGCAAAATACAACACAGCCTAACCCTTTGTTTTTCTTTTATGATCAAACTAAAATAAATAATTAATCATGCTTAATTTCAAGGAAAGTAAGAAGAAGAAGAACTTGATCAATCCGTGAAACAAAGTAATTTCATAATCCAACGATCCGGCTCCGAGCTCCAGCTCATCAAATGGTTACAAATTGGAGATGGTGAAGGAAAAAAAAAAGAAAAAAAAAAAGAAGAAGAAATAAGAAATACAAACAGCTAGTCCCTCGGCGAGGTGAGCGGGAAGAGCGGCAGCAGCCGGGGCGGCTCGGAGCCCCCCGGCGTCGTGGCGGGCCTCGGGGACGGGTGCAGGTAGTACCCCTTCTCCGCGATCGCCCGCTCCTCCGGCGTCGTCGCCGCCGCCATGTCGAGCGGCGTCACGGGGCTCAGCGCCAGCGAGGGGAAGTCCAGGACGCTCGGCGACAGCGGGCTCCTCGCCGACGACGGCGGGCTCCGGCCGGCCAGGGAGGGGACGAGCGTGCCGATCATCTTGAGGTTCTTCATGCTCGGCCGCCGCTCGTAGAGCTTGAAGGCCGGCTTCTTGGCGCGGTTGAGCGGCGGGATCGTGTGGTTCTTGGCGGGGTTGTGGGCGGCGGCGGCGCGCTTGGCGGCGGTCTCGGCGGAGCCGGTGAGCATCTGGACGACCTGCTTGAAGGACTGGGCGTCGGCCTGGACGAAGGTGGTCGGGTACGGGTTCGGGATCGGGGACTTGGGCGTCGGCGGGAGGCTCGCCGCCGCTGCGGCGCCATTGCAGCTGCTGCTGTTGGGGGAGGAGGACGGATATGGGTGTGGACTCTTGTCCATTGCTAGAGAGAGAGAGAGAGAGGAAGAAAAAGAGAGCTATGGATCTATAGGAGAAGAAGCATGGAATGCGTGTTGTCTACAGAGTGTTTGTGGAAATGTTCCAAAGGGGTTTGTGGAAAAAAATTTACTTTGTTGCTCTATTGGCTGGGTGTGTGTGGAAATGTGGGGGGATGGGATTATAAAGGGAGGACTGAGAGCTGTCTATGCGTTGACTTGTTTCTCGGTGGGGGTGGATGGGATTTCTCTCTTGTGCCCTCGGCTCTTCGTCTCGTGATATCTAATTTTAAATTTGATGTTGTATTGACTCTGGATGCTCTGGTCATGGCCGGTCCAGGATAAATCACACAAGGTTCTGGACTTTGGACAATTTTTCTCTGTTTAGGATAGTCCTAGGCTCGATGTGACCACACAAGCGGAGTCGCATGTGCAAGACCGGAACCAGAAAATTACGTTAGGTGGACTAAGTAGGCTACGTTGGCTAATTCATATAAATTTTTTTTTTTATAAAAAATCATAAGAGAAAAAAAAAGACATTTTTTTTAGTCCTTGCTTGGTTCCGTTCATGCGCATGTGACTCAAATATTGGCCCACAGTAAAAAATCAAAAGACAACAAAAATTAGCTTCAAATAGCACAATCCTACTTCCTGAGCCGGCCTTGGCTATGTGCTCTCATTTTAATAAATGTTTTTACAAGGGTGTCCAAATTTGTTCTCTTCATTTTTACTATACAGCTAGTAACATGCTATTTCTTTGCACGCATTTCAATTAGAATATAGTACGACCAACTTTTTATTTTATTCTTTATGTAGTGCCAAGAGACTCGGGGTACGGATTTTGCTCCTTTTGTTAATTTTCTATTGAGGATAATAACTTTTGAATAATGGTAAGGTCGTTGGACATGGAGAGTTGAATGGAATATGAGGAAACTGTTGGAATTTTATTGTACCCTGTCGATTCATGAGATGAAGAACATAAATTAAATTGATTGCGGAAGCGTACCTGAATCCATTGTCTTTGCTTGACGGATCTTGAAGCAGACGTTTTTCTTTGTGGGGTTTGATCTTCCAACCCGCTACGACCCTTAATAACAAAGATTAAATCTTTGTTCCTCTCTTTGTTGATGGAGATACAGAAGAGAATAGAGAAACCCTCTCTTTGGTGGCCGTATGAGTTGGGGACCATAACCCTAATGAATACACATATATATAGATATGTGTGTTGTGATATTTCTAATTTGGCCCCTCATCAAATTAGAATTATCTCCGGTATCTACACATTAATTTCATGACAATTATACCCTTAAGCCAATTTTCAAATAGACCACTTTAACTCGGCTTAATTATTTAGATAGCCCAAACACAATTAATTTTACATGTGTGGCCCCTTAATTATTGAATAATTCCAACAATCTTCCACTGGGCCACATATGTAACCTTATAATTGTGTTAACCTTAGTGAGCTCATAAATTGCTATCTAATCCTTAGGGTATATCCGGACAATCTCGTCCATTAACCATATCAACATAGGATCAAAGCGGCATTCGTCACATATAGCGTAACTAAACCATCAATGGTCACATATACCAATATAGCTAAACGACATAAATCAATCATGGATACGTAGCATAAAAATTACACGCAATGTGATCAATACAAGTCTATTTCCAACTGGTCCTCCTTAACTTTAATGAGATCAATACTTTAACATAATAAAACAGAATGAACTGAATTTCCATATATCTGATCAGATAAATATCCAAAATACTTTAATACATAAATGTGTCCAAAACCAAATAGCACCCAAATACATAAAATACAAACTCCCACTGTATTGACATATTTTTAATTAAGATAACACCCATATGAGCAGTATGCTCATGAAAGACCCTGGATGATAATGCTTTTGTGAGCGGATCCGCTAACATGGAGTTTGTCCTAATGTGCTATATGAACACTATAACCATTCTGAATTCTTTCCTTCACAACTAGAAACTTTATGTCAATATCCTTTGACTTATACAAGTTTCTGTTGTTATTGGAATACAGTACTGCTGATTTATTGTCACACCATAATTTTATGTGGTCTTTCAACACCGTACTGTACGCGCAGCCTTGTGACAATTTCGTAACCATATTCCCTGAATAGATACCCCACAACATGTTATAAACTTTGCTTTCATGATGGAAGAAATTATGAGTGCATGTTTGACACTCATCTAAAATATATCTCCATTAGTCAGCATAACCTGATGTGGATCTCCTGATGTGTTAGCATCCAACAAAATCGGAGTCGGAATACCTTATGATTTCCAGAATTATTCCATCTCCTACAAAGAGCATATAATTCTTTGTTCTCTATTAATTACTTAAGTAGTTTGGCTGCTACCCAATGATCCATCCATATTTGCTTAAAATATCTGCTTAACATCTGAATATGTACGCAATATCCTAACGCGTACATACTTGAGCATACATTAGACTTCCTACAACTGGTCATGTATGGAAAATCTTTTGAATTTTTTTAATTTTAAGGCTAATCTTAGGGCACTTGATTGAGACCGAATTTGTCTCCTGTAACGAGAGGTGTCACCTGGTTTGCATTGAATACTTCAATCAATATACAAAATCAGAAAATTATTTCTACTCCCACTGAACTTGTGATACACACAATCTTCGACAGTATTTATCTCAAAACCAAACGAGATAATCACTTAAAACTTTAAGTACCTTCGACGAGAATCCTGCTTGAGTCCATGAATAAATTTTGTCAATATGCAAACCATATTATTTGGGTCTTTCGACACAAAGTTTTTTACATGCACCATAAATTGTTTCGTCGATGTTACCATTGAGAAACACAATTTTGACATCCATTTAATGTAACTCAAGATCAAAATGTGCAATAAGTGCTGTGATTGTTCTAAAAGAGTCTTTCGAAGAAACCGGAGAGAAAGTCTCTTTAAAATCAATCCCTTTCTTTTGAGTAAAGCCTTTAACTACAAGACGTTCTTTATACCTCTCCACATTACCCTTCGAATTATTTTTGGTTTTAAATATCCATTTACAACCAATGGGATTCACATCTTTTGATAATGGGACAAGTTCTTAAACTTTATTGTCTTGCATGAACTTATACTCCGTATTTATTGTATCAATCCACTTTGAGAACTGGAACTTTCCATAGCCTGACGGAAGTTGATTAGATCATCTTCCAGTATCCATAGTCTTCCTCACGTTCCTAAAGAAATATGACAATATTATCCGAAATAAAATTTCTCCTTTCTCTGGTGGACCATCTTAATATTACCGTTTGTTGAGTTTGTTCCTCAGAAATCATCACCTTGTCTTGAATGGGGGTGCCGCTACATTATCTTGTCAAGGTATCTCAACAACGACTTGTAGAGGTAATTCGACATTGTCTTGTTGAGGCTCCGAATTCACTTCTTGATCAATGACAGGTACAAAATCCTGCACATCGTCAAAAGTGATAGTAGGAATCACAATCGATTCCTCCTCAAAGATAATGTCTTTGACTTTATTTCTCCCCCAAACTCAACATCCACAAAAATATTACACTTCTCGTCTCAAAAAATTTCTTAGTGTGGGACCGTACAATTATTAACCCATTGATCTGTCAGCATAGCCAATAAAGTAGCTGTTTACAATTTAACTTTGGTCTATATTTCCTTTACACATTAATGTAGACATTAAAGTCTATAAAGTCAATAAAATCCAAATCTCATCAGATACAAATCATTCAACTCTATTTCTAGAGATGTGACCTAATCGCTTATGTGATAATAAGACTAAAAACATTTATTGTTAATTTTGTATTTAGTACCACATGACTCCACTTGCAAGGTTTCATTGTAAGATGCAATAGTTTTAAAGGAATATAGGTTATCATAAACCTTAAGGGAATCGTTACCAATAATATTTGGATTTAAAGATAGACTAAACTTATTATTTCTAAATGAACAATGATAACCAGATTTGTCCATTAAGGAAACTGAAACTGAATTTCGTCTAAAAGACAGTACAATAACAATGTCTATTAAATCCAAATAATAACGGTTCCATATAATAACCTAAAATATCCTATTGCTTCCACTTCCACCGACTTGCCATCACCTACATAGATGTATCTTTCACCATCAATTGGCTTTCGGTAGTTGAGACAACCTTGTCTAGAACACTAATGTGGGTAGTCACACCTGAATCTAATCACCATGAGTTTCTTGGTACTAAAACTAAATTAACCTCAGAACAGACCATTTTTAGAAATATACTTTTCTTTATATGCCATATGTGGTACTTTGTACATTTCTTCTTTATGTGTCCTCGCTTGTCACAAAAGAAATAACCCTTAGTTTTATATTGTTGTTTCTTTTGAGCTGGACCCTTAGCAGCTTCTGTATTTATTTTCTTTTTCGCCCTTAAAGTTTATCCCATTAAACATGAAAATTAAATTCTTATTGGCAGTTATTGTAGTAACATTAACTGTAAAGAGAACAAAAATAAATAGATAAACATGCTCTAATTAATAACCAAAGAGTAAAATATAGTCAAACAAATTCAAATAATAGTGAACCCCATCTCAAGATACCTAGTACATCATTAATATCAAGTCTTTGGACAGTGATATTAACTGCAAGTGATACTCTTGGTGTAATGATCAAACGTTAACAATAAGTCATGTCAAATAATAAGCCTATCTTTGGATTTGGTTATTATTCACATGTAAACCTTACAATTGTCACACATTTATTACTACAAGTATGTGTGCAATTCGGCCAAGTATTAACCTTCCTTTGGGCCGACTAATACCCGCATGAATATACACACAGAAATATCCAACATCCCTCATAGACTATCTACGCAAGAGAGGTCACTTTGGCGACATCTTGTTTCAATGTGTCTATTTAGAATATTAGACGACTATTGCTAGTCACAAAAAGGCACTAAAAATTTGAATGTTGACTAAATTTTACAAAAAAATGAATCATGTCCAAAACCTTATGTACATGCTTATTTACAAGATTATAACTCAAATATAGTAATCAAAAGCATAAGCATGAACTTTAATTTGCCAAAATTTGAGCATTATCAACATAACAAAATTCATATAATAATCTATTGAAAATATGCATCCAGAGAACAACAACATATAGGACATAATCCAAATACTCTAAAATATTTTGTAAATAATTGTGTTGTCCTTTCTATCATGAACAAATAATATATCAAATTTTGATGCCATTAGATCATTCAGCAAAAGAAACCCGCCAAATTTTCTCACCAAAAAAAATCCATAAAGAAGCAACCTTTTAGGTATATATAGCTCATGTACATTGGGTACAAAAATAGGGCCAAAGTGCTCAACTAAGGAGAGCGCTAAAGTAGAATCGACATAATTTTTTTCTTCTTTTTTTTGGCTTCATCCTTGGTTTCAAATACTTTTAGCAAATTGACATGCTGACTTCAACATTGGGTTTCATGCGGTAACGGCAAGAGGTCATCCAAAAAAAAAATAAATAAATAAAATCCCAATGGAATAATAGAATGGCTATCTAAGTTGTAATTGTTCACAACAGAGAGTATTCTACATGTTTGGCGGTGAACATTAGATAAGACTAAAAGTAAGTCCAAAATAATTAAAATTGTTCACAATAGAAAGTACCATATCTAAATAATTTGTCAACATGTCAGCTTTCGGACCCATGAAGAAAAATAACTATGTCATGCAAATGAGGGTTTTCATTAATTGATCCTATTTTTATTCAAAACCTTCTTCCATAATAGGTTTTCTTCGTTAATAGGTCTTATGCCAAAAAAAAGTGTTATGTTGATGGGGATGCTCGTTTTGTTTATAATAAATACATCCAGGAATGTTATGCCAACAAGAAAATTTGATCATTAATAACCAAAAATAACAGCTTAGGATTTCATTAATCTCTTTTCTATACTGATGGATCATAAAAATAAATTGATCCAATAATCGTAATCCTAAATAAAATTAGATCAAATGATCTAGGATTTTCAAACAACTACAAAAATTGATTCTGAAACTTCGATCTCATAAATCAAACAGGGAGGCTCTGATACCACTTGTTGGAGTTTTATTGTACCCTGTCGATTTATGAGATGAAGAACATAAATTAAATTGATTGCGGAAGCGTACCTGAATCCATTGTCTTTGCTTGACGGATCTTGAAGCTGATATTTTTCTTTGTGGGATTTGATCTTCCAACCCGCTACGACCATTAATAACAAAGATTAAATCTTTGTTCCTCTCTTTGTTGATGGGGATACAGAAGAGAATAGAGAAACCCTCTCTTTGGTGGCCGTATGAGTTGGGGACCATAACCCTAATGAATACACATATATATAGATATTTGTGTTGTGATATTTCTAATTTGGTCCCTCATCAAATTAGAATTATCTCCGGTATCTACACATCAATTCCATGACAATTATACCCTTAAGCCAATTTTCAAATAGACCACTTTAATTTGGCTTAATTATTTAGATAGCCCAAACACAATTAATTTTACATGTGTGGCCCCTTAATTATTGAATAATTCCAACAGAAACATTATTAGGCATGCTGGGCTTAACGTGGTCCCTTCATCACCATCCGTTAGATAGCATAGGGTTGTGTGCATGCACAAATTCTCATGCCATCTAAAACATGATATGGAATGTGCACGATAAGTCTGTCACATTGAAAAATTATTCGAATATGAAACTTCATAGCATGCAGATTTTATTGCTTGGACCCTTGAACATAAATGACATACAATTTGACATAGTAACAATATGTTTTCTTTCAATACTCAACGTATAATTAGTGTTTCAGATTCTGATATATATATATATATTGCCTATGCATGGTGTCCGTCTTAAGTTCAATGACCATTATAATTAGTAAATGTTGGAAGGAAAAATTCTCTCCAACAGAGACGGCTGCACATTGTCCAAATTTTACTTCCGCAACGACCGGAGACACGAATCTTGCTATTTTTTTATCCAAAATATATATTTTTTTTTTTGCTAAACGTAAGTGGATAAACAATCTATTTGAAAACATAGAATCAATCTTGTTCCAAAATGACAAATTAAATTTATTTGATTTTCAATATTTGTTGTTTTTGCCGTACAATAAAGACGTTGTACTGAATCCCCACAATATCACACATATTTAGGGTAAAAAAGAACAAAAATACTAAGTTTACGATTATTGGACTTGCAATCCTCTTATAACCGTCTAGATAGTGTCTGGGTGACAATTACTACTTTGGTCTCCTTTTCCTGCCTACCCACATGGAAAGAGGAGATACAATTAAAAATTGTCTAGGTTGAAAGTAGATTGTAAACTAAATGGTTATGATCATAACATTACTCAAAAAATAATATTTCAACCTCTTATATCTTTGGCATCAAGGAATATTTCAAAAAATATATTTCCAGCGAGAATTGTTCCGTTTGGATAGTCTTTCTGAAATTTTATTCTAAAAACAGTTTTCTGAGAGTAAGTTATAAAGTTGTTTTCTGAGTATGAAAATTTCAATTTTGCATTTGGTTACTTTCATCTCGAAAATAATTTTAAAAAATAAAATTTGAAGATTACGTTTGGTAAAATATTTTTAGAAATTAATTTTTTTAACTGTGTCCATTCTGTATCCTGTGTCCAACCGAGATTAGGGGGTCGCCGACGAACTAGTCGTTCCCGAGCGTCGCGATCTGTCCGGTGACCGCGACCTCGCCGGAGAGGAGGGGGTTGTAGGTGACGTTGAAGATGTTGATGTCGCTGAGCCGGTCCAGGCTCGCCGGAGAAGTTGTTGGAGGAGAGGTCGAGTTGGGGTCCCGCCGGAGAACCGGTTGTTGGAGGTGGCCGTGACCGTCGGGGAGGGAGGAGGCGGCCGAGTGTTCGTCACCGCTACTCGAGTGTTCGTCACAGCCGACCTCGAGGAGGGAGGAGGCGGCCGAGCTCGTGATGGACGAGTGTTCGTCGCCGTCGTTCGTCGTCGTCGTTCGTCACCGCCGAGCTCGAGAAGGGAGAGCTCGAGGTCGGTGGCGCTCTCGGCGGTCGAGGTTGCTGTCGAGAGAGGGTGGTCGAGGTTTCTGCCATGGGAGGGAAGGAGGATGGGAGAGAGGATGAGGCGGCCGAGCCTGGTCGAGGTTTCTGCCATGGGAGGGAAGGAGGATGGGAGAGAGGATGAAGAATCGGCAGGAGAGAGAGGGTTGAGAGAATGGGGGGGAGGGGGTTAGGTGGGGGTGGGGTCCACCAAAAGTTTTGGGAATGAGCTTTCTAAAAGCAGGTTTTTTCTCCTTTCCGAAAACAGGTTTATAACTTCAGTTTTGAAAAAAGTTTTGGGAAAGCAATTTTTGAATGGGAGCTGCCAAACGCAGTTTGGGTTCGAGTTTGAGTTTAAAATCAAAAAACGAAGTTTAAAAACACAACCAAACGGGGCCAATATTTCAGTGTAGCTCAGCATTTGACTTCCTCAACAATGAAATATGGAACATAACTTCCATTTTTTCTAAAAGGAATAATGATTTAAGTGCCAGTGTGTTAGCAACTAAATTTTGCCAGCAAGCAAAAATCCAAAATAATTATGTTCCATCTACACAAAATTATTATGAATCACTTGTGAAATAAAGTAAAGCAAAATTTGGTTCACAAAATCATGAACTTGCAAAAATGAGTAATTTTTTTTCTTCTGTATTGGATATTAAAAAAAAATCTAACAAGAAAAGTACATGAAAATGGTTCCTCCATCCATTTAAAGATTCACTTTTATTATTATTTTTCAAAAAATAAAAAATTAATTTTTATTTATTATTTTTTTTTTTCTAAACAAACGAGCCCTATGTTACCAACATTTCTGGATCCAGCAAAAGAAATTAAAAAAAGGAAAGAAGCCGGCCACGTCAAATGTAATTAATTCTCTGGTCGTCAGTAGAAGAGTTCCGGAGTTGTCCTCACCCTGTCATATTCACAACCGACTATTCACCAACAAGCGACACAATGAGTTGTAACATAAATTTTATGTTTATCATTTTGTTGACCAATTACAATTTTAGGTAATCTAAACAGTAAAATTCCTTAGGATATTAAATCTAATAATTTAACTCTCCTAAGGGTGAGTATTTGGTTTATTCGATTCCAACCGTATCGAATTAACCAAAGTCGAATAAACTAAAATTCTAAAAACATAAAATCGAAATCAAACCAAATTAGTCACCGAATAATAAATTTGATTTGTCCGGTTGGACTATTTATATTGTATATGTGTCGGACTCAAAGTTGTATGATGGTTAAATTATATAAAAAATTATAATTTTTATACACACATTTGTTGAATTTTAAAGTTACGCACAAATTTAAAATAGTTGTTAAATTAGCAAAGTGGGAACTCAAAACAAATACGTAGAATTGTCCCAAAATATGCAAAGAATTAAACATATTTACAAAATTGTATAATTTATGTTAGGCTTTTTTTTGGGACCGAAATCGAATAAGGAATCTTAGTATTTTGAAAATCGAAATCGAACTTTTTTTTTTTTTGAAATCGAACCAGATCCCTTATTTGATTCGGTTTCAATCCAAAACCGAATAATGTTCACCCCTATCACCTGGTAGATTATTCCTCACCTTATTCAATTATCTATTTCTTTGCTATCACCAACATTAAGAAATAAACAGTGGCCCCATGTTTCATGAGTATTAAAGCGACTATTCCGAAAATAATTACACCGATCGTCCCTCTCCTTTATAAAATCTATGGTTATTTACACTAATTATCCCCAAATTTTGGATTTATAACTCGGGTACTGTCACGCCCCAGAACCAGAATACTGGAGAGCGGGGGCAGACATAGCCAGCTACGTATAACGGAATGGGATCCACACCGCTATACGGTCACGGCTGTCTAGATATGTGAGGGTTTCACTACAATCCATCAGTCTCTTAAGGTCATAAAATAGCCTATTGTCTCAATCTCAACCAACTAATAATAATCACAAGATATAAGATCTCCAAATATACAATTGTAAGGCGTCCCAAATATTACATATCCAGATGATCATGAAGCTAGTCGTACAAAATGCTAGGACTAGCAAGAGTTAAGTCATACATGATCAACCCTAGGATTTGTCAATCATGTTTACAGCCCGTAGGCAGACAGTAAGTAAAGTGCATCGAGCTAACAGGTGCTCGTCAGCTAAACGCCTCAAAAGAATAACTTTATAATAGAGTGAGCGAAACAAAATAGAAAACCCACTCGTAGCCCGGGTTCCTTCTAGTCGCCACCATCGGGCTGGAAGCTTGGTAGATCCTCGGGAGCTGCTCCGAAATCTGGCCACACAAAACTAGCTGGGTCAACCCCAGAAAGAGCAAGTGCCTCAAGGGGGCCACGAAATAAGAACAAAAGCCAGCAATCAGCACAGAAAATCTAATATTAAAACTATAATTACGAAAACATGTCAGGATGATATACGACGAGATAACCATGGAACTATTCCGATATCCAGGTTACAACTCGTAAACCAAACAAGGACCGGGGTTGTAACCCTTCATCTGAACAGAGCTTGGTTTCCCACCATTTATCGGCAAGATAAGTAATGTAAGTAATCAAGACAGGAAGCAATCTTGCATGGGATCAAGACATGACTAGACTGGTTATACCTCATTCAATCAATCACGGCCAAGCAGATCCTACGGCTTACTACTTTAACTAACTAGGATTATCACAGGCCTAATTACTAACAAGATGCAGTGAGATTGTTCCACAGCCACAAGCCCTGCAGACCATCCAGGCTACCCAGGACGAAAGATTAGGGTTGAATTCAGGTGGGTACATCGCCCGGGAGACAAATGTACCCTTAGGTGAGTTAGAGGGTGCAACACTCGACGGTGCGCTGGAAATGTGCCCTACTCGACGGCAGGCTACAGATCCCAAGAGCGCCCAGGTAACGGGATTGCCTGTAGCTGTGTCAATCTTTTCATGACTACTGTGTTATTCTAGTTATTAACCTTAATCCATTTTAGTAGGTACTCCTGACCGTGGTACTCAGGAGTCCCATCCTAGACATGATGCAAGACATGACAAGTGGATTTAACAAGCAAGCACGAAGAACCACCCACGGCGTCAAGGCAAGTCAAGTTAAGTTATCAAGATAAATCATGTCAGGGTACTTGTCAGGAGTGCGCCACGACGGGCCACTATCATGTCAGGTTGGTCATGTCAGGAGTGCACCACTACGGGTCATTGTCGTGTTATGCTAGTGCCTTGTCATATACCAGGCCATGTGCAATAGTCATTCCAAACATATTAAGTAAAATCAAGTTCATGACAAAAGACGTAAGGATATAAAAAGGGCATAAAATATATAATAAAATATCAAAATACGGGGTTATAGAAGAACCAAGCTTAAGAAATAAAACCAAAACTCCAAGAGATAGTGGACTATGCAAGGGGTCAAGGGACAGCATACGTGCAAAAGCACGCACGCAAGGCTCACTCAAGTCTGCGTACCAAGGCACCCTCAAGTGAGCAGTGTACGTAAAAAGTCACGCACACACAAGGGAGCAGTGTACGTGAAAGTCACGCACGCTACAGGGAGCACCTGCGTGAAAAGTCACGCACGCTCAAGGGAGCAGCATACGTGAAAGTCACGCACGATCAAGGAAGCAGTGTGTGAAAGTCACGCACGCTATAGGGAGCAGTGTGTGAAAGTCACGCACGCTCAAGGGAGCAGCATACGTGAAAGTCACGCACGCTCAAGGAAGCAGTGTGTGAAAGTCACGCACGCTATATGGAGCAGTGTGTGAAAGTCACGCACGCTCAAGGGAGCAGCATACGTGAAAGTCACGCACGCTACAGGGAGCAGCTGCGTGAAAAGTCACGCACGCTCAAGGGAGCAGCATACGTGAAAGTCACGCACGCTCAAGGAGACACGCTTCCAACAGGAAGCGTACTCAAGCCTGCGTACGCAGCGCTAAAGAGCGCACGTAGCTTAGTGTGCGTAAGCTAAACAGCTCTGCATACTGCTCACTGTCTTCTCTAAACAGCAAGAACACCAAGGAAGAACCCAAAGCTTCACAAGTTCATAACTTGGCCATCCGAACTCCAAATCCGAATTTCTAAAGTTCCAACTTGGGTGAAACTGAAAGCTCTTCCACATGGAAACATCAGAACTCAAGAAAACCAACCAAAATGGATCAAAACATGTAAAATCTGAAAATAGCAATAACTTAGATCTACATTAACAGAGACTCCAAATCATAAAAACCCAAGAACTAATGTTGATCTCCATGTCCTAGTCTAGCAAATGGACAAAGAAAATATGGTTCTCATATAGTGGCAAGATGCACTTGCCTAAGGGTTGGGGAGTTGTGTGGAGGAAGAAGAAGAAGAAGGAAATAAATGGTGGTTATGATGAGAGAGAAAATGTTGGTGGAGTTATAAAGAGGGGGAGTTGTGGTGGGTTGAGGGTGTAGCATAGGGCTAGGGTGCTCCAACACCAAATAAACCAAACCAAACCAACCCAATAAAATCGAGCCATGCCAAAACCAAAATACGAGAAATATCAAAATTCCACAAGTCGAGAAAAATAAAAATACATGCCAAAATCCAGATACGAATATAAATACGAAATACGGGAAATTCAAAAAAATAAGGGTGACAACTCTTCCCACCTTAAAAGAATTCCGTCCTCGGAATTTAATCAAGGAGCTAGAGATTGTCACGACAAGCTATACTAAGCACAGGCAAGCTACACTAAGCAATTCAATCATACAATCATACAATGCAAGCAAGGAAGGAAAAACGTAAGGCATAAGGAAGACATTACACCTCACGAGTCAAACAAGTAGGGATAACGTGATCGGATAGCATCCTCACACTCCCACGTTTGACTCTCCCAAGGAGCGATGAACGCAAGCAACATGAACTAAACTGATAGTCTTGTGCTTGAGGTCTCTCCCCTTGGTCAAAGAGGGACACGGGCCTATCCTCATACGAAAAGGTTGGTACCAATAACTAGTTTCGAATGACCTAGGATATGGCTCGGGTCCGGGATGTACCGTTGTAATTAGGATACATGAAGTACGTCATGTACCCCGTATAATAACGGTAGAAAAGCAAGATGAGAGGACACATATACCTCTCGGTCGATTCTGAACCTGAGCTTGGGCTAGGGCAAACTGCCGCGGGTTCTGTTGCTGGAAAGTCTGGGCCTGAGTCGGCAATGGCCTCGGGAACGGGAACTGCTGTTGCTGATAAACTGGAGCTGGTACTGGTGCTGGTACTGGTGCTGGTCCCCTAACCGAGGGACTAGATACTGTCGATGCTGAATCAACTCTGAAAGGGCAGGACCCTACCCTATGATCTGCTGCTCCACAAGTCAGGCACAATCCCTGCGCCCTACGACAATCCGCCACTATATGGCCTGGCTTACCGCAATGAGAACATCCCATAGCGGAAGTATGCTTCTGCTTCTGCTGCTGCGGGTACGTCGGGGTTGAATGCTGAACCGACGTCACTGAGGCCGCCCACCTCGGAGTTCCAATGGTCAATCCCCTAGCTACCGGGACTGGAGCTGAGATTGCTGTATCTGACTGTGGGACCGCTTCCTACCTCCGGTCCTATCCACGATCCTCTGGGAGGTATACTCATGCCTCCTAGCTGCTCTCAAGACTGCATCGAACGTCTGGTGCTCGAACTGCTCAACCGCCAACAAGATCTCCAAATGCAGTCCCTGCTGGAACCGCTGGGCCCTATCAAACTCGGTCGCCACCAAGGTGGGAGCAAACCGACTGAGTCTGGAAAACTCGGCCGCATATCCGTCGACCATCCTCCCCATCTGCTTAAGATTACTGAACCTGGTCTGCAAGTCATACCGAGCCACTGCATCATAATACTTGGTCTGGAACTTTTCGCTGAACACTGCCCAGGGGACAGGTGTTGTAAATCCTACTGCTTGTGCGGCCCACCAACTGCGGGCTAGATCCAATAACTGTAGGCGCACCACAGCCACCTTCTCTTCTTCTGGAGTCTTCGCGGCTTCGAGAATCACCTCTATATCTTGTAGCCAAGCATCGGCAGCAATGGCATCCTCGCTGCCATCGAAGAATGGAGGGTTCAGGCGCTTAAAACTGTTGACCACACTGTTCTCTCGGGGCCCACTTCTATTCAGAGCATCTTCTACTGCCTGGTGCAAGGCATCGCCTCTACGATCTTGGAAAGCTAACAATGATCTGATGAGACCCACCAAAGTGCCATCATCAGGATCTGCAGGCTGGACTGGCTGAACTGGCGGCTCTCCTCTAGTAGGTACGACTCGGAAGGCTGCTCCTGAGTGCTGGGCCTGATCTTCTGGTTGCTGCTGGTCCACGGGAGGTGCTCCTCCTTGCTGATCGGCAGGGTCAGGTGTAGTGCCGCTGAGGAAGACGACACAGGGAAACAATAAGGAAGGACCAGGATAGATCAACGATACAAGCATGTAATCAGGGCAAGAATTTCAGGGATTTAAAAATACGGGCGGAGATCAAGGGCGAATACTGATTGAGACATCTATTCGATAAACCCTCACATTTCTTGATTGACAAGACCTGCATGGGCCACCACTTAAACCATGTCACGCCCCAGAACCAGAATACTGGAGAGCGGGGGCAGACATAGCCAGCTACGTATAACAGAATGGGATCCACACCGCTATACGGTCACGGCTATCTAGATATGTGAGGGTTTCACTACAATCCATCAGTCTCTTAAGGTCATAAAATAGCCTATTGTCTCAATCTCAACCAACTAATAATAATCACAAGATATAAGATCTCCAAATATACAATTGTAAGGCATCCCAAACATTACATATCCAGATGATCATGAAGCTAGTCGTACAAAATGCTAGGACTAGCAAGAGTTAAGTCATACATGATCAATCCTAGGATTTGTCAATCATGTTTACAGCCCGTAGGCAGACAGTAAGTAAAGTGCATCGAGCTAACAGGTGCTCGTCGGCTAAACGCCTCAAAAGAATAACTTTACAATAGAGTGAGCAAAATAAAATAGAAAACCCACTCGTAGCCCGGGTTCCTTCTAGTCGCCACCATCGGGCTGGAAGCTTGGTAGATCCTCGGGAGCTGCTCCGAAATCTGGCCACACAAAACCAGCTGGGTCAACCCCAAAAAGAGCAAGTGCCTCAAGGGGGCCACGAAATAAGAACAAAAGCCAGCAATCAGCACAGAAAATCTAATATTAAAACTATAATTATGAAAACATGTCAGGATGATATACGACGAGATAACCATGGAACTATTCCGATATCCAGGTTACAACCCGTAAACCAAATAAGGACCGGGGTTGTAACCCTTCATCTGAACAGAGCTTGGTTTCCCACCATTTATCGGCAAGATAAGTAATGTAAGTAATCAAGACAGAAAGCAATCTTGCATGGGATCAAGACATGACTAGACTGGTTATACCTCATTCAATCAATCACGGCCAAGCAGATCCTACGGCTTACTACTTTAACTAACTAGGGTTATCACAGGCCTAATTACTAATAAGATGCAGTGAGATTGTTCCACAGCCACAAGCCCTGCAGACCATCCAGGCTACCCAGGACGAAAGATTAGGGTTGAATTCAGGTGGGTACATCGCCCGGGAGACAAATGTACCCTTAGGTGACTTAGAGGGTGCAACACTCGACGGTGCGCTGGAAATGTGCCCTACTCGAAGGCAGGCTACAGATCCCAAGAGCGCCCAGGTAACGGGATTGCCTGTAGCTGTGTCAATCTTTTCATGACTACTTGTTATTCTAGTTATTAACCTTAATCCATTTTAGTAGGTACTCCTGACCGTGGTACTCAGGAGTTCTATCCTAGACATGATGCAAGACATGACAAGTGGATTTAACAAGCAAGCATGAAGAACCACCCACGGTGTCAAGGCAAGTCAAGTTAAGTTATCAAGATAAATCATGTCAGGGTACTTGTCAGGAGTGCGCCACAACGGGCCACTATCATGTCAGGTTGGTCATGTCAGGAGTGCACCACTACGGGTCATTGTCGTGTTATGCTAGTGCCTTGTCATACCAGGCCATGTGCAATAGTCATTCCAAACATATTAAGTAAAATCAAGTTCATGACAAAAGACGTAAGGATATAAAAAGGGCATAAAATATCTAATAAAATATCAAAATACGGGGTTATAGAAGAACCAAGCTTAAGAAATAAAACCAAAACTCCAAGAGATAGTGGACTATGCAAGGGGTCAAGGGGCAGCATACGTGCAAAAGCACGCACGCAAGGCTCACTCAAGTCTGCGTACCAAGGCACCCTCAAGTGAGCAGTGTACGTAAAAAGTCACGCACACACAAGGGAGCAGTGTACGTGAAAGTCACGCACGCTACAGGGAGCACCTGCGTGAAAAGTCACGCACGCTCAAGGGAGCAGCATACGTGAAAGTCACGCACGCTCAAGGAAGCAGTGTGTGAAAGTCACGCACGCTATAGGGAGCAGTGTGTGAAAGTCACGCACGCTCAAGGGAGCAGCATACGTGAAAGTCACTCACGCTCAAGGAAGCAGTGTGTGAAAGTCACGCACGCTATAGGGAGCAGTGTGTGAAAGTCACGCACGCTCAAGGGAGCAGCATACGTGAAAGTCACGCACGCTACAGGGAGCAGCTGCGTGAAAAGTCACGCACGCTCAAGGGAGCAGCATACGTGAAAGTCACGCACACTCAAGGAGACACGCTTCCAACAGGAAGCGTACTCAAGCCTGCGTACGCAGCGCTAAAGAGCGCGCGTACTCAGTGTGCGTAAGCTAAACAGCTCTGCACACTGCTCACTGTCTTCTCTAAACAGCAAGAACACCAAGGAAGAACCCAAAGCTTCACAAGTTCATAACTTGGCCATCCGAACTCCAAATCCGAATTTCCAAAGTTCCAACTTGGGTGAAACTGAAAGCTCTTCCACATGGAAACATCAGAACTCAAGAAAACCAACCAAAATGGATCAAAACATGTAAAATCCAAAAATAGCAAGAACATAGATCTACATTAACAGAGACTCCAAATCATAAAAACCCAAGAACTAATGTTGATCTCCATGTCCTAGTCTAGCAAATGGACAAAGAAAATATGGTTCTCATGTAGTGGCAAGATGCACTTGCCTAAGGGTTGGGGAGTTGTGTGGAGGAAGAAGAAGAAGAAGGAAATAAATGGTGGTTATGATGAGAGAGAAAATATTGGTGGAGTTATAAAGAGGGGGAGTTGTGGTGGGTTGAGGGTGTAGCATAGGGCTAGGGTGATCCAACACCAAATAAACCAAACCAAACCAACCCAATAAAACCGAGCCATGCCAAAACCAAAATACGAAAAATATCAAAATTCCACAAGTCGAAAAAAATAAAAATACATGCCAAAATCCAGATACGAATATAAATACGAAATACGAGAAATACGGAAAAATGAGGGTGACAGGTACCCCTAATTTTAAACTAATTATACTGACCATCCCTATGTTCTATATTACACGAGCTATTCCTACTTTAAGATAAAAAAAGATTTAATTATAATTTGATACCCTCAACTATTTCAGTTTTTCAACTTGCTAGCCTAAACTTTTTTTGTAACAACATAATATCTTGGAAAAAAATAATATTAACAAAATACTCATGTTTAAAACTTAAAACTACCCCTCTTCCCACACAGCACCCCCTCGCCACCTCCAGCCACCCTTGCCTACCCTCTGCCACCTCCACTCCCCGACTACACTCCCCCCCTCGTCCTGACCACCAGTTGAACCACCCCCCCTCCTCGGTGCTCCGGCTACATGCGCCGGAGAGAGGGCGGGCGGGCGGTGGTGCAGCCAGGGGTCGGGGAGGTGGGGGGGAGGGGGGAGGTTTGGGAAGATAGGAATAATTTTGTCTTTCTAAAATTTTTGGGTATCAACTTGAAAATATTAAATAATTGATGGTATTAAGTTGTCGAATAAAAAAGTTTAGGATATCAAGTTAAAAAACTGAAATAGTTGAGGGTATTAAGTTGCAATTAAGCCTAAAAAAGTTATAATACTGACTACTCCTATTTTTATTTTATTTTCCTTAAAGGGTGTTACGACCCGCACCCTAGAGTAAGGGCACGAGACGTGAATACGTCCAGCCTACGCCGCAGTGTCGGCGGTAGAACGCTGTCCTAGGTCATAACATCTAGCAATGTAAATATCTAAACAGTTTATACTCCCCGAACGGGGGTAACATAGTAATAACAACTCAATCACAGCTAAGGAAAAGATAGCACGATATGAAATAGAACTCAAGGAAATAAGGAGATAAAATAGTCTAAGATAATCCCAACAATATCCAGAGTAATACAAACTCAGCTACAGCATGAAAGAAAATACAAACTGATCTCCAATAAAGAGTCTAGCTAAAACATGATCCAACTACAAATAGATAAAAGCCTAACTATCTAGTCTAGGCAGTCGGAGGAAAGTCCTCAGCTACTGCTGGATCCTCCTGAGGGTCCAGCTCACAGGTGTCATTTAGGGCTGCCCCGTAGTAGGTGTCCAGGCCAGCCTCCTCCTCGTCCTCTGTAATATTTTCAACAGGTCCAGTCAGGACAGGAGCGAGCACAGTACATCTCAACAATTCATAGTAGGTTAGAAAATATGAACATGCAGTAAAGTAAGATACAGGTACTGAAAGAAAAGCAGTATGTAAACAGGAAGAGCTGTAATAGAATATCTACTATACATAGAGAACAAGCAGTGACTAGTGAGTCAGAGTACAACATGAACATGTAAATGGCCTGGGATGATTCAATGAAGACACTACGGAATGATTCAATGAAGATACTACTGGTGTATTATTTACATGTCCACTTCTACTCTCTCGTACCCCCAATCAATACACAAGGATCCAGCCAGGTTATGTTATATGATTCCATGCAAGGCTCGCGAAGGGGATACATGGATGTTCCATAAATGGGGAGTCTGGGGGTTACCCAACTGTGTAGGATTTAAGAGACTCTGTGATCATGAGGGTACATGTCACAAGTAATCAAGTGAACCAAGTGCATAGTGATACGCCATGTAAGTGAAACGCACTGAACACGTAGTACCCGATGCTCCCTAAGGATAACATCTCAAAAAAGGATCCATATAGTACCAATCCGTGTGACCGTCGTGACAGCAAGTAAAGTAATCTACTGCAGGAAATAATTCTAAGCAAGATATGAAATGATCAGAGAATGTACTCGCCTGTAACTGAGTGTCCGATATGAATCGTACTGTCCAAGGAGTGGTGTCTGGCTCCTAAACAGAACAGCACAAGTCACAACAAGTCTAAAATGATAAAATGAAGCTCTGCTTTGTATTCTACATGAGCCTAGGTCTAACTAGGTCAAGTCAACTCTTGGTCAACCCTGGTCAACCAAGAAGTCAAACCTAGGTCTAACAAGTCTAACTAGGCTTAACTAGTCTACACTAGACTTCATTAGTCTAAGCAAGTCTAGCTTAGTCTATACTAGGACACACAAGCCTATACTAGCTAGTACACACCACTACAAGGCTATACAAGCCTGAACCAAGCCTGTCCCAACTATATCACATATCATAACATAGCTATATGCTACATAACTAGCATACATCAAACATGTCTAACTTATTTATCAACATACATATGTATATATATATACATTACATTAGGCATTCTATTTACATAGATATACATATGTCTATTTACATGCATTACATATATGTGTAGGCTACCTACAAGAATATACATTAACTTACATATGTAATAAGAGAGAGGGGAGGCATGTGCTTGTGGGCTGTGACAGGATTAACCATAACATGTGTGTGAGACACTGTGAGAGAGATAACAATATGACAGTACATATAAGAGTTGTGTGTGTGTGTGCAGCATACAGGAAATATAATAATCAGTGAAGGGTGATCATGAACAATGTGTATGAGTTTACAACTAAAGTGCAGGAATTAACAGAACAGTGTACATGAGCATAAAACAGTGAGGGCAATGTGTACAGGCAGTGCAAGTGTTAAGTGCAGAAAAACAAAGGGTGATGAGGTGCATAGCAATGTGCAGGAAATATAGTTATGCAGGAAAATCAGTGGCAGGAACTTAAGTGGCAGGATAACAAAGGGGTGTGTCCACAGGGAAAACAAACAGTGAAAGGGAAATACCAGTGTACAGGAAAATATAAGTGGCAGTGAAGAGTGCAGGAATTAACAATGTGATAGGAAAATAGTGAAGTCCAATATGGACTGCTAACAAGGAAGGAAATCAATTCATTGCAAATTCTGATTCCAGTCACCCCCCTCAATCAACACAACATGTTCTCAGGTTTTGAGAACAAATCCAAGTCCTAACATGGTATCAAACAATTTAAAGAACAATTTGAATTCAAAAACAGTGAACAATGTGATACAAGACTCGGTTGACAGGAAAACATGAAAAGGAAGTTGATTCATTTATCAATCCTACAACTCCTAGGCAATACATTCAAGTTAAACCCATGTCATTCTCAGATCAGTCCCACATAATTTCTCAGGTCATCAATTTACATTTGCACCCATAACTGAAATGAAACAACAGTTCAGAAGGGAAAAGGAATTAGCTTCCAGTTTTCCTGAAACAGTCCCCCCTGAAAAATCCCATTTTTAATTCAAAACCCAACTAACATCCCAAAACTTTGCCCATAGTTAGATCAAACATAGGAGAACAAAGTTGAGCTTTAAAAACATGGAATTAACAATGATTTGCAAGTTCATTTATCAATCAAAACTGGGAATGAAAGTTAGCAGGAAAAGCATTACTTGTATCAGTTATGCATTGCCTCTACTCATAGGCCAAAATCCCATTTTCACAACCAACAATCCATATTCCACTGTAAACACTAAACTAACTGGTATTATGATATGTAGGAACAAAATTTGATGGAACAATCAAAACAAAAACTAGAAATTCATTGACTTGAACATAACAGTGACTGTGTTAATTCAAGTATCAGAAAAATAACAGTGTTGCCAATCGAATCCAATCAATCCATAAAAACCTAACTAAAATATGTAAACAATATACATACACTAATTACCATATATTAGGATCTTAATTATTAATTAAAACATGATTTAAAACATTCAAACTCGAAATACACAGAGTAACACCCAAACTAATATACACAGGCTATGCACAGTCAACGTGACCAGTGCGCGTGTCCGCACGCACCCGACACGTCTCCTCGTGACACGAGACTTGGGGGGTGTCGTGTCAGACACTGCCCCAAGCCCCACGCCAAATCCCAGCTCGCCATGTGGCCTGTGCATCGAGCACGAGGCCACGAGTAGCAGGGGAATGCACAGCCTGTGCGCGCGCGTGTCACCCGCATGTGCACGTGTCCGATTCGACACGACACAACACCAAAACCCCCCTCAGTCTACTGGAAACATGTAAGCAACATAAAAACAATATTTTTCATTCAAAAATTATTCGAAAATAACAAACACAACTCCTCATTGGCATTACATCAAACACATTGCATACGGGACTGATACGTGTCCTGAATGGACACGAATCCAATGACACAGGACACGAAATCTATCCAGACCTTAGGGGGACCCTTAGGGCTTCCTATTGGTGAAGACAAAATGGAAATCCATTGGGAAATGGGGAAGTTACCTATTGGTGCACAATGAATAGGAAAGTCCTCAAATGGAAGAAACTCCTCAAGCCTCCAAGCTCCACAAATTGTTATTTCCCTACAAATAAAATATACCCGCAGCAAGAGGAAGAAATTTAGGTCCTAATGGAATTGGTTTGAAGGAAAAAGGATTTGAAATGGATTTTTAAGGATTTTAGGAAGATGGGACTCACCTCTTTCCTTCGAACTTTGAAGAACCCTAAAAGAGGCTAGCCCTAGAAATTAGGAGTGTATTTATAATGGGGGAATCCCTAGGTTCAGCTAGGGTGGCTGACCACTTGGCTTTGGGTTAGGGTTGAGCTAGGTTTGGCTAGTCCTAACTAGTTTAGTCACAAAATGACTTGTGTAATCACAAGCCATTTATCAAATAACTTGATTTCTAAAATCCTAATTCAAGCTCTATGAATTCTTAACTAACTTGAGTCACACTAGGTTAGACTAGGGTCCACTTGACCTAACCAAGCCCAACTAACTATGGTTAGTTCCTAGGTTAGTCTACATGAGTCAAAACTAGTCCAAAATCAAACTAGTCCAAATAAATCCAAAATAAATCCTAAAAATTCCCATAAATTCTAATTAATACTAATAAATTTTATTTACCCCAAAAATGACAAATTTACCCTCAAACTAGAAATATGGTAGTGACAAAGGGAGAGGTGACCTGTGTAATTAGTTTAAAAGTAGGGGTATCACATGTTATAAATCTAAAACTTAGAGAGAGTTAATATAAATTTATCCTAATTTTATAAAAAATAGGGGTAGTCAGTGTTATAAGTTTCTATAGAAAATAAAAACTATAGAGGCAGATCGTGTAATTAGTTCAAAGTATGGGTGGTTTTTGTAATAAGTATAAAACATAAGGGTAGTTAACACAATTTGCCTCCCAACATTAATGTTGAGTTATATCTCGCATCGGACTATGCACTCAAGGTATTTCACAATGGATGACAATGTGACATAGTTGGTAACAAAAGCTGCAGCGAGAAAAATGCACAATGGGAGACAATCTAACATATTTGGTAACGAAAGATGTAGCGAGAAAATTGCGCAATGTATGACAATGTAACATATTTGGTAACAACAGCAGCAGCGAGAAAAATGCACAATGGGTGACAATCTAACAGATTTGGTAACAAAGGATGCAGCGAGAAAAATGCGCAATGTGTGACAATGTAACATATTTTGTAACAACAGTTGCAGCAAGGAAAATACAATTTGTGTTGGGGTTATGTTTGAATTTGGTCACTAGTGGCGTCGTCCTACTAACCTCAAGTATGTTATTTTGAATATTTGTGTAATTATTTATTAAAGTGTTAGCTCTAGGCGGTTGGTACGATGGAATTCTTTTCTAGTGGGCATGTCCAAATCCCCAAAAAATAATTTTTGCACATCTTGTTCTTGGACGCGAGATAACGCTTTTTGTGCAAAGCTCGTACAGAGTCAATACATGTTTAACGACATTACGCGTGCATTCGACAGTGATGTTCTGCTGAGTTTGTGTTTAGCATAATTTTTTTGTGCGGCATATTAATTTCTTTGAAGTTCTGCGTGACAAATTCAACAACAGTTTGATTGTACTGATTACCTTGGGTCTCGTATGGTTCACAGAAAGTAAAGGAAAGGAAATCAATTTTTTGTTCTTTTCTTTGAACTTACAATTTCCATTAATTTGTCTTTTCGATGTTTGGAAAGATCCGAAAAATTATGTAGGGAAATTGAATCAGGATAGAAAAATGAATCCGTGAATCCGCGGGATGAGTAGGCAACTATTTTTTTTTCTATTTTTCTTTCAGTTGGAATTTTTTTTCCCTCCTTATATTCTTTGACAACCAAATACCTCAAAAAAAAAAAAAAAACATTTCCATGTCTCAGTTTCGACCAATTTTTTTTTTTTTTGATAAGAGAATGTAAACAAAAAGCACGTGATCAGCTTTTCATTTGATTTCTATGTGAGGATGATCGATGGATCCATTCAAGAAAGTATAACCAAATAAAGTAAACAAAGCAGAGGTGAGGAGAAGTTTTCAAACTCGCCATAAAATTTTTCCACGGAATTGATGATCGAGTCACTTCCGATTATGTTGAATTATGTGTGCAATGGGAGTTATTTCCAAACTCTTTGTCTTGTTCACATATAAATCAGGTTGGTTTCATGTTGACTATCCATGGATCTTGATGTGTGTCACATGCACCTGTCCTAATTGATCGATTATTGCAGTACGTGATATTTTACTTTCTTTCCGGAAGAAGAAGACTTATCTTCGTAATTTCGCAGACAATAAAAATCAAAGAACATTTAAAATTAGCTTCAGAATAGAACAATTCAACCTTTCGGATGGGTACTGGCTTTGACTTCCATCCTTCAATTTTGTTTCCATGAACAACATCAATTTTTGTTAAAATAATACCATTGAATTTGAAGAATTATAAAAATCCACTGTAGAAGTATCTTGTTCAACAACTACAATATCAGCTAAACTATATAAACGATATAAGATAGGATAACAATACTTTTCTTACTCCGTACTTCTTTTCTTCCAATATAAAACCTATACTGAATTACATTTCAATGGAACCATAAGTTCATGTAGGTAGGTACCCAACACATACGTAAGATTAAATAATACAATTGATCAGCAAATATATGAAACTTATGGATTTCAATATATATATATATATATATATATATATATATATATATATATATATATATATATATAATTGAACCATAAGAATTCATGTAGGTAGGCATTATTGGTATTTTCACTAGGCTTTGGAAACTTTTAGTCCCACATTGGAAAACCATCTTAGTGTATATCACAATATAAAGCTATGCTTGTGTTGGATGCACATGGGTTGAGGTGGCCCATATGGATGGATTTTTCTAGACGGTTAAGTGTAAGTGTCACGTCCCGCTCCCAAAATACAGCGAGCCGAGTACGTAACAACATCTCCAGACTACGCGACGTATGAATATTCCAGTACCCATATTCGCAATTGTCGCCCTAGGGTTCTAGGATAGGTTGATCACAGGTCACATGATGCATAAAATAATAAATGACAGGTTGATTAAAGGATATTCTAAACTATAAATAGAAATTTTATTATTCTACCCTATTACAATCATTAACCCAATACATATATTACATTACCAACTACAAAGTTTTACTAGCTGATACCAGGTCAATCTCCACTTTGTCTCATTCATAAAGCTTCTCTTCAGTGTGCATTTGCATTCTCTCCTGACCTTCATCAAAATATAGTGAACAAAACTAGGTCGTCAATACGACGAGCAAGTCCTCAGTCAAAGGAGTAAAGTAGGTAAGGTAAGATGATAAAATTATCGAAATTGAACTGAGGGAAAGGATAATTTAAAATGTATATTCACTGATAATTTTTTTTTTATCGTATTAACATCTTTTCCTAAAAAAAATGCAGATATCAGGTATAAATGTGTAAGCAATCAAGCAAATCTTGTATGAAAAATATAATATTTAGAGAAACACTTCTGGATCACACAACTTCTATTTTTTCAACAATAATCCCATCTATCAGGGATCAGGTTTATACTTAATGGACGGTGCTTATATTTATCTGTCTCAGTAGTATCAGGATCACATATTGATGTGATATAATCAGGATAACACATGAGTGATTTTTCGAGTTATCGGAATCAAGTATTATAACAATTGTCGTATGACTTGAAATTTTTCAAGAATATCGGAGCATGCTACATTGGATATTACAGGGCCGAATTCGGGGATTCGAAATCCAACGAAAAACAGGAAACATGAAAGTGAGCTAAGCCTCACCTCGGACATCGTATGGCCGTACGAATGCCGATAACAGAAACTGATCAGTTTTGTAAAATATAATATTGCAAAGAGTTCGAATGTGTGATCCTAATGTTTCTCTTCCATCCCAATGCAATTTTTACCAAAATGTTACTTAGTTAAAGTACATTTCGATTTTGTATCTCATCATTTTTTTTTCGTGTGATAGAAAACACATAATAAACGAGAATAAAGTTAAGCAGGAGATTCCGTCTTAGCGGAAATAAAATGTCAAACTAGAATTTGTGCGCCTAAGGCAACACTTTCAAGGATTTCAGGGTTATGGTTGTATTAGGAAATTTGATAAAATTAGGAACTAGGGTTTAATCATTTCGACTTTCTAAAATGGCTAACTCTGAAATTTCTCAAAATTTTTGGCAGAGTCTCCTCTGTATTTTTGACTCCGAAAAATTCACAAGAGATAATAATATAAATCAAAATCCTGGGTATGTCGACCCCTTCGGTGGAGCAACTCTCAACACCGGTACCACGCAATAATAAAATCCCGGGTACGTCGACCCCTTAGGTGGAGCCTCTCAACACTGGTACCCCATAATAATAAAATTTCGGGTATGTCGACCCCTTCGGTGGAGCAACTCTCAACACCAGAACCCACGCAATTAACGGTATTGATATAAACAACAAAATTAGAGCTTCCAAGGACGAAATTCCTTACAGAAGTGTATTACCGTAGCTATTTTGCAAATGCTCCATTTTTGTTTAAGAAACTAATTTTCAGTTAGTAATAAATTTATAATATAAACAACATATGAAGTTAGTTAATCCATAATCATGAAAAATCACACATATTGGAATATATATACTTTTATAAAAATATAACATACGTAATGTATTGGTCACCACCTTACTTTAGGATCAAAATTTCTTAAGTTCTAACTCTAACATAGTGTTTATGTCATTGTGATACATAATTATCCAAGATTTGGATTTCAAAAATAGTCTAAATTTTTGGAAGATTAACTTCTACCAGAAATTTGACTTCCTAAAATACTTTGGGCCAAGAGTCAAATTGTGGACCGATATAGTTACTTTGGCTATCCTTCTATCAATATCTTTAGGGTTGTATTCCATGACTTCTCGCAAAAGGATAAATGTTGTAGTTACTTCTAAAACAAGATTCAAAAATCTATTCCAAGTTAAGGTATTGGAGTCCGATACAGCCTATGCCGTATCCGAAATCATATCTTTCGGTTGCCTATGGACCCGGAGTATAAATTCACATTTAGATGACCTAGAAGTAGCTTAATAGTATCTAATTAAGTCTGATTTTAATTCCGGACAGCAGGGTGTAATGATTAGTTCTTGATGATAACTTAGTATACCAAATTTTCTTTGAAGCCAGACTAGATTGACAAATTCTATTGTACTTACCGTATAAGTCATACACATATATTCATAAACATATATACTTCTATATAATTATACATATATTTTCATATATCAAGTCCTAAGAAAAGTCCATTTAGGACACGTTGTCGAATTTACAATAGGTCCACGATACCGTGTTCGACACAGCATAATCATTTACATACCTACATTTCCAAGACTTTACATATATTTGTCACATATATTCATAAATAAATTCACATATATATATTACAAAAAGTTGGTCACAAACTACACCCAATTACAATCTACAACATTGTATCGTTATCCACGTGTGTCGACATATCCATATCGTGTCCTAGTTTCACGTCAGTGTCATACTATAGTATATATACAAAAATTCAGAAATCAACTATATTTTAAACATGATATCTACTCTCTCTAATTTATCAAATTAATATTAAAAATTCAAGAAATTGATGCAAAGGAAGGGAGGGCTTGCCTTGAAGAAATGATTTGGGTTTGGAATTGGGGATTAGGGCTTGCTCCTTCTCCAATTTCTCCTTCTTCTTCCTCCAACAAATTCTTCTTCTTCTTTTCCAATTTTCCTCTATTTTTTTGTTTGAAGAAAGGGGTTAGGACTTTGGTGATGGAGATGATGATGAGGATGAAGAGGATGATGGTGATGGTGGTGTTGGAGATGGAGATGGAGATGATGGTGGTGGTGATCGATGGAGGAGGGGGTGAGAGGGGGACGGTCGGCCAGTTGGCCGGCCGTCGTAGGCGACGCCGGCGACTGCGGCCAGAGGAGGCCGAGAGGGAGGGGAAGCCGAGAGGGAGAGGGAGGGGGAGTGTTCGGTTGAGAGGGGGAGAAGGAAACGTAAGGGAGGGGGAGAGGGATGGAGTAAGTTATGGGTTTCTCTCTCTCTCTCTCTCTCTTTCCTTTATTGTCATATTATTATTATTAACTATTATGATGTGGTGACTAAGAGTTTTTAGGAAAAGCCATGTGGCCTTGAAGGTGTTAGGTTTTGACACCTATCCCATAAGGTGTCCATACCTAATTTTGAAATTACAAAATTTAACCCATGGTTTTTATGCAATTATTAATATTTATGAAAGAAAAACTTCATCAAACAACATTATTAAATCTTTTTTTTAAAGTAGAAATAATTAAAATAAATCAAATAATACCGTATTATTGGTTACAGCTATGACAGTAAGTCACTAGGAACAATCCATTATTTTGGCACTCTCATTGGGAATCCTTAGGAGCTAAGTCCCGTCGGGGCTTAGCGACTCGGACTCGGGCTCGGGCTAAGGACGTATAGTGGTATTTTGATAGCGCACTTTACACTTCAGCATCATGTGTCTAGGCACATATGCAGACACGCGCTATGCGTCCTTGCGCCTATGCAGCTCTGCGTCTATGCATCTCGGTGGCTATGCGTCAGGTGCTATGAGTCCAGGAGCTATGCGTCTCGGAGCAATGAGTCCTGTAGCTATGCGTCAAGGCTTTATGCGTCCAAGGACAATGCGCCTAGTTGTGGGTGGCTACTTTCGGCACTGTCAGACCTGTTCACTGTCATTGCTTTCAGCGTGGGCAGCACTGTCAGCATGCGGCGCGCTGCTGTGTCTGCACATAGTACTCTGTGCAGCAGATATTGTGGAATTTAGTTTACTAGCGTGTATGGATGCATAAGCATTCTTATGCGTCCATAGCTGCCAGCCTGCTCTATAAATAGAGCAGCACTTCTCTCATTTGAGAAGGTTGAAAGAGAGAGAATGTCACGCCCAGTACCAGAATACGGGGGCGGACGTAGGCCATCTACACCGTATAAGGTACGAAGACGTCATACGACGATTACGACTGTTAATCTTGTTGGGTATCCTAGCTTGCAATCAATCTATGGCCAAAATTTGATCACATATACACAAGCAATCATAATAAAATAATAAGCAAGAGAGAATCATATAGAAAGCAAAATATAAACATATGATAATCAGGAAGTCTACAGTATAGGATAGTAATGTAGACGAGTATACCTTCCCACAGTTCCTACAGGGTCTGGAACTGAAGCACATCCTCCAAGTCAAGTCTGAAATATCCACAGGATCGGTCACGGACAATCTGGGAACAATTCAGGGTTGGTCAGGCTAACCACAACAAGTACCAAAAAGGAAGGCTCAATGATAGATAAAGAAAACCAGCAGAATAATATATAACAAAAAGAACATATATGAACAGTAAATAAGGGTAAAGGATCATGCGGTACCAATACACGATAACAATCCACAACTAATATAGGTAAATAACCAACAATCACCACAATCATCCTAACATCCACTAATACATGCATCGCCAACTGGACTCGTAGCATGTCATCGGAATAGTAATCCACCCCTACATTAAATAAGAACAAGGGAATAAATTATCGTACCGGGACATCGTTACGTACCAGCCAGCTTACAAAGCAGCAAGCCATATATATTATAGGTGAATAAGCGGCCACTCAAATGTCTACGACTTTCTATTTGGAGGTTGGATTATCCCAACAATGTAATATAGGAATCCTCAGATCATGTCGATCTAGCAGGGATAGCGAGGCCAAAAATAACGCATAGCAGGCAGGATAAGCACCGATCCATCGTAAGGCCACCGTGCGAAACATGTTGATCATATAATACATAGTACATAAAGTAGTCATATACTGCCATTCCCTAATGAGGATGATACACAATATTCGTGGTGGCCATCTGACACCCAGGCCTGATACCCGTAAGTAGCTAGTACAACATGATCTTGAGATTTCCTTTCCTCCCAATGCTTATACCAGTTTAAGTTTCGTAGATTATCCTTACAGTTATCCGGAATCACATGCCGTGGTCATATTGTCACGTCCCGGTTTCGCAGGACCGATTATCCTTGCTAATGCGTGATGTCGTATGAGCCTAGATTGTGCTCGTACAAGGCAGTTTCATAATGGCCGATTACAACAGCTTGCGACGGGGTCGTGGCGCAGAAGTCCCAAGCAGAAATATTGAAATATAAAAAGAAACACAAGCATTGAAACAAAATCTTGAGTCTTTATTGATAATGAAATAGATTACAAAGGCGACGCGAAGCCAAGTTACAATCACTCAAACTCACCTTTTTCTCTGATTATAATTCACTCAGCTCTCTCTCATCTCTTAATACAATTGATGAGCCAGCGGATACTTCAGATAGACGATGTCCACACATTATGTCCCGTATAAGTTCTGAATCTATGTGGCCGCACGCCTCAAAACGCTAAGGAACTCCGTGCCTCGATAAATCCAAGCGAGCTCCGTGTCAACGAGCTTCTACCTGTTCCTGCACATGAAAACTGTGTGGGTGTCATTACTCAACTGTACTGGTAGAGTGAGCTCCTTGTCCACTCGTACAAAACCAACACGTTTATTTACTTTGTCCAATATAATCCCTTATGATAGTCTTTCCATTCTTGCCTTAGGTTCGATTTTAAGACATAAACTCTCGGCCTATTTTGTGTCTCTAGACCATCACCGTGTTATCGCACCGATAACTTCCTTATCCTTACCTCCAGACCATTTTCGTGCTTGCAACGTTAACTTATCAACTCGTGCTTGTCTTTCGGCCCATACTCAGATTCGCAACTACACGATAGTATCCAATTTCTATGTGACCGTCCTACTAGTCCATTGTGCTAACATCGTGATCGCATCATAAAATCTATTCGTGTGTCCATATTGAAAATAATAATTGTGTTGAACGTCCGGGCGAAACCGGTTTCATTTGCACTTAGCCAGGGTCCATTGACCAATACGGTCGTCGCCCAAAATTTCCAAAATAACAATCTTTTCCAAAAAAGCATTTTAAAATAATTAAATTTCATAGAAAATCCGGCAGCACTTTCTCTATTTTCGGTCAACCCAAAAACTGGGAAAATGCCAAACCAAACACCGATAACTGTCGCAAACCAGGGAACACAAATTTTCCAACCAAAATAATATTAAACCCGAAACAGCAACACGTTTCCGAAAAATTCGGAAACCAAACTAAACTCGAAAATTCCGAAATAATCCCAAACCATCAGAACTCTTTCCGAAGAGTTCTCGGGAAAACCCAAAATTGAACTCAGAAATCCACAGAACCAATCTCTAAAAAACAGAACGTTTTCGAAAGGTTTTCGGAAAAACCCAAAATGTCTCGCTTACCGAATTCCCGGGGAATTCGTGGACCAAATCATCACAGACTAAAAAGACGAAAATGGGGCAACAAAAAATATACCAGAAATTGCTCGGCTAGAGCTTTCAGGTGAATTTTTAGAGAAAAGAACTCTGCGGACAGCGTCTCGAAACGATCCAGGAACACACAGACAGCGGGATCGGGGTCGGGAACTCGGATCGGACAGCAAGTCGGGCATGGGGAGACGTTGGACCGAAACAGCGTCCAGATCGAACTCGGGGTTGCTGCGACAGACAGCGCACGGGTCGGGATCGACGTCGGAGAGCGGGCCATCGGCGAGGGGTCGGGCGACACCGCTGGGCGGTTGGCCTGGATCGGGGACTGCCGTGCTCGGCTGGCCTGGGCGGCTGCGGAGGTCGCCGAGGAGGCGCGGTCGGAGCTCTGGCTAGGGCTCAGAATTTGGGGAAATAAGGAGAAGAAGAGGGTGATGGGGTTGGTGAAGAAAAAGGGGATTATATAGGAGTGAGGGGATGGGGGTTATCGAAAAATAAAGGGGCACGGCAGTTCGGGAGGCCAAGGGTCGACGGCGGCCGCCCATGCTGGGAGAGGAAGGGACCGCTCGGCCGTTGGGTCAGGAAAGTAAAGGAAATTTTCTTTTACTTTAACACTGTGTTTGGGAACATTTGTGGGAAGGGAGAGGAAAATTTGAGGGAAAGGAAAATGGAGGAGAGGAAAATGAAAGTAAAGTTAATTTTCCCTTCCTTTGTTTGGATGGACAAAAAGTAGGGGAAGGAAAAGTTTAAAAACAATTTTTTATTTGTTTATGGATAGAGGTACAATTACTATTTCCTCCTTGGTATTCTCAAATGATGATTTAATATTAACTTTTTAGGGGTGGTGGGGTAAATTCACTCAAATTCCTCTAATCTCTCTCTATTTTCCTCCCACTTTTGGGAGGAAAATTTTTTGGTGGGACCCACCTACTTTTTCCTCTCAAATTTTCCTCCCTCATTTTCTCTCCTCTTTTCCAAACACCATCATTTAAAAATTTTCTCTCACTTTCCCCTCAACTTTTTCCTTCCTTCTATTTTCTATCCTTCCCAAATAGTACCTAAGTAACAATGAAAGAGAAAGAGAAAGAATGAGTTAAAGGAATGACTATTGATATTATAACAAATATTAAACTCCTTTCTTTATGAAATCTTAATAAATATTATATCAAATAATATTTTAGATTTCGAAAACCAAAATTTTGCTTGGATTCTAACTTGGGTTCGGGAACAGGTCCAGGACTCAGAAACGAGTTCGGGATAGGGCCAGACAAACAAAAGTCCAGAAATTTATATTCTTGAAAAATAATAATTTTAATCTAACACAATATTAATTAATTAATTTAGAAAATTACGGGTTTTGACAAAATTTCCAGAATATTAATTTTTCTAAAAAATGCATTTTCCTAAATTAACAACTAATAATGATTTAGTAATTAGCTAATTATTCAAATAATTATCTAAAATTTACGGGTTTCACAACCTTCCCTCCTTAAGAAATTTTGTCCTCGAAATTAAAGGATAGGGTTAGGAATTACCTCAGGTCTCAAACAAATACGGGTATTACTCCCGCATCTCATCTTCTCGCTCCCAGTTAGAATCTCCTAGGGAATCGTGCCTCCACATAACTCTAACTATGGGAGTCACCGAAGTCCTAGTCCTCTTCTTGTCTCTGTCATAAATCGCCACAGGCTTCTCTGGTACTGTAAGGCTCGGTCCAATCTCCAGCTCTGAATGGTCCAAGATGTGACTCGGATCCGGGATGTAGCGTCTGAGCTGTGAAACGTGGAAGACGTTGTGCACGCCCTCAAGATTAGCTGGTAGAGCTAACCGATATGCTACTTCACCAATTCGGCTCAAAACTTCAAATGGTCCGATATATCTGGGACTCAGCTTCCTAGCTCTGCCAAATCGGATAGTTCCTCTGGTAGGAGAAATCTTCACAAAGATACTATCTTCTCCTTCAAACTCCAGTGGTCGACGACTGCTATCTGCCCAATGCTTCTGCCTGTCTTGGGCAATCCTGAGTTTGTCTCTAATCACCTTCACCTTCTCTGCTGCATCAGTTACCATTTCTGGCCCCAGCAGTACTCTTTCTCCTACGTCGTCCCATGCAAGTGGAGTGCGGCAACGACGTCCATAAAGAGCTTCAAATGGTGTCATACCAATGCTAGCTTGGTAACTGTTGTTGTAAGAGAACTCTACCAAGTGCAAATGGTCTTTCCAAGACCCTCCAAATTCTAAGACGCAAGATCTCAGCATATCTACTAACGTCTGGATGGTCCTCTCAGATTGTCCGTCAGTTTGGGGATGATAGGCTGTGCTGAACTTCAGTTTTGTTCCCAAGCTATCATGCAAACTCTTCCAAAAGTGAGAGGTAAATCTAGTATCTCGGTCAGATACAATACTTACCGGTACTCCATGAATTCGGTAGATCTGCCGCATTGTCACGACCCGCACCCGCTTTTAGGATACGAGACGTGTCCAAGCCAGCCTACGCCGCAGAGTCGGCGGTAGAACGCTGTCAAGCCCGCAAGAAATAAATGCTCAAAAATAAACATTTGCTGCTCATTCACATTTCTAATTTATTACAACATTTACAACATTTAAAATTAAAGAAAATATAAAACTTTACAATTAATGAAAATAATACAACTGTTTTTCTATTTCTAGGTCGTCTTCAGCATACTCATTTCTCCCAGTGCTAAGAATGATCGCGGCTAAACCTAAAAAATGTTGGTTATCCAGTCAGGATTGGAACAAGTACACAAACCGACGGCAATGCAAAACCCAATAGAATTAACAAGACATGAAAATAGCATATGAGATATGAAAGCTGTAAAAAAACTGATGACATAGCACGATAGAGAAGTAAACAAGAAAAAACTAATAAAAGACATCTAACTATCTAGATGGTGTGAAATATCTGTTTCAATATGTGAACGGCTAGGGGGTAAATCCGGCATCTACACGTGCCGTGTGCAGATGCTATTGTTCACGAATAGACATCTTGGGATATTTTCTGGGTAGTCCACATGTCTACTAAGATATTTCTCCTCCCGACTACTCCGTGTGACGAGCGTGTCAACAAGCAGCAAGATATATGTATAGACATGAAATAAAAAGACTACTATGAATCGGAAAGCAATCAGAAAGTGCACTTGCCTGAGGTCCTTAGCTGGAGAAACCAAAATACCATACCACTCAATGAGCCACAATCAATCAACACATGTAGAAGTCTCCGGATGCTGAAATAAACAGTACCAACATTCTCAGAATAGTCAAATTAGCTAGGATTGCCCGTCCTTAAGTCCAATTCTGGACACAGGAGCAAAATGGTAATTTCAGGCAAAAACGATGTCCGCCGTTGGATCCGCTTTGCACCAAAAAGCGTGCCAGAGTCAACGGTCTCTAAAGTCGTAAAACTACATGTCTACGGATTCAATTTTCCGATACAAACCCAACCGTATTTCCAAAGTTGGATTTCAGCGGGCCGTGCACAAAATCGCCCGTTGAGTGGGACCGTGGGGCCCACTAAACGACGTTGGATTCGACTGTCTCAGAATTGGACCAAACTTGGCATACAGGACCAGAAAAATGATACGGTTCTGTTGGCACAAGTTTCGTCTTGATCTGACGAGCGTGCATAAAGTAATTGAAAATTTTACAAAGTGCACGATACGGTGAATTTTGATGGATACGCCTCAAATTCGTCGCGCACACGCGACCAATTTGAATTCCGTCAAAGTCCACACGACCACAAAGCCGTTACGCAGCTTTTGATCCTTTCGGTACGCAACCACGTCGTCCGGATTGGCGTGACGCACGTCGTATAGAACAATTTCAACGTTTTGAAAACAGATTTTTGGGAAACTTTGGGATTCGATTTCTCGACGCATAATCGATGAATTCAAATTTCGCAAGAAAGGATTCGAAGCCCTACATGTTGTCTAAAAGTCTCTTCAAATAGTTTTTCTAATTTTGGACTGGATTGATCGGGAACGATCCTCGAACATGGGGGTTTGGGCTGAACTAGTGTTCTGTTTCGGACAGATTTTCCTCCGACTTTGTATCAGTTTCTCGACCAATCTAGGGCTCTACCAATTTATTCTAATTGAAGGGATTTATAGTCGGTCATATTGGCTTCGTACCTGAGAAGACGGAACGTGAAACGGCGGAGTGTGCGACGCGGGAGACGGACGCGAAGTCGGGGTCGGGCAGCGGCTGTCGCTGTGTTCCAAACGTGTCTTTTCCATAAAGGAATTCTCTTTATTTGTTGTGTTTTTGGGAAAATTACAACTGTAGAAATCCGATCTAGAAGACGATCGCTTTATCCCTTGGACTATACGAAGAAGAAAAGCTCTCAAAATTTTGACAGTAGATATCAATGTATCTGTACAATGAATGAGAAAAAGAACTTTATTTATAGAGTCAAAACAGTAACTGAAAAGATAACTACCTCACCACTGGTGCAATTGAAAAGTCACGCAGACTCTAAATACACGCAGGATTAGTGAGTAGTTACTGGACGTGGCCCGTAACTGTTGGACACATGGCATCAGTGCATGGGTCGTGTGCAAGTTACTGGACACGCGAGAGAGAGAGATCGGTGGCATGGCTGCCACGTACTCCAGTTGAAATAAAATCCGCGCTGACTTGCTGAAGGCAAAAATTCACGCAGATTCGTTGACGCAGACTCGTTGAAGGCGAAATCCACGCAAGCTTTGAAGAAGAATACTTCAGAATTCACGCAGGCTTTGAGAAGAATAACTCAAAAGTCACGCAATGTTTTGAGGAAGGAGAAGGTTCAGAATCCACACAAACTGCCAGCTGTCTTGATTTGGCACGCTTCGTCTGACACAAAATCTCTGACATTGATTATATTGTCAGCCGTATTAAATGAAGATAAGACCCAAAGTCACGCCAACTTGGTGAAGAGTGAGTCTTGCTAAGGAAGATTACAAAAGACGGCTGTGATCTCTCGAGTTCTGTGCATACATGGCATACGAGAAGACGTTTCTCGACAGTTGTGTTGTCAGTCATTATGATTCTGACGTATGGCTGAGCTGTCTCTGCGTGACTTCTGAAGGAAATGGCCTGGCAGAACTTAGCGTATCTTTTGTGCTGCTTCTTGGATCACTCTGCGTGACTTGTTCTGATCAACTCAGCGTGACTTCATTTTTGAGGCCTACAAAACCCCCTTCAAAGTTTTCGAAAAATGATAAAATATTTTCGAAATACTTTGAAATAGAGATGATGAAATGAGATCAGTCACGCTGAGATGACTCCAAAATTTTTCGGAAGTCGAAAAGACTTCGAAGTTCTTGAAAACATCCAAATAAACTTATTAAATATCATAATGACTCTTCATTCTCCGAGACTGATTGCGTCCAATTTATGGTGGAATATGAACTGTCGACGAGATCTGTTTTATAAACAGGAAGAGATTCTCAGTTTTGACATTCATCTCTCGAAAATATGACCCCAAAGGAAGCAGCCGAAGAGGAAGCACGAAAGTTGGGCTTTTGTTCCCATGGTGACCCCACTTTTGGGGGCAAAGAACCCGAACCTGTTGTCATCGAGCTCAAGGACGACTCCACGCAGTTAGCCAAGAATCTCTTGAGCTACTTTGGATTGGATGGCTCGTCTTCTTCTGATGGGCGGAGCCTTATGGAGAAGCGTGAAATGCTCGAGACTCTGTTGTATCGACTGGGAGTTAAGAGCGTAGAGGAGTTAGGCATCAAACTTAGCCGCTCTGGAAAATAGAGTGTAACTTTTTACGCTTTTGTTGCACTTTTCTGTTTTGTCTTTTTGTAAGGCCATCAGTGCCTGTTTAAAGAATGAAGTACAACTTTTTGTGTTTGATCTGTGTGCCTTTTAATGAAGAATATTAATTAGCACATTTTGACTGTTTCCAATGTTGCACTGTCTCCCGAAGTACACGTGACACTCATTCCACAATTTACGAGCGCTATTTATGCGGATCTTTTCCAAGAATATATAGACCTGCACTTGACCCTTTAAATAGATGGATGAACTCCACGCAAACTCATCTTCCCATTCTTCTTCCTCTCTTCTGAGAAATGAATTTTTTGTGAGAAGAAAATAGGAAAGCCATGTTGTCTGATGTCAAATCTCTGTGCACGCTACCAGACATGGGTCTGTCAATCCTTAGCAGCAAACTCAGCGGTAAGTTCAATATACACGCATCGAATTTTTTGTTGGCTAAAGACAAATTTATCTTCCTGAAATGAACAGAATGCATCTGTCTTTGCTTGGCCAATTTCTGTTGGCTGATTTTTCTTTACTCTTTCTTGCAGAATTTTGGCTGAAAACCTTCTTCAGAACTGGCATTGGGGATGTGGATGCTGTAGAGAATATCCTGCTGACATCTACATCAGGGAGCTCATACGCTTTTGACGCGTAAATTAGACAACTCAGAACTCTTCGTGAGATAGAAGGGTCTTCCTTAGATGGTAGGAAGAGCCTTTATACACGAGAGTTGGATGGTGGAGTTAACTCTACTACCGAGAAATCGGGTAGTAGAGTTCCTTTTACGGGAGAACTAGGAATTGTATCCCAAGGTTGGATACATTCCTGTCTCGTCTGAAAGGCCGCTCCTAATCCACTAGTTGTATTGGCAGTAACACGTTTTCGTGTTGCCCTACTCTGTGGTTCTCCTCTCATCTGAGAGATAAGACCAGAGTTTGATTCCTGCTGGACACCCAGGAATTGCCACAAACAACGAGATTGCCAGAGAAGATCCAAGAAGAAATAGATCTCAGTTGTACATAGAATAAAAATCCAAGATTTGTAATAGATTTCCATTATGATTTGTAAGAAAGTCTAAGAAAATGTAATAGACTTTTTGTGGTAAAATGGGAATGGAAATGACAATTCTTCTATGCTCAATGATTTGTATTTGTGGATGAATTGTGGACATGATAGATAATAAAATCATCTTTTCTGTTTTAGAGTATATGATATTATCAGAGGTATTATGGATGTGATAATATATAGGAACTCGAAAGAAAATAGATTGATTTCTATGCAGAGGTCAAAACATGACAAATGAGTAAGTAGATTCGGAATTGATTCAGAGGTTATGAAAACGTGATCAATAACGAATCCCCACTTAATGAACTGATAGAAGATTATGAACGGACGAACCGTTAGGAAATGAAGAACAGATGAACTGTCGAGTGAATGTAATAAATGAACGGACGAACCGTCAAGTATTAATAAACATGTGAAACGTCGGATGAATGTGAGAAATGAATGGATGAACTGAATATCGGGAAAGAATACGTCCCTTCGATCCTTATAACCATATGCCTATAAATAGAGCATATATTTGAATAGAAGGATCGCATTTTATCCATAATGTCTTCTGAAGAGAACATAAAGAAGGCTGAAGTTCCCCCCGAAGCTACTGAAGGTGTTAAAGAACATCCACCTCCATAGAAGAAGGAAATGGGCGAAAGCTCGTCTACTCCCAAGCCGCCGAAAGATATCCTGGACTTCCTGGTCGAACCAGGAGAAACCGAAGAAGAAGAAGCAATGAGGCTGGCTGCCTGTCAATTCTTGGTGCGGTCAGGAAAAGATGTACTCAATTCTTTTGCGGATTATGTATGTGGTCCTCGTCCCAAATATGAAAGGGATTACAGTGATCTTCCATGATGATGTACTCTTTTTCTTGAAGAATTTGTCTCAAATAAACTCCGTTTAAGGAAACTTTATTTACGATATATCCTTCCCACTTTATATTTTTGCCTTTATTCATTGATCTTTTGACTCAGAAATCAGAAAGACTAAATATCATTTTCATAGATATGATATTGAGATAGAAAATTCAGAGGTAATATGGACATGATTTTTTGGATATCAAATTTGTTGAGAAAACGATACAAAGTAGAATACCTATCTCCACTGGGGATAATAGATATCAGAATGATTCTTCGGAAAGAACAATGAAACAGCTGGAGAATGATGGGAGGACAATCTTGATAGAAATATTAAACATAGTACTTTTTCAAAAATTTGCCGTTGATGGGCATCATAGTGGCTTTACCATCTAGAGTAGTGAGTTGATAAGCCCCATTAGAAAAGATCTTATTGACAATGAATGGACCTTCCCATTTTGCATCAAACTTGTCTTTACTCATGTGTGTCATAGTCATCGGGCGTCTGACAGTAAGCACAAGTTCTCCTTTCTGAAATGTTCGAATTCTGACTTTCTTGTTAAAAGCCCTTGAAATTCTAGCTTGATAGAATTCAATATTCTGTTGAGCAGATAACCGCTTTTCATCCAGAGCCTCCAATTCTTGAAGTCGAAGACGATCATTATTTTCTGAGGTAAGTTCATTAGCGATTGCTATCCTTAAAGAAGGAATTTGAATCTCTAATGGGAGAACAGCCTCAAATCCGTACACCAGAGAGAAAGGTGTACACTTAGTAGCATTACGGACTGTAGTGCGATAAGCCCATAAGCATTCCCCGAGCTTGTCACTCCAATTACGTTTGTTAGTGGAGACAAACTTCTTTAGGAGTTTGATGATAGTCTTGTTGAAAGCTTCTGCCAATCCGTTAGCTGCTGGATTATATGCGGTAGAAGCCACATTATTGATCCGGTGATCGTCACAGAATCGAGTAAATTTCTGGCTGACGAACTGTGGTCCGTTATCATGAACAATGCGTCGAGGAACACCAAATCTGTAGATGACGTGATGCTTAATAAAGCTGATGACATTAGACGTCTTAACTTCAGATAAAGGAATGGCTTCGGCCCATTTGGAGAAGTAATCGGTTATTGCGAGAATGAACCGATGACCTTTAGATGACGGTGGATTGATCGGGCCGACAATATCGATGCCCCAAGCTTCGAAGGGCCATGATGCTGTCGTCGGATGTAGAAATTCCGAGGGTTGATGTATAAAATCCGCATGGATTTGGCAAGCTTTGCATTTCCTTGCATATTCAATGGCATCTGATACCATAGTTGGCCAATAATAACCCATCCGTCGAATACGGTCTTAAAGTTTTGGCCCATATTTTTGATGATGTCTCTAGATTGCTGACTATAACGACGTAGTTGTAATCTTCCAGTATCATCATTTTTGTCATCATCTTCAAGATCAGAAGGATTTTGAGGCCCTTTGTAGAAGAATATTGGAATGTCTCCTGGCTTTCTGCTGGGAACTAGAAAGTATGAAGATTGTACAGGTTCTAGAAATACATCTGTATGAACAGTCTGTACAACTCCTATGGTTATTGTGTTCAAGTCATCTAACAGATGTAAATAACTATGAACATAATTACACACATCAATATACTGCAAAGGTGGAGACTTTTCATTAAATGTAAAAGCAACAATATTTACATTGGGAGAAGGCTGAGCCTTAGAGATTTTAGCCAAATCAATGGCTAAAGGGGGAGAAGAAGAAGAAGCTTTGTTTCGATTAAGATCGATAACAAATGGCTCAGAAGAGGTGAGCTCCCTTGAAGTTTGAGTAGGAAGATTCGTCCGCCCTCCAACTGGAATTAGCAGAGTATCTTGTGAAGGTATAGGAACGGTAGTACGCCCACTGATAGGAATGATCAGTGTATTTTGAGTAGATGACTGAGGTAACGGAGAGATCCGTCCACTCACTGGAATGATGAAAGAATCTTCTCTAGAGGGTTTAGGAGATTGTTGCTGAGTAGTTCGACTTTTAACAGGGATTATTAAAGTCTCACTTTGTGCATCTTCTTTCTCCATAGCTTGTATGATCCTTGTATACTCTTTTTTGTACATTCGGGAATCGTTGAAATAAGCTTCAACCCCATGGAAGGGATTTATATCAGCAACTTCTTTTTGTACTCTTCCATTGTTATCAATGTATTTAAAACATTGATGAAGAGTAGAGGGCACCACATTATTTTTATGAAGAAAGGGCCTCCCCAGAAGAAGATTATAGGATCCCGCGATCTCGATCACATAGAAAGTGACTTTAGATTTGAAATCGCCTATCTGAAGCTTCAGATGAATCTTTCCCAAAGGCTCACTTCGGCTTTGATTGAATCCCAAGATAGTAGTAACCGTCTTGGAGAGCTTGTGAAGAGGGATTTTTAGTTCATCCAACAAACTCTTTGGCATTATGCTTATAGCAGACCCTGGGTCAATGAGGATACGATCTATCTTCATTGTATCAATATAACCAGTGTAGTAGAGAGGTCGGTCATGTCGATTATCCTCCAGTAACATATCGTCTTATGTAAAGGTGATATTTGGGATAATCTCCAGTACACTGTTGCAATGTAAGCAAGTGGCAGGTTCCGCATCCGACTTCTTCAATTGTGCAAGACAAGAGTCAGCTTGTAGAAGTGTTTCACTTAACGTCTCTCGAGTCTCTTTGGAAAGACGTAGAAGTTCAAAAAGGGACATTCTAGCTGGAGTATTAGCAAGTTGAGCCAAAATATCGAAGTTGTAAGGCTTCTGAAGTCCAAGAGGAGAAGACTTCTTGATTGGCTTATCAAACCGAGCCTGTTGTTTGCCTTTCTCCAGAGCCGTAGGCTTGGGAGGAACAGGTTCAGTAGATGATTCTTCTTCAGGAGGAACGTTAGGAACATCTTTAGCATCTGAAGGGATATCAGTAGGATCTTCAGGATTTTTAGAATAATCCTTTAGGTAAGGTTTCTCCGTTCGAGTAGCACTAACAAGTGCTTCTTCTTTGTCTTTTGGCTCTGTGTCAGAAGTAAACCCAAGAGAAGTCATATGACATGACTTGATCTTTCCAGCCTTCTTGGATTTTTGAGAAGAAATCTTTTGAGGAGAAGGCGATTCAAAATCTGCCACTAGATCAGGATGGATCCACATGATTTCCCCTGTTTCCAAAGTGATTGGCACTAATCCTTCAGACTGTGGAGGAGGAAGATTCACTATGTCAAGAGTTGCCTTGGGAATAGGAACAATCCCACTTTCAAGAAGTTGAGGAGGGAAATCTCTAAATTGCATAGAGACGACGTTGGAGGGGACGGTCTTCTCTTTTGGAGTAAGAGAGATAGCTCCAGATTTAATCATTTCTTGGATCTTTCCTTTCAATACATAACATGTACGAATTGTGTGACCCAGCATTCTGTGATATAGACAGTATTTAGGATGATCTGTCTTACCAGCTTCATCAGGTTTCTTGATCTCTGGTAATTGTATTTTATTACCTTTCAGCAGACATTCAAAGATACCAAGGACATCGTCGTCATCAAAAGAATATTCTTTTCTGGGGCGAGGTGTTCTTGATTGTTGAGTTGTAGAGGCAGGAGTTTGAACATTTGATGCATCTTTGCTCTGAAGATTAACTTCAAGAGTTTCTTTTCCTTTGCGAGCATTATTTTTATTGTTAGCACCTTGTCCTGTTTCGTTAGGAGTCATCTGCACTCCTAAACCTTTGAAGGTTTCAGCACTGATTTCTGCAGCTTTGGCACTGACTATGAAGGAAGGCCAATCTTGAAATTGAGTGGACCCTGTCCACATACTGATGATTGGCAACAAGTTTGATTTGCACGTATCAATGGTGACAGCATCCGGAGTTCCAAGAGGCATCTTCAGAGCTTCTCTTCGAAACCGTTCAATGTATTCCTCTGTAGATTCATTATTTTTCTGCTTGATTCTAATAAGAGCAGACATAGTCATGTCATTAAGCCCTTCGTAGAACCTTTCAAGAAACATCTGTTTGAAACCAGCAAATGAGGTAATACTCCCATCTGGGAGACTCCTATACCATTCATAAGCCGTTCCCTTGAGACATCCAATAAATACCCGAGTAAGGAGGGCATCACTTGGTTGTAGTTGATCAGTCATCACTTCAAAGTGATTGATAAACTGACTCGGAGAAGTGGTTCCATCATAGAATGAGATAGTAGGAGGCTTGTATTTAGGAGGATATGATACTTGCTTCCATTCTATCGGATAAGGCTGCTTGATGCCTAACCTTTGTAAACCATCCTTCTGTTTGAATGCCTCGAATTGAGTTTTGAGATTCTTCAATTCTTCAGAGACAACTCCCGAAGATTGTGGAGTTGTGGCTTGTAGAGAATAGTTGGGAGGAGGAACAACATTGTAAGCACTACCCCCAGCTCCAGAGAGACTAGGATTTGGTTGAGCTGGTCCAGGAGTATTGGATTGTACTGCTGGAGGAACTTGTACTGGACTTATATCAGTATCAACTGGTATGGCATCTGATACAGTCTGTCGATTTTGCAACTGAGCTGTCATGAGTTCATACATCGACTTCATTGTGTCAGTCATAGACTTCATTTGCTGTTCCAAAAAAGCAATTCTTTGATCTTGAGGAGTCAAGAAAGAAGAAGGTTCATCAGTATTCCCATCAACCATGTAAGTTATGACTGTATGAGGGATTATTGATGAACTAGTGGATGTTGTATGCTCTGAATCATTGCTTCGTGTATCAAAGTCAACTATAGGAGAATTACCCCAAGTAGGAAGAGGTGGGAAGTTAGATTCTCCAAGAAATTCAGAATCGATTTCAGGGATCAAATTTCTTTGACTAGAAGCCATGACTCTTGCTCTGGTGTTTCTATATACTCCATCTAGACTATCAACTCTACCCCCGGTGTCCCGAAAAGTCATGTTGACAGAGGCAAACAAAGGCTCATCTTCATCAGGCATAGGTTCATACTGAATCCTATTAAAGACAGACTGTCGTTTATTTTGACATCTGCATTGCATTGTGACTCTTGGCTGGAAGTCACATTCATGATCACCATGGTCTTGAACTGTTGATTCACATCTGCACTGAATTATGACTCTTGGATAGAAGTCACATTCAGCATGTTCCTTTGATATAGAATTACTCCTTCTCTTCTGTTGAAGATATTTTCGTAAATCTGTTTGTGAAGATTGAGGAGTATACTTCCTGTTCTTGGGTCTTGATGGCTCTTGATTATACAAATAGTGATTAATGTGAGCCACATAATTTCTTGCATACTCTTCATCTGGATCTTTTATCTTCATATCCAATTGGTATGGTTTCTTAACACCAGAAGTGCTGAGTTTTGTTCTTAAATCAGTAGAAGGTAACACATTAATTTTGGAAACATGGAGTTTTCCTTCCATTGATCTGGATATTTGCAGAGAAGGAAGAGTTAAACCACTCCCTTGATTAGGAGTTGGTAACAGACCCTCTTTAATGGACAGATTCTGTGCCCAATTTGAAGAAATCAAAGAAGAAGACATTAAGGAATGTTTCTTCTTAGACTCATTCAGATTTTGAGACATAGAATGTCCAGAAGAAAGAGTAGTCAAAAGACCATCTCCTTTCCTTTGACTAACAAAAGTATCAGTCAAAGCTGTTCCTGAAGTAAAAACTACAGGAGCAGAAGAAATAACTAAAGAGTTATTCCTTTTCGAAGGGACTTTGTGTGGAAGACCACCCCCAGTTCTAGTAGAACTCGGTGAAGAAGAAGAGATAACTAAGGAGCTATTCTTCTCTAATGAAATACACGCTGAAACAAATTTGGCTAAAGAACCAGAGCTGTTAGCGTGACTTTTGATTTTAGAATTACACACTGGAATAGATTTGGCTAAGGAGCCAGTACTGTCAGCGTGACTTTTGAATGTGGGATTGCACACTGGAATAGATTTGGCTAAGGAGCCAGTACTATCAGCGTGACTTTTAGAGTTGAATTTGTACACTGGAACAGATTCGGCTAAGGAGCCAGTACTGTCAGCGTGACTTTTAGAGTTGAATTTGCACGCTGGAACAGATTCGGCTAAGGAGTCAGTACTGTCAGCGTGACTTTTAGTTACTGTCATCTTCGAGCGTACAAGAGTGTGCGTGCTTGCAGTGGAGTTCTTGCCAGTGTTAGGAGTAGACACTGTGGCAGAGACTTCACCATTGACTGCCAACTGATTCTTAGGGACATAGACAGAGTGTCCCTTCGACTTGGCAGTGATGATGGAGGCTGGAGTGGGCTTGCCACCCTTAGCCCGCTGTATTTCTTCATAGGCGAGTTGATCGAATTTGATCGTCATCACCTTCTTCGTCGAGCCGATTGACGAAGTGTCGCATTGAGTTGTTACCATCTCAGAAGAGGAGATGGTTTTCCCCAGCAGAGTCGCCAATTTGTTTTCCATAAAGAAATTCTCTTTATTTGTTGTGTTTCTGGGAAAATTACAACTGTAGGAATCCGATCTAGAAGACGATCGCTTTATCCCTTGGACTATGCGAAGAAGAAACGCTCTCAAAATTTTGACAGTAGATATCAATGTATCTGTACAATGAATGAGAAAAAGAACTCTATTTATAGAGTCAAAACAGTAACTGAAAAGATAACTACCTCACCACTGGTGCAATTGAAAAGTCACGCAGACTCTAAATACACGCAGGATTAGTGAGTAGTTACTGGACGTGGCCCGTAACTGTTGGACACATGGCATCAGTGCATGGGTCGTGTGCAAGTTACTGGACACGCGAGAGAGAGATCGGTGGCATGGCTGCCACGTACTCCAGTTGAAATGAAATCCACGCTGACTTGCTAAAGGCAAAAATCCACGCAGATTCGTTAACGCAGACTCGTTGAAGGCGAAATCTACGCAAGCTTTGAAGAAGAATACTTCAGAATTCACGCAGGCTTTGAGAAGAATAACTCAAAAGTCATGCAATGTTTTGAGGAAGGAGAAGGTTCAGAATCCACGCAAACTGCCAGCTGTCTTGATTTGGCACGCTTCGTTTGACACAAAATCTCTGACATTGATTATATTGTCAGCCGCATTAAATGAAGATAAGATCCAAAGTCACGCCAACTTGTTGAAGAGTGAGTCTTGCTAAGGAAGATTGCAAAAGATGGCTGTGATCTCTCGAGTTCTGTGCATACGTGGCATACGAGGAGACGTTTCTCGACTGTTGTGTTGTCAGTCATTATGATTCTGACGTATGGCTGAGCTGTCTCTGCGTGACTTCTAAAGGAAATGGCCAGGCAGAACTTAGCGTATCTTTTGTGCTGCTTCTTGGATCACTCTGCGTGACTTGTTCTGATCAACTCAGCGTGACTTCATTTTTGAGGCCTACAACGTGCATGTGCGCGCGGATTGGCGCTCGGCCGGCCGACCGTTGCCGCGGCAGCGCCGAGGGCGTGCGCGGGGGTCGCCCAGGTCGGGACTGGGGGGTGGCACGGATCGTGGTTAGGGTTTAGATTCTTAGTTCTTTCGGTATATATATATATATATATATATATATATATATATATATATTTTATATATATATATATATATACGCAGTCGGGGGGGGGGGGGGGGTTTCGGGTCTCCGAGCTCGGTTTGCTCCGCTCGGGTTTCAGGCTGAGGGAATTGGCTCAGACCCCCTGGGCTGGGGTGCCATGCAGAGCTGGGCCCTGGCTCATGGGCCGGTCTGGGCTGCTACTTACTAGTTAATCCTATTCTATATATATATATATATATATATATATATATATATATATATATATATATATATATATATATATATATATATATATACCATTATACATGAATATATATACACACATTTTCATATCCATTTAATATATTTTATATACACATACACTCCCGTATATATTTATATTTACGTATATCTACACACGTATATCATATGTAAATACTTATATTTACATATATCTATATATACATATATATTTAATATATTCGTATATACACACGTACGTATATATATATACTCATATACAAGTATATATATATATATAAATATATATATATTATATATATATATATATATATATATATATATATATATATATATACACCTACAAGTATACGCCTATATACATTTTATATATTCCTATATATATTTTATATTCTATATATATATACACACTTACGTATATATACAATATATATTTTATATATATACACATATATTTATATATCTATATATATATAATCTCTTACGTATATATATATGCATATATACACGCATAATATTTATATATATATATACACACAAAAAAAAAATGTAATAATAACAATAAAATAAGAATAATATGATAATAATAATAATAATAATAATAATAATAATAATAATAATAATAATAATAATAATAATAATAATAATAATACTGTATAAATAACCAAATATTTAGGAAATATCCTCAAGTCTACCCAAAAATTAGAAAATATTTGTACATACCTAAAAGTAGGTCTACATAGGCTTGGGCTTGGTTTGGGTACAATTTGCACTAGTTTGGTGCGACCGGTCACCTAGACGTCAAATAATATTAATAATGGATAATTAACTATTTAAAATGGTCATGTCATAACTTGGCCTGGTTTTCCTAGTTAGGACATCACTATGGCTCGGCCTTCCTTGGCATGGCTGATACACTAGTCAAAGCATGCCACTGCACTACCCGTGCCATAATTTTTAGTCACCTTGTACTCCAATTCTCAACCAAGATTAAAATCATCTACCGTAATAATTAATTAAATAATTAATTCTAAACTTCTAAAAATCACCCAAAATTCAATAAATAATAATATAAAATATTTTCAAAAAATTTTCGGGAAGGGAGGCTACACGCATGTACAGTGCCGCCAACTTCTCAGTGGATAAACCAACTTTGAAGGGATAAAGTGAGCTGACTTAGTCAGTCGGTCCACAATAACCCAAATGGCGTCCTTCCCTCCTTGGGATCGAGGCAATCCTGACACAAAGTCTATTGTTATATGCTCCCACTTCTACTCCGAAATGTCCAGCGGCTGTAGAAGTCCTGCGGGTCTCTGTCTGCTAGCCTTCACTTGTTGACAAATCAAGCATCTAGCCATAAATCTTGATACATCCTTCTTTATTCCATACCACCAAACGATGGTACGCATATTCCGATACATTTTATTAGCTCCAGGATGTATGGAATACTGCGACTAGTGCGCTTCTTGCATCAGCTCATTCCTCAGTTCGCCAGATGGTACACACAGCCTTGTACCATTCTTCAATGCTCCGTCACTGGCGATAGAGAATCCTTCAAGTGTTCCTGCCAGCACTTGATCTCTGAGTTTGCAAAGCGTCTCGTCTTGGAATTGTGTCTCCTTGACTTTGTCCATCAGACTTGAATGCAATTGCAACTGCATCATGGTTGAGTCAGCTCCAGGTGCAATAGCTGCTCGCCCCAGTTCCTTCATCCTCTCCTCAGGCAGTACAATCTCTAGACCAAGCTTCTCTATGTCCTCCAACAAGTGCCGTTCCTTGGTCAAGAACATTGCCACTGGGTATCGACTAAGTGCATCTGCAACCACATTAGTCTTACCCGGATGGTACTGCAGGTCGATGTCAAAATCCTTCATCAGCTCTAGCCATCTTCTTTATCTCATGTTCAGCTCCTTCTGAGTGAAAACATGTTTCAGACTTTTGTGGTCTGTATATATTTCCACTCTCTCTCCATATAGATAATGCTTCCATAGCTTCAATGCAAAGATGACTGCAGCAAGCTCCAGGTCATGTATGGGATAATTCTTCTCATGAGTCTGTAATTGCCTAGATGCGTAAGTAATCACTTTTCCATGTTGTTGAAGAACGCAACCCAGTCCTTTTCCAGAGGCATCGTTGTAGATTGAGAAACCGTCGGTACCTGCGGGTAGCGCAAGTATCGGTACTGTTGTAAGTCTCTTCTTCAGTTCCTCAAATGATGCCTGACAAGCTTCCGTCCAGATGAACTTTTCATTCTTCCGAGTGAGCTTCGTCATTGGTTCAGCAATCTTGGCAAAATCCTTCACAAACTTCCGGTAGTAGCCAGCCAAGCCTAAGAAACTTCTGATTTCAGCAACTGAGCTTGGGGTAGACCACTTCTCAACAGCAGCTATCTTCTTAGGATCCACCGAAATTCCTTCTCATGTGACAACATGGCCAAGAAAATCTACTTTGTCTAGAAAGAATTCATATTTGGATAGCTTACCATATAACTTCTCTTTCCTCAAAGTTTCCAGAACTTTCCTGAGGTGCTCTTCATGCTCCTCCTCAGTCTTCGAGTAGATCAAAATGTCATCGATGAAAACAAAGACGAACTTATCTAAGTATTCATGAAAAACCTTGTTCATAAGGTTAATGAACACAGCATGAGCATTCGTCAGTCCAAACGGCATGACCAAGAATTCAAACTGCCCATACTTGGTGTTGAACGCCGTCTTGGGAATGTCCTCCTTTCTGACCTTGATCTGATGGTAGCCGGATCTGAGGTCTATCTTCGAGAACACCTTGGCTCCACTGAGTTGGTCAAACAGGTCATCGATCCGGGGTAGAGGGTACTTGTTCTTGATGGTGATATTGTTCAGCGCCCGGTAGTCGATGCACATCCTCACAGTTCCGTCCTTCTTGGGAACAAACAAGACAGATGCTCTCCAGGGTGAAGCTCCGTCTCGGATAAATTCCAAAGCCTTCAGTTCATTGATCTGATCCTTCATCTCCTTGGCCTCCTTCGGGTTGACTCTGTAGCATCCTTTAGAAATAGGAAAAGAGCCGGGGACTAGGTCAATGGTGAACTCTATGTCTCGATCTGGGGGTAATTCGAGAAGACTATCAGGGAAGACATCCATAAATTCTACTATGATAGGATGGGGAGGTCCGGGTTCTTCTGTGATAGAGGTGTAGGTAATACACTCCATATCCTCCGGAGTTCGAGAGATTTCAAACTCTGGCTCTCCAGGTGGGTTGAAGACTACACATCCTCTATGACAATCTATCAGCGCATGCTGCTTAATCAACCAGTCTATCCCTAGGACTATATCATAGTTGGGTAAGGGCATCACAAGCAAAGGTGCTATGAATTGGTGGCCTAATATGGTGATAGGGCAGTTACACGTCTCAGTGATAGGTAGGGGTCCTCCACCGGTCATGACTCTACATATCTTCTTGCTAAATCCCGTATCTATGTGGTGTGCAGAGATGAACTTTGTGGATATGAAACTATATGATGCACCCGAATCAAATAAAGCTAAGGCAGGATAGGAATGCACATAAATAAAACCTGCGATGACATCAGCTGTAGGTTCCTGATCTGGCTCTTGTTCCTCTGCTGCTAGGGCAAAAGCTCACCCAGTCTTCTGTTGATGCTGGCCAAATTTTTGTTGCTGAGTGGGCAGAGGACCTTTCTGCTGAGTAGCTCCAGTCCGGTGCATCGACGAAGGGCAGTCCTTCACTTGGTGGATGGCAGACCCACAAACTAGGCAGTATCCAAGTGTCACGACCCACACCCTGTATAGGGGCACGAGAAGTAGGTACGTCCAGCCTACACCGCAGTGTCGGCGGTAGTAAGCTGTCCTAGGTTGCTAACTAATCTCATGCAGTGTATATAATGTACTTGTTCAGATATCAGCTCCGAATGGAGGACAAGTAAAGGGTAGGATATACTCAATCACAGTCTAAAACACGAAAAGATAACACAGAAGTTATACCTAAGGAATTAAAGACAACAACAACTAACTACTAAAATAATACAACAATGTCTCAAACAAACTTAATACAAACTCAATATCTTAACTTTAATACAATAAGTCAAAACATGAAAGCTAAAGTAGTCTACTAGCTAATCTCCTGAATTACTCCTGAGTGTCGGGACCAAAGGTAGCTAATCCCTCGCCAGGTCTATGGTAAGTAGGGCATGTGTCCTCAGGATTATCGTCTGTAATATTTTCAACAGGTCCAATCAGAACAGGAACGAGTACAACTCATCTAGAAAATCCAAGTAAATGACAAAGAACTATAAAGCAGTTATAGACAGTTTTATTGATGAACATGGCAGTTTTATACAGGTAATGATGGCATAGAGAAACAGTAAGATACAAAAAAGAAAGGTAACTAAAACAAGAGAAGAATCATGGCAATGAAGACTGTAATAAAAGCTAACTGAACTAGAATAACATGTATGAGTCCAGACAGTACAATATAAGTCTAATGTAATCCCAGTGTGAGTCCAGTCCATATAATTCGATACCAGATGATTTTCAGTACAAGATGAGTCCAACAGTGATCAATGAATCCAGGGTGAGTCTAACTATGATCTAACAGTGTGTTTTAAAATACCGAGGTCGACATGTAAACGGCTGTAGGTATCAGGCACATCTCTCACTGATCGGGCAAGAGATGGCTATGATTCCGGTAGATTCCAGTGGAAGATTCCGGATTTAGGGTATGTCTACATGTCTTACTCAATATTTCTCCGCCCAGCAAGTGAATCCAAAATCGACAAAAGAATCGAGATGAGTCTGGCCAATACATGATGATTCCAGAAATGATTCCGGAATGATACCAATGACTCCAATAATAGAGGCCAGCAAGTAAGGTATGTGTCGATACATGAATCCAGAAATATCCATACGTGTTGATACAGAGAATTACATAGAACTAACTAGAACTGAAATACAGTAATTGACAAATAAATGAGAGAACTATCAGAGAATATACTCGCCTGATACTCTGAAAAGAGTAGTGTAATATCAGATGTCTGTACCAGGGTCACAATGTTCTAAAATAGAGCAATATAGTTATGACATGTCCAAAATGAAGGTAAATGAAATCTACAATGCAATCTATATGAATTCTAAGCCAATCTAGGTCAAAGTCAAACTTGGTCAACTCTTCAGTCAAACTAAGTCAAATTAAGTCATACTAGGTCACAAGAAGTTAAACTAAGTCATACAAGGTCAAACAAGGTCAAACAAGTCTAATCTAGGTTAAAGTCGACTCTTGGTCAAACATTCTAGCCAAACTAGTAAAGTTATCTAGGGTTTAGTCAATAATTGTCAGACTAGTCAATATGGTCAAACTAGGTCAAAGTCTAGGTCAATCTTAGACTAACTAAGGTTTTGGTTAATCATAGACTAGTCAATAAAGTAATTAGGTCAATGGTCAACTATCTAAGTCAAACTCTATAAGGCTAACTCAAAACCAAACATAGGCTAACATGTCTTAGGATACCTAAGATTCTATACCTCAAAGCTAAGGCATAACCAATTATATATACAAAGTATATCACACATAAATACATGTATATATAATACCAACCTTAATCCTATATTCAAGCTAATCCCATATTCCAATCTCAAGTCATGACTCAACTCTAAGTATCTCAATTAATCCCATACATATCTTAATCTATATAGGATTACCCTCATAATCCATATGGTTAACCTAATCATCTAGTTAGGGTTTAGTCAAACTTAAGTCAAATAGTCATCTAAAATTCACCTAAGTCAATTCTAGGTCAAGGTTGACCTATAGTTGACTTTGGTCTACAATGGTCAACAATGGTCAACTTGCTAATCAACCTAGGTCTACTAAGCCTATTGGTCAAATCTAGACTCACTAGCCATAGGCCATAGGCTAAAATATCTAGGGCACTGGCATATATATTACATATATACATAGGCCATAGGCTAAGTCATCAAGTCTATAACATATATGTATACATATCTAATATATAGTTAACTATATAATACCATAATCTATATATATATATATATATATATATATATATATATATATATATATATATATATATATATATATACCCAAAAAAAAAAAATATATATATATATATATATATAAATATATATATATATATATATATATATATATATATATATATATATATATGAGGAAAATATACCTAAGGTCGACCTTAGGTAAGTTACCTAAGGTCGACCTCATTTTTCTCACTTTACAACATTTTTTTCTTGAATTTTTTTTTATGGGATTCATCTACACCTTATTGATTGGCAACATACCAAATTTCAAGAAAAAATAATATTGTTTAGCCCCCTATCTATCCCTTGCAAAATCGACGGTCTAAAACTTTGCTGCTACACCGTCGATTTTGCACCTTATTGATAGGGGGCTAAACAATATTATTTTTTCTTGAAATTTGGTATGTCGCCAATCAATAAGGTGTAGATGAATCCCATAAAAAAAAATTCAAGAAATAAATGTTGTAAAGTGAGGAAATGAGGTCGACCTTAGGTAACTTACCTAAGGTCGACCTTAGGTACATTTTCCTCTATATATATATATATATATATATATATATATATATATATATATATATATATATATATATATATAAATAAATAAATAAACAATAAATAAATAAATAAATATATATATATATATATATATATTATATATATATATATATATATATATATATATATATATATATATATATATATATATATATATACCACTATATATATATAACACATATATATATATATAATATATATATATATATATATATAAAATATATATATATATATATATATATAACATATATATATATATATACCATAACATATATATTTATATACATATATAACATATATACATTATATAGGTAGAGAGAGAGTGGAAGTGATGAGGTGTCATGTGTGTGAATAAAAGAGTGAGAGAGAGAGAGAGAGAGAGAGAGAGAGGGATGGTGTCATGACAGCAAGGGGGGGTTAAACTCAGGAATTCTGAGATAGGGGGGACACCCCACATACATATATATATATATATATATATATATATATATATATATATATATATATATATATATATATATATATATATATATATTATATATATATATATATATATATATATATATATATATATACATATATATATATATATATATATATATACACACACATATCTACATATATACATATCCATATACTCTAAGACACACACCTACACACTCATATACATATACATACACATATATTATGTATATACACACAAACATACATACATATATACATAAAAATCGATTTAAATCTCAAATAATACTGAAAAATAACATAAATTACTGTTCATAACTGAACATTGGGGAAAACCCAATCTAACACACAAAACCTAGCTAATACCCTAATCTAAAGGTTGGTAATCGTGTCCCCACACGTGTACGTGTCGTGTGTGTCCATTGGAGTCCACCACGACATGACACGGCGTGTCCAGTGGTCAAAAACCCAAATCGGGTAAATTCAGACACTGTGTAGTGACACAACGTCGTGCATAGGTTCACTTAGGTCTAGGACACGGTACACGTGTCCTCGTGTCTCGTGGTCGTGTCCCTAGGTTCGTCTAGGATAGGGCTACATGTTCCACAGCCTGATACGTGTCCAAGTGTCGCACAGTGTCGTGTCCGAGCCCGTATCAGAGCCTAACTGTGCGTGTGTGTGTGGACAGCACAAATCAGTGCGAGCTTGATAACATCGTGAATACCAAACCAACTCGACCCAAACTTTGTGTGTATCATGTCAGACATTAGACCCATGTGTTCACAAAGTTTCGTGACATATTGTATCGTGTCGTATCCTGTGTCTAGCCCGAGTAGCAGGGGAGAACACAGGCACAGTGCGGTGCCTCGTGCAGCGAGGACAGAGCCTCGTGGACACGACACACACGTGAACACGTGTCGTGCTCGTGTCAGGGTGTAGCCTAGGTCTAGGGCTAGGGATTAGGCATGACACTTTGTGTCCACGTCGTGTCTAGACACGACACGAAGGCCGTGTAAGTGCGTGTTTTACACTGTGTGTAGTGTAGGGTGCGGTCAGTGCGTGTCAAATTTTTCATCCGACACGACACAAGGTGATATGGCACTTGGGGGCTGACATGTCAGTCATGGCCCCTTCGTGTCCACCAAAATTGGTGTGTCAAAGTGTCGTGTACAGTGAGAAATGGGGCTCGAGCAACAGGATACAGTGTATGTGTGTGTACAGAGTATTCGTGTCCGTTTTGGACACGAACACGACTCGGATTCGTGCTCAGTCCTAGTGTCTCGTGATCAGCATGCCAAGGGCTACCCAAATGTGCAATTTGTTTTGGAAAATAATAACTTTTATTCCTAAGTGGCATTTCACCAAATACTGTAATTTAAACACAGATACGTGTCCGATACGGACACCAAACCAAACCTATTTTCTACCAAACTTGACCCATAGTTAGGGTTTACCTATATGCATGCAATTATGAAGAGAAAACACAATATTAACTAGGTTTAGGGATATTTACCTATGAGTGCAAAATCCTCAATAATAGGCCTATTTGAATGAAATCCTCCTTCAACTCCTAATGTCCAAAGCTCCACAATTCCTTGCTAGCAAGCCACAATTGGTATCCTCTAGTGTAGGGGGTTCCAATGCAAGAAACTAGGCTCAATTTGGAGTCAATTTGGTTAAGTGGTGAGGGTGTGAAGTTGTAGGAAAAAAATTAGATTTTTAAGTGTAATGAAAATGAGGTGTGAATGAAGGGGGGTATGTTTATATGGAAGGGGGTAGGGTTGGACTGCCATGGGTAGGGTAGGGGTAGATATTTATGGTTCATCCACCTTGCTAACTTAGCTCCTAAGTCTTTGACTAAGGGGATAGATATTTCTAGGTTTCTAAAATATCTAAAAGTAAAATATCTAGATATTATCAAACCTAGATATTTCTACATAAAGCTAACATCCTCTACTTAGTCTTCTAGGTTAGTTGCTAACCTCTAGATTAGTGCTAAACTAGGTTAGGAGCTAACATGACACTAATCAACTAATTAAATAATAATAATTTGCATAAATCCAAATAAATTCTAATAAATTACCAAAATACCCTTTTGACTAAAAAGTGGTAATTTGATATCCTAATAACATGGTTAGGCTTACATGGTCATGGTTAGTCTCTAGGTTATGAAATCTCTAGGGTTTATACTAGGGTTATACTAGTAAAATCATAAAGTCATAAGTCGTGACTTAGAAAATAGTTTTAAACTATCTAAAAATCACCAAAATTCATAACATGACTAAATCACCATTATTTAATAATAAAAATAATAAATTTTAAAATATCCTAATTTCAGAAAACTGGGTGTTATAAGTCTACCCTCCTTAGAAAAATTTTGTCCTCGAAATTAAGATAGTCGTACTCCTTCTAGGTCAAACCCCCAGTCAATCAAAGTCAAAAGATAACATGCAATCATAGTCCTACGGGTCGTGATTCCACAGTCTTGAACAGGGTAACTACACTATCTAGTACATCACAAGCATATCCTGACAGGTACTAATGAAATCATACAACAAGATGGGAAATGAAGGACAGAAAAGACAAACCTGCTAACCCGTCACCTGCAGCGTTGGTCTCCTCGACCGTCATCGCAAAAGCTCCACCCCTCTGGTGCTGAGCTACAGGTGGCCTAGCACCCTTATAAGGAGGTACAACAGGACAATCCATCTTCTGGTGAGTATCAGACCCACAGGTATAGCAAACCTTCAGCCTCTTCCTATACTGCTCCCTGGTGTGTCCCTGCTTCCTGCAGTATGAACAACTGATCATCTTCGGGTCCTGACCCCGATACTGATGCTGCACCTGCTGAAATGGCCTCTGCTGCTGGGGTCCCGGGGCTCTAACTGGCGGGGTCGAATGATGTGGTGTGGGAGGATGATATGTCTGCTGGTGTAGCGTCGGTACTTTCTGCTGGAAAGCCTGACGCTTGGTAGGTCCCTCAATGTGTACAGAAACCGGCCTCTTGCAAGACAGAAGGCGCTCCTCGATACTCCGGGCTAGCTCTAAGCTCTGGTAGTAGTCATTCATACCGTTCGCCACAATAAGAATGCCAATGTCTGGAACTAGACCATGGCAAAACCTACGCGTCATCTCCTCAGGGTCAGCAACTAGACTAGGAACGAAACAACTCAGGCGACTAAACTCTGCCGCATACTCGTCGACAGAATGGGTCTCCTGCTGGATGTTCTGGAATCATAGCCCCATGGCTACCCTAGCGGTGGTCGAGAAGAATTTTTTCTTGAACTGGGTCTTGAACTGATCCCAAGTGGCTCTCCCTCTCGTAAACAACGGCTCATTCCGGAACCAGACTCCTGCCAAGTCTATCAGCAGAAATCCTGCTGTCTCGACCTGGAGATCATCCGGCATCCTAACTCCAAGGAGTTTCCTCTCTACTGAGTCTAACCAGTCATCTGCTACTACTATACCCTCAGTCCCTAAGAACTCCTTGGGGTTCAGACCCATGAAGTCCTTGATCGTCCCCGCTCTCTGCCGCAGCTCTATAGGTGGTGGGACCATGGTACGTTCCTCAGAATGCTCCATGCTCTGACGGAGTAGGATGGTCTGCTCCTGATGGGTTGCTAGGAACCCCTGGATCAGAGTGAGCAGTTGGTTCCTGTCGAGTGTGACGGAAGCCTGGGTAGGTGTTGTGATAGGGGGTGGTGGAAGTATCGGGTCCTGCTGGGACTGTGAGGTGGAAGGTGGTGGAGGCATCTGGGTTTGTGGATCTGTAGAGTAGGGGAATGTGGTAGGTGGAGGTGGATCAGTCAACTAGTCAGCTGACTGGATGGGGAGTGAGCCATTCACAGGTGTGACATACTGGGATGAACGAGTAAGCACCATCTAATTACAATAAAAAGGACTTATAAGGACTCTTTAAAGCAAAACAATCATAGACAAGAAAATCAAATTATAATAGCAAGCATGTGATGTATTTCCTATATTGCAATCCTAGTATTCCTCTAGGTGTTCTAAGCGTCATTCCTAATGTTGTCTAATTACCTTAAGTTCCTAATTGCAGGCATGCTTGGTACAATAACGTAACCAAACAATTTAGTCGAGACCTGCGTGGGCCACCACTAAAAACGTGTCACGACCCGCACCCTGTATAGGGGCACGAGAAGTAGGTACGTCCAGCCTACGCCGCAGTGTCGACGGTAGTAAGCTGTCCTAGGTTGCTAACTAATCTCATGCAGTGTATATAACGTACTTGTCCAGATATCAGCTCCGAATTGAGGACAAGTAAAAGGTAGGATATACTCAATCACAGTCTAAAACACGAAAAGATAACACAGAAGTTATACCTAAGGAATTAAAGACAACAACAACTAACTACTAAAATAATACAATAATGTCTCAAACAAACTCAATATCTTAACTTTAATACAACAAGTCAAAACATGAAAGCTAAAGCAGTCTACTAGCTAATCTCCTTAATCACTCCTGAGAGTCGGGACCAAAGGTAGCTAATCCCTCGCCAGGTCCATGGTAAGTAGGGCATGTGTCCTCAGGATTATCATCTGTAATATTTTTAATAGGTCCAATCAGGACAGGAACGAGTACAACTCATCTAGAAAATCCAAGTAAATAACAAAGAACTATAAAGCAGTTATAGACAGTTTTATTGATGAACATGGCAGTTTTATACAGGTAATGATGGCATAGAGAAATAGTAAGATACAAGAAAAGAAAGGTAACTAAAACAAGAGAAGAATCATGGCAATGAAGACTGTAATAAAAGCTAACTGAACTAGAATAACATGTATGAGTCCAGACAGTACGATATAAGTCTAATGTAATCCCAGTGTGAGTCCAGTCCATATAATCCGATACCAGATAATTTCCAGTACAAGATGAGTCCAACAGTGATTAATGAATCCATGGTGAGTCCAACTATGATCTAACAGTGTGTTTTAAAATACCGAGGTCGACATGTAAACGGCTGTAGGTATCAGGCACATCTCTCACTGATCGGGCAAGAGATGGCTATGCTTCCGGTAGATTCCAGTGGGAGATTCCGGATTTGGGGTATGTCTACATGTCTTACTCAATATTTCCCCGTCCAGCAAGTGAATCCAAAATCGACAAAAGAATCGAGATGAGTCTGGCCAATACATGATGATTCCAGAAATGATTCCGGAAAGATACCAATGACTCCAGTAATAGAGGCCAGCAAGTAAGGTATGTGTCGATACATGAATCTAGAAATATCCATACGTGTTGATACAGAGAATCACATAGAACTAACTGGAACTGAAATACAGTAATTGACAAATAAATGAGAGAACTATCAGAGAATGTACTCGCTTGATACTCTGAAAAGAGTAGTGTAATATCAGATGTCTGTACCAGGGTCACAATGTCCTAAAATAGAGCAATATAGTTATGACATGTCCAAAATGAAGGTAAATGAAATCTACAATGCAATCTATATGAATTCTAAGCCAATCTAGGTCAAAGTCAAACTTGGTCAACTCTTCAGTCAAACTAAGTCAAATTAAGTCATACTAGGTCACAAGAAGTTAAACTAAGTCATGCAAGGTCAAACAAGGTTAAACAAGTCTTATCTAGGTTAAAGTCAACTCTTGGTCAAACATTCTAGCCAAACTAGTAAAGTTATCTAGGGTTTAGTCAATAATTGTCAGACTAGTCAATATGGTCAAACTAGGTCAAAGTCTAGGTCAATCTTAGACTAACTAAGATTTTGGTTAATCATAGACTAGTCAATAAAGTAATTAGGTCAATGGTCAACTATCTAAGTCAAACTCTATCAGGCTAACTCAAAACCAAATATAGGCTAACATGTCTTAGGATACCTAAGATTCTATACCTCAAAGCTAAGGCATAACCAATTATCTATACAAAGTATATCACACATAAATTCATGTATATATAATACCAACCTTAATCCTATATTCAAGCTAATCCCATATTCCAATCTCAAGTCATGACTCAACTCTAAGTATCTCACTTAACCCCATACATATCTTAATCTATATAGGATTACCCTCATAATCCATATGGTTAACCTAATCATCTAGTTAGGGTTTAGTCAAACTTAAGTCAAATAGTCATCTAAAATCCATCTAAGTCAATTCTAGGTCAAGGTTGACCTATAGTTGACTTTGGTCAACAATGGTCAACAAGGGTCAACTTGCTAGTCAACCTAGGTCTACTAAGCCGATTGGTCAAATCTAGACTCACTAGCCATAGGCCATAGGCTAAAATATCTAGGGCACTGGCATATATATTACATATATACATAGGCCATAGGCTAAGTCATCAAGTCTATAACATATATGTATACATATCTAATATATAGTCAACTATATATATATATATATATATATATATATATATATATATATATATATATATATATATATATATATATATATATATATATATATATATATATTTTATATATATATATATATATATCTAGAACATATATAAAATATATATATATATATATATATATATATATATATATATATATATATATATATATATATATTTTTATATATATATAT
>JANAVB010037620.1:10280230-10315728 GCA_029216955.1 Iris pallida
CTAAACTAGGTTAGGAGCTAACATGACACTAATCAACTAATTAAATAATAATAATTTACATAAATCCAAATAAATTCTAATGAATTACCAAAATACCCTTTTGACTAAAAAGTGGTAATTTGATATCCTAATAACATGGTTAGGCTTATATGGTCATGGTTAGTCTCTAGGTTATAAAATCTCTAGGGTTTACACTAGGGTTATACTAGTAAAATCACAAAGTCATAAGTCGTGACTTAGAAAATAGTTTGAACTATCTAAAAATCACCAAAATTCATAACATGACTAATCACCATTATTTAATAATAAAAATAATAAATTTTAAAATATTCTAATTTCAGAAAACTGGGTTTTATACCTAGCCTCTTCCTGCAGATATTCGATTGGTGCCCTGGCCTCTTACAAAAGTCACAGACAGGGATCTGCCTCTGAAGTGCTCTATCATTATTCCTCGCCTGTTGGTTCTGCTGGTGGTGGTGAGGAGGCCGGTTGTTGTTGTTGTTGTTGTTGGGCTTCTTCTGATTACCCTGGAAGTTGTTAGTTCCAGGATAATCCCTCTTTGAGCGTGCTGGCTGACTCTTCTCTATATCTTGAGCTCGCTCCAGGATCCTTTCATAAGTCTTAGCACTGCCTGAGATCACATGGGTGCGGATCTCCTCTCTCAGCCCATATCTGAACCTTTCAGCACGATCATCTGGGTCAGCTACCAAGTTCTTGGCAAAACGGCTGAGTTGACCAAATTCTGCCGCATATTCTCCAACAGTCATATTTTCTTGCTTCAGGTTCTGAAATTGCCTCTCCATCTCTCGTAACTCTGACGTTGGGAAGAACTTCCTCTTGAACAACCTCTTGAAGGTGTCCCAGTCAAGCTGCTTGTCCTGGGGTCGGGATTCATTTTGATACCAGGTGCTTGCTACACTTTGCAGTTGGAGTCCCATTGCTTCAGCCTTGAGGTCTTCTGTAAGTCGAGCGACGCTTAGGAGACGTTCCATGCTATCGAGCCATTCATCGGCATAGACGATTCCCTCAGTTCCCTTGAAGGGTCGAGGGTTCTGCTTCTTGAAACTCTCAATATCGCCCACCTTGACAATATGATCCCCATTAATTTAAATAGCCTTAATGTTTCATAAATTAATCCCTTAGAAATATGTTTACCTTGGCAGGCCTTGGTTCATGTTATACTGCTTCTCTTCTCTCTAGTGCAGCCATAGCCACACTTTGGGCATTCTCCATACCTTCTTTCATAATCGCCGTCTGCTCACGATGAGCTTCAGCTTGAGTTCTCTGGGCTTCTAGCACTCCCCGTAGCAGACCTATGAGGTCGGTGGGGTCCACAGGTACCGGTGGGGCAGTTGGAGTGGATACTACCACAGGGGGCTGCATCTCCGTCTGGGAAGATGATGGATCCACCGTTGTATTATGGGGATGGTCGGCTAGCTGCCGAGGTGTAGGCTCCGGACTTGATTGGGGAGGTGGGGTATGATAGGGTGAAGATACCCCATCGCCAGCAGGATTGGTGGCCATATTCTGGAAGGTTTAGGATATAAACATAAGCAAGGTAGCCTACCAGTCTATAATCAAACAAAAATATTTATTTATAATATATTTCGGTCCTATGTTGTGACAAATTTATGTTTTAGTGTTCTAAATGTTTCTAGATGTTTTCCTAAGTTGTTGATCCGACCTGCATGGGCCACCACTAAAAATATGTCACGACCCCGGTCCCAATTTCGTGGGTCGAATCGGATCATGCCCAGCCTGCACCGTTATTGAGACGGCGGCAGTAAGCTGTATCACTCATGCAGGTAATCAACAACACAAATTCTATTTGCCACCACTTTAATATTTCGATAATAAAATTTGTCCAACAAAAATTACAACTGATAAAATAAATAGTCTTTTTTTAATAACAACTAGAAAATAGTAAATGACAACAACTAAAAAGTAGACTCGTCATCTCCAAGTCCAGCCTCATCTGGAAGAACAATTGGATACAACTCAGGATCATAATAGCTACTAATCAGTAGCTCTGCATCATCAATAGGACCTAAAAATATAGTCTCCAGTCAGGAGGGAACAAAGTACAATTCATGATATTTTAACAATTAAAATAATAATAGAATTATGCATTTTTAAACAATTTGAAGTAAATAGTTTTCCAACAGTTAAAACAGTGTGATGTGAATAGGCAATGAATATGACCGGATTGGGTTGTACAATTGTATCCTATTGATACGATATGGCTTATCCCCGTGTGTGTGAGGGGTAAGCTAACACAGTCATTATACTATTTTGGATGTGGTCATACTTATTACACTATTCCCCTAGTACCCAACAGTTAAACAGTCAATGCTCTCAGAGAGAGTTCCGTGTTGCCTCGTGGTTTAAATTTGCAGTAAAACTATTACTAAATAATTGTAAACTACCACAAACTGTACTTGCCTTGGTTTGACTGGAATGAGGGTAATGACTCCGAGATGAATTTCAGACTTGTCCTCGAAATCCTACAATCGAGAAGTCGGTCTTAGATTTCCAAAGTTGCCATACTAGATGTACTAGTTTCAATCTCTAATTTGTCCTAGTCAATTTTAATTCTTTATTTATACTAACACAAACACAAATCGATTATCTAATGCGTTACATTCAATTATGATGGAAAGATCATTTTATATTTAATTTCGGAAAAAATTTATATTTATCGGTTTATTGGCAAAACTTGGTATTTTATAATTTATATAATAAAACTATATTTTTCTTTAAATGAGAAAAAACGTGAATCTTGTTTAAATATTAACTTGTAATTTTCCTAATTTATTTAATGTGAGAAAATAATATTAATTTTCTATAAAAATAGTTATTTTACTATTTTACGTGTGTATGTCAAACACAACCAGAAAAGAATAAAATTAACTAATTTATTACAAAACCACAAAAATAATAAAACTGGGCTTATGCCCTTTACAGACCATTTTACATAAATTTAAATAAGAAGAAGACATTTGTTAGTCTCTAAAAAAATCCTACAATTTAATTAAAATTAATAATGAGTCTCAGATATTGGTCCAATCGTCATATAGGCTAATGCCTCAACGTCCGGGCGAAACCGGTTTCGTTTGCACTTAGCCAGGGTCCATTGACCAATACGGTCGTCGCCCAAAATTTCTAAAATAACAATCTTTCCCAAAAAACCATTTTAAAATAATTAAATTTCATAGAAGAAACAGTTGAGGGTATCAAAGTATAATTAAGTCAAAAAAAATTCAACGAAGAAACATATATATATATATATATATATATATATATATATATATATATATATATATATATATATATATATTGTTTGCAAAAACAAAAAGTTTATAACAAATTCTCTAAAAGAATCGTACAAAGTACAATAAATTTTGGAGAAGTACAACTGTAGGAATCCAACAGAAGACGATCGCTTTATCCCTTGGACTATGTGAACTTGAAGACTAAAGCCTCTGAAGAATACAGCAGCACTTTTGCCAGAACTCTTGATCTCTGATGGCTTGATAATGATTAGAAACTCTATTTATATAGTTCTAGAAATAACTGTTTTAGCAGTTATTCTGATGTACGCAAGGTTGAACTGCGCCACTTTAAGTTGCGCCAACTTTCATTCAGTTACACAAACGTGTACTAACTGTATTTAGACGCGTGGCATCATATTATTGAGATGCGCATGGTTGTGTACAGAGTAGTAGAAACGCTTTGAAAGATTAGTGGCATGTGCATCATGTCATCCTGCTTTAGAACGTAAATTGTCTCAACTTTATCAGGTTGTACGAGCTTGAGTCAACGAGTCAAACTGCGCATGATTAGATTGCGCCTAGGGCATAACTAGTGCATAGGCATGTGATATCATTTGGGCTACGTGTCAATCTGCGAAGAGAGTTTGATTGGGTTGCGCCTAGGCGCAACTCACAGAGTGCGCGGAACAGCTGTCAATCAAATCTTCTCGAGTGCCACGCTTTACGGGGTTCGAAAAGATTTTCTTCGTTTATCGTGCTGTCAGTTGTCAGTACTGTCAGTTAATGATGACAATTATTACAGGTGCCACATATGCTTAGGCGCAACATGAGTGGGCGCAATCTGATATGTGGCGCAACCTGAGCAGCGACGCAACTTGATCTCTGGGCTTCATAATAGTGGCACAACTTGATTTTTTGGGTGCACCTTGATTACTGAGTAGTACAAACATGGCACAACTTAATTTTCAGGCTCTACAAGACCCCCTTCAAAGTTTTCGAATTTTAAAATGTCACAAAACTTCAAAATACTTTGAATCATGATAATTACTGAGTCAAGTTGCGCCTATCTCGCGCAGTCTGTTGCGATCTGTTACAATTTTTTTTACGCACAACTAAGGGCGACAGTTAGGATTCTGTCTCTAGGCTATAAATAACCCATGTTTAACTGAGTGTAACTTTTTACTTTTACTTTAATCTTCTGAGAGAAATCTTTGAACTCTTGCAATCCTCTCTCCGACTATCTCTTCGATGAAATAGCCCCCAAGAAGATCGCTACTGACAAAGGAAAGAGCGTCGCCGCACCAGCAGGGCCCGTGCTCCGTCGACCCACATGCCACAGTATGCGCCTTCTTCTTCACGACGAGAGACGGCAAACCCAGCTCTGGAAGGTGATCAAGAACGAAAAAATTTTGAACTATGGAAGTTGACTTGATCTTTGGTTGACTTGTGTCCCTCTTTTTAGAGTGTTTGGCGCATCACACACTCTGTGTCCCCCATATTAGGGTATGGTTGCTTTATTTGAGCACTATTCGTTCTTACGAACCGTGTTGTGCATACTGTTGCGCAACTCAGTTGTTTGCGCAATCAAGAATATTGTGCAACCAAGTTGTGGCGCAATCCAGTATGTAGTGCAACCTGGGATGTTGTGCAACTTAAGTTTTGCGCAACACTATGTCGTGCAACCCAGATTGTTGCACAACGCAGGATGTTGCGCAACTTAATTGTTTGCGCAACTCAAGATGTCGCACAACCTAATATGTCGTGCAACCCAAAATATCGCAAAACTCAGGATGTTGTGCAACTTAGAATGTCGTGCAACTCAGGATGTTGTACAACTAAATTATTTGTGCAACTCAGGATGTTGCGCAACCTATTGTTTGCTCATCATAAAGTTGCACACTTTTGTTGTTTCTAACTTTTGTTCATGTATTTCTTTACAGTTGATCTCAGGGAAGACCCTAATGTTGAAAGATTTGCTTCAGCATTTAATGTCCCGGAGTATAAAAAATTTATCTCATTTTACATTCCCTCAGTATGATGGCCCTGAAGCACGAAAGACCATCCACGTGGCCCAAGAAAACCAGACCCTGCTGAGTTTAATAAACGAAGAACCTTTAGAAAGTCTTGACAGTGTGGTCCACAAGAATCCTACCTTCCTATTTGGGGATGCCATCAAGAGACTTACCAGCCCAAGACAAGAAAAAAGGAAAGAATATTCAAATATGAAGACAAGTCATATACCTCACAGAAATATCGAGGTCTATGGCTTTATCTCAATATGAATTTGCAGGATATCCCAAAAGAATGTCATAGGATCTGACTCTAATCCAGCAGGCAAGAGTCGGAAGAATCTGTTATAGAATGGGTCCGCAGCACAATGACCTCTTTATAGTATTTCTGAGAAGTAAATACCCATTTGAGAGGTTTGAAATCGGGCTGTATTCCTCCCGAGGATTCCTCTCTGCTTCTTCCAGTCAGAATACCCATATTGCAAATGCATTCGCAAAGGCTGAAGGAAGATATCCAGATCGCAGCATGCGTATGACCGGTCTGGTTAATCCAGATATGAAGCATTGGAGTAGCTTGACTATCTGGATTTTGGATCAGTTTAAGAACAGACTCCTCGATCTAGATCTTTACAATGCCATCTGGATTACAGTCTACGACATTCGCCAGAACGCTCATATGTTTCTGGCCTTAGTAGAGAGATATAACGAAAGTACTGGAACTTTCATGACCTTCCATGGGAAATGGGACTTGCACTCCATGAGATGATAATCTCTCATCTTCAACGGCGATAATCCATCGAAGAGTGTACCTACAAATGAAGAATTGGATGCTATGGCAGAGAATAATCCACGATGATCGCCGTCTTGCAAGAATTGTTGTGTCACTACAAGATCTGCTCCCTCTTCTACAAAAGTGCCACTGCAAGTACTTGTTATACCACCAAGTGGATGTCGTACCTCTTCTTGGGTCATGTACGGGAGGACAAGCCACTTGATAGTCAAGCCTGTGCTCCTCGTTTCTTTGAACCTTTCAGTCAAAATGACATGCAATATTTGATGGAGCAACACAATCATGGAGATATCAGACTGGATAAGGACTCGCATCCATTTAAGGCTGGTGACACCCTCCAGAGTTATCTCAGACAGGGTTACAAGCCTATGTCTAAAGTGGCCCAACTAGCGGGTTTTCTCTCTATATGGCTACGGCGCTTCATAGTTCCCGAGCCAGCGCAGTTGACAAATTCTATCGAGGTGATCTGTTTGCTGCAGTTCGTCTTATTTTTGGATATAAGATGGATCTGCTATCGGCAATACCTGCCGCTTGAACGCAAGATTGCGTTCTTTTACACAAACTATGCTCCATGACAAGGCGGCGACGCAAGATTTTTCTCTCACTGGGATGCCTTATACTTATTTATTCGGATAGCTGTTGCTTCACCATCCCTGTTTGATGAACTGATATGGGGAGTGTCAGTGAATTTCATCAGACGCTACTCCAGCGCTCGTTGGAAATACACTGCTCTTTCGAATGCAGATTCGTATTGAATCGTGGATCGGGATGGAGATTTCAATGTGTTTGCCTCCTCACGGATACGACACTATGCCTTCACAGCTGATGGATCTGAAAATAGAATCACTCTGCCTCAGTCCACTCATCTATTCATGGCTGCAGACGATCCGTCCATCTCACTTGGTCTATAGATTTGAGGAAGAATGCTATTTGGAATCGTACTTGCCAAGTCGATTCGTACGACAGTTCGGCTATGATTAGCTTCATGTGGGTAATGCCACCACTTGCCTACAGGCCAAAGGTTATCTGATCGATGGGCTAGGTCCTGGACAAAATATCAGCTTCATGTGGGTAATGCCAGGGGTATGAAAGCTATATTTTCCATGCCCTTTAATCTCCAGCAAGGCCCGCGTATGATATACATACGCAAATTTCTATACTTCAGCCAATACTTTTTGGAAAGCTTCCATCTCGCACATAGCTTTGCCAGTGACAAAAGATCTAAATTAGGAGAGCACACTGCACAAACACATCGAGATGTGGAGGATAAAGATCTTGCAGATCCACCACTTGAAGCTTCTATTTTAAAGAACTATCCAGATGAAGTACAAGATCCTCTGGACGTATCTTTAAAGGTACAAAAAGAGAAATCCCTTGCCAAGGGTTTGAAGAAAAGAAAAGCTAAAGAGACGATAGACCTCCCTCAATTGGATGAAAGACCTGCTTCACCAAGAGCTCCAGAGAAGAGGAAAAGGACTTCATTGATTATAAATGAACCAACGACCACGAGAACAACTCGTTCTCATTCGAAAGATGCTCCTCAGTACTTCCTCTGGAGAGAAGGAAACCACTCCTTCCTCCATTCAAAAGCAAGGAAGGGTTATAGAAGGAGGAACATCTACCACCTTGATCGATCTGGAGGATGATCGCACCGGAGCTGCTGAAGAGCCGGTTGCATCATCACACAGAGAAGTCAAGAGAAAATTGGTAGCTGCAAAAGATGTAACATCTCAGGAAGGTAATATCAAGATTTAGATATACCCTAATATATATTTTTCTCTCAAAGATATACATTAAATTGATTTCTTTCTTTGTAGTGGCTACTTCAGCGGATGTTCAGACTTCTACCACCACCATAGAAGCCTCGAGGTCAGAAGCTTTGGTGGTACGTATTCCCGCCAATGTACTTGCTGCGGCGGGGATAACGATTCCGTCACCAACTCCCATGACTCCAGAAGCCATCTCTCCAGAGACGGATTTGCTTTCGCAAGATTCTCCGAAGGCTCAAGAGCCTACTCATTCTGAAGAAGACCGGGAGATGATTGATGCCTTAGCTGACTGTGACTTTGGTGATGAATCTTATGGTGATGATTGGAATAACACCTATAAAAAGGGACAAACTTTAGTGGATGTGCCATCACCTAAAGAACTTCCAGCTAACGAAGGCCCATCAACTGTGAGCACTTGACCCAAAATCTCCATTTTTATGTGTTATTAAATATTGCTGAATTAGTAATTAATGCATAGAGATTTTGAATAATTAATGGATTTATGTAAAGTATATTATTAAGTCTTAAATAAATGGAGGGAGAGGGTCTTCTTGCAAATACCTATATTGTAAGGGCTGGATTGCAAGCATTATGTTTTAAATCAAAAATCGAAACAGCCACTGATAGAACCAAACAATTCAAATCCCGATCGGATGGAAAACCTGACAAGGGTCATCACCAAAGCAAATTCCCTCTCCTTATCGCTAAGGGATTCATTTTAGCTATATATATGCGTAGATAGGAGCAGGCCATCGTTTCCATCCATCAAACCCTAGAATCTCTCTCCAGCGCCTCCCCAATTTACGAAGTTCGGCCCAGAAGTCGGAAGCTAGAGCTTCGAGTTCGTTTCCAGGTATTTTCCTTGCATTCCATATCATTCATTCCTTAAGTAAGGGTGGCTAAGTGTCTAATGGATTCTAGAAAGAGAGGTTAGTTGTAACATGGACATGGGATCAATTCCAGGTTACGCTAAGAGAGCGTAGGGCAGGGGGATCAAGAACATCCAAACCTGTGACCAATCAAGGAAGGTACAATACTTGCATAAGATAGGAATAATTTAAACTTAGATGCATTATGGTATCGACTCAGGAATGAGTTGAACTTGGAGCCAGAACAATATAGGGACAGATACCAATCACATTAGCTTGTGCTCTAATCGGTTATACATATCATGTTATTGTGTCGAAGCTGTAGGACTTTAGGGAGGATCACTAAGCATATCAGGTAATATATGACATCGGGTTAGTGAACCAGAATAAGTAATAGGTGGAGGGAGGTAGGCTTGATGATCCAGGTGGGGTGATGGTACCAGAGCCTCGTACCCAAATCCTGGTAATCTGAACTTAGTATCAGATTCATCATATAGACTGGGGTATCAGATGGATGTCAAACCAAGGCATGTAGGAATTGGGGCTTTAGGCAATCAATAACTAGTGTTTAACAGATTCATCTTTAAATATCTTATAGCATTGAAGTATAAGGAGGCCCAAGGGTATATACGAGTTAGTACAGGGTCTACCCACAGGATGATTATCCATCTCTGATCTGAGCCATACATAGCAATGGTGTACCCTGCCACAGGTTAATAAAGGCATGAAATAGAATCCTAGTGCATCACTCGAGTAAAACCAATGGATGAACACTTCATTACCAACTCCTTGATTCAGTCCTCGTCCCTTGATAACAGCCATATAGCCTTAATCACCCATATAGCCATGTTCAGTCTAATGTGCTCTGTCCTGCATCCTAGCGATCAGTCACCTTACTATGTTGCCCCTACATTCATATGGCAGACCCAATGGGTAATATGATCAATCAACATACCATGTTGCAGTCCATCTCATTAGAGCTTTAGTCCATGTTCACACATGAACAAGTATCAGTGGGATACTAATTTGGTATGACAGTAGAGGCCCAGCTCAGTCCCATACAGGACCATTCATGAGTTAAAAGGGTAAGGGCTTTACTTATTAGGCTGGTTTCAGTTATTGTGATGTTAAGGGGTGTCACATATAGATATGCATACATGTGTAGCAATATATATATATATATATATATATATATATATATATATATATATATATATATAACTATAGAATATGTATAGTTTGAGAATGTGTGTTTTGAGAGGGTGCTTTGTGTCAGCGATGAGGATGATGGTTCAGTCCAATTTATAGAGTAATTAGCCTTATATATACATGTATATATAAAGTCTTTGTATGCATTAGGAATTCAATTATCTTTAACTTCTGCTCAGCTTTCCTTTCCATTTAAATAGCAGCCCATGCTTAGTGTTCAGTCACCCTAAAGTTGAGAGTACCCTGAGCATGAAGACAGTAAGTTTGAGTATGATAACCTATGGAGTCAACAGGACATAATGAGTATAGTCTAATGTTAGGATACAGCCTTTAAACATGGATTGATGGGTATCATACGAATTGATAAGCCAAAATTACATGTTAAATCAGAGTATACCATATATATTGGGTTCCTGTTATTGACTTGCACAGTCCATGTGCAGGTTCAGGAAACAAAATGAGGGGGCTATGGGTATTGTATGTTAAACTATGTGTTATAATGACCATAGAACAAGTAGGTATCAGGACAATGTAACCTAGTATCAGTAGTAACCAGTAGATGTAATCCACCTACATGAAGCAGGACAAGGGTAGCAACAGTATTAGTAACTTACTACCAGACAGAGTATGGACGCATCAGTAGCTAGTGTACCTGTTCTAAGAGCTGACATAAGAAATAGGTAGTTGACATATTGGGTACCTACTTTTGATTGCACTCTATACCTGCCTATTTGTGTCAGTTTACACTTATATTAGATCACATCTTAAATTAAGCTTACATTGTACCAATAACACCTGCACTAGGTTATCCTTGGTATCAGAGTGTGCCCTGCATCAGAGGCCCAAGGCAGAGGGTGAGTATCAATAACTTGGAGGGTTAGCCATAGTACCAGTAGGCAGCAGATATAAATTTAGACAATTAGGTTGTGGACCAATGGGTACACTGTTACATAAACCCATAGGCTATACGTTGGGATGGTAGGTAACACAGGTATAGGCCCTGCTAATGCCTACCAACGAATACCAGGTTACAACAATAGCAACTGCATTGATGGCATGGGTAATGGAGTGTGTTAGCATACATTGGGACAAAGGGATCATTATAAAACTGTTATTTAGGAAGGGTGGCAAGGTGATTGTCTGACATTGATCAGGTATATTATGATGCTTGAGTATGCCAATAGAGGGTTAGACTAGGTATTAGTACCAAGAGTAACAGAGTACACCCAAGATCCTAGATATGGGACCCCGCAACAAATTAGAAGAACCACAAGTATCCTAGTTGGAGAAATCATATAGGTTGGTACCAGGGGTAGACTAGGTCTATTAGAGAGTGCTTAATGGACTTGTAAGCTAATATGTAATAGATAAGGTTGATACTTTGATTTCCAAATTCCTTTATGTATTAATTTATTTAATCCTAAATATAGGTTTCTTGGACTCTGACTCAGCAATTGACCCGTATCCGCAGCTCAGGACCACAGATAAGTATACCTTGCCTTTCGTTACAGCTTTATTTACAAGCTTATCTGCTTTCATTATCCAGTTGATTGCTGACATGTGCTTCATCATTGCTCACAGTTAGCCTTGTAGCCTTATTTGAATATGTTTTTTCACTTGTACTGGTTTGAGTTGTATCGTAGGACGATCACGTTATAAACTGAACTGCTATTTTCTTATTTCGATTTCTTACAACCTGCGAGTCCACACACAGGACGAGGGTTGATCGTTTGCACCTGTGAGTCCACACACGAGGCAAGGGTGACTTGTCTTGAAACTGACCCGCGAGTCCACATTCGGGGCGAGGGTTAGTGATTAGCTCAAACCTACGAGTCCACACTTAGAGCAAGGGTTTGGTATTCCATTGATCTCTTGTTTACTTGTTCTCTTGTAGTTAATTTATGCGTAGTCGTTCATACATTCATGTCTTGTGATCGTTTAGTCTTTTCCTGTTTATATCCTAGATTTCTATCATGCATGATAAACTGTTAGAAAGGCTTGTATATTATGTATCTTGCTAGTCCTCTGAGGACCTAATGATCTCTTCAGGTTAGCCGCACTTGAGCTAGGTAGAGACGAGCAGAGGTTTGAGCCAGCATTCACTACTAAAATTTGCTCAATTGACAACATATATTTAGCGACATTCGATTAACGTCGCTAAATTGTGTACATTAGCGAAATTTTGTCTAAACGTCGCTAATAGTCGCTACTAACGACGACTTTAGCGACGTAACAACGACGTATATTAATCACATGATCCATTCGCCGCGAAACGTCGCTCGGACGTAGCTAATAGCGACTAATATCCCCCCACCGATTTATTTCCTCCCATTTTTCTTTCACTCTCTCTCCCCCCCTCCGGCGCTCTCTCTCTCTCCGGCGGTGACTCTCCTCCCTCTCCGGTACGTGACTCTCCCCCTTTCTCTCTCTCTGTCTCCATCTATTTTGGTTGTTGGTGGTTTGGGGGGTGCGGGTGGCTCGGGGGAGGTGCGGGGGGATGCGGGTGGTTGGGGGTGAGTGGAGGGTGGCTGGGGGGTGGGCAGGGGGACGAGGGCGGCTGGGGGAGGGGAGCTAGGTTAGGGTTCATTTCCTCCTATTTTACTCTCTCACTCTCTCTCATCCCTCCCTCCTCTGTCTCACTCTCTCCGGCGCTCTCACTCTCTCCGACCTCTCCTCCCTCTCTGGCACGTGGTACTCTTTCCCTCCCTCTCTCTCTCTCCAGCTATTTGGTTGTTGGTGGTTGGAGGGGTACGCGTGGCACGGGGGGAGGGGCAGGGGGATGCGGGTGGTTCGAGGGTGAGTGGGGGGTGGCTAGGGGCGATGGGGCAGGGGACGAGGGCTGCTGGGGAGGGGAGCTAGGGTTAGGGGTAGGGTTAGGGGTGGGTATGTGTGGGCGGCTGGAGGAGGGGAGCAGGGGGTGGGGGCGGCTGGAGACTTCTGCATGTGTTGACTGATTGTGGCTCATTGAGTGGTATATTATTATTGGTTTCACCAGCTAAGGACCTCAGGCAAGTGTACTTTTGATTGCTTTCGATTCATAGTAGTCTTTTCATTTCATGTTTATACATATATCTTGCTGCTTATTGACACACTTGTCACACGAGTAGTCGGGAGGGGAAATATCTTAGTATACATGTGGACTACCCAGAACTATTCTATTTTCAAATCTTGAATGATAGCAGCTGCACACGACACGTGCGATGTGCCGTATTTATCCCCTAGCCGTTCACATATTGAAAATGATATTTCATACCACATAGGTAGTTGTCTTGTCTTTTTTTTCCTTTTCTTCTCCACCGTGCCATGTCATCAGTACTTTTCAGTTTTCATATCTCATATGTTATTTTCATGTTTTGTTAATTCTATTGTGTTTTTGCATTCTCGTCGATTTATGTACTTGTTCCATTCCTGACTGGAAACCAACATTTTTTAGGTTAGCTGTGGCTTCACTTAGCTTGGGAGATCCGTGTACTTGCAGACAAAAACCTAGAAATAGAAGCAGTTGTATTCATTAATTGTAAAATCTTGTATTTTCTGTAATTATAAATGTTGTATTAAATTTAGAAATGTGAATGAGCAGCAAATGTTATATTTTGAGCATTTACTTCTTGCGAGCTTGACAGCATTCTACCGCGACTCTGCGGCGTAGGCTGGCTCGGACACGTCTCTATCCGAAATACGGATGCGGTCGTGACAGTGGGTATGTGTGGGCGGCTGGGGGAGGGGAGCAAGGGGGTGGGGGCGGCTGGCGGATGGGAGCAGGAGGGGAGGGGAGGGTTAGGGTTCGGGTTAGGGGTGGTGTTGGGGGGCTTGGTCAGGGGTACCGATAGTGCCGAAAAATCTGATAATTTAGTAATAATATTTGTTTTCCGACGCTGAAAAATGATACTCCGATTTGAACGCACCGATAGTGCCGATATTTATAGCAAGTAGTTTTGTTGGTTGGTTAATTGGTAACATGGTGATCGGGACATATAGTCCCTACAGCCATTCGACTGGCGAGGCAGACACTATGGTACGACATGGTGATCAGGACATAGTCCCTACAGCCATTCGACTGGCGAGACAGAAACTATGTAGCCGTAGCTAAAGTTTACTGTCCTCCGACCATCATCCCTCGGTAATGATGATACGACAACCTATCACTATATCTTATATAGTAATAGATGATATTTTAGTATTACATTATATGAGTTCATCTTGATTCTGTTACATTCTTCAGATACTAGATACTAGATTCGATAATAACATACTACACCATATGTACAGAACATAGCTGATTCACACTAATGTATGCTAGAATGAATTTTGGGTTGTGTTCTGAGCCATCCGTTCTCACACTTAAAACACATATGAATTAGAACTGTGTGTCAATCTTTGTTTTTGTATTTTCGGCGAACCCAGGATTGGATTCTATATTTTGTATTTTGGATTCTGTATTTTTGATTCTGTACCTTATGGCTCGACAACCAACCGGAGAGGATACTCTGAGAGATCCATCTGAGTAGGACGTATACTGTGAGATCACCTTTACAAGAATAGTATCAATAGTGGGATTGAGTGTTGGAGGAGATATTATCAGAGTATACGTCCGACTCAGATGGGTCTCTCATCGTTACTATTTTTTTCTGACAACATGGTAGATGTGCTCCATCAACAGATTCTTGCTCTGAGCCAAAACTTTGTCCCGGAGCTCAAGTAGACATCCTTCGTGTAGAGCTCGAGTGAGAGGTTCCTGACAGCATGGTGGTCTCCTTTGTTAAAGTATCGTGCTCGTCCCACAACCAATTAATTTTTTTTTCATTTCTAATCTCTTGAATATTAAGCTCTGCTTCACATTTGGCTCTACCTTCTGGTATATAAGAACCAAATGTGGAACAGAGTTTCATATTCAAGATATTAGAAATGAAGAAATTTTTGATTGGTTATGGGACGAGCAAGAATCCTTTGACAAAGGAGACCACCATGCTGTCAGGAACCTCTCGCTCGAGCTCTACTCAAGGATGTACACTCGAGCTCCAGGGCAAAGGATTGACTCAGAGCGATTTCTGGATAGAGATGACGAAGAAGATGGCTGCCAAAGCTTATGTAAGTTTTCTAATTCTTCATACGTATTATATTTTTGTCATTTTGTATTATTGTAATTAAAATCGATCATTGCATCGTATCAATAGGTGATTTTGTACATTAATTACAAGTGCTACTTAGTTAAAGTTCAAGTGCTACTTAGTTGTGTCTCTCTCTATCTATCTCGCTATCAACGCTATAGTGTTGTTCCCCTCGCAATACGGAATGGTCCGATACCGATACTCTGAGTATCAGACCATTCCTATGTGTATCGGTATCGCTATCACAATACCGATACTCGAGTATCGTATTGATACTCAAGTATCACATCTGATAGTTCTCTCATTTATTTGTCAATTACTGTATTTTAGTTCTAGTTAGTTTTATGTGATTCTCTGATAGTTCTCTCATTCATTTTCAACCGTTCCCCCTGTGAATATTGATTTTACCAGATGGCACCCATGACCCGAGGAGCGGCACATCATTTGAGGGAAACAGTGAATACTGAGGTGGCTCCTCCTACTGTTAAGGAGCAAGTGGCACCGGTAGCTAGTGAGACCGGGAGTTCTATTCATCCAGCACCGGTAGCTAGTGAGACCGGGAGTTCTATTCATGCAGCACTTGCAAGGGACTACATCTCTCCTGCCGTCGTCGATCCCTTATTCGAGGTGGTTGCGTGATCGTATCACTGAGCATTTGTATGAGCTGCGTGGTTCTCGTTAGCTATTAGTACTTATTTGTATTGGACTATTTGTATTGTAGCTTGTTTTTGTATTAGACTATTTGTATTGGACTACATATATGAATTAGTACTGTGTCAATCTCTGGATTGTATTGGACTACGACATGGTGATCAGGACATAGTCCCTGCAGCCATTCGACTGACGAGACAAAAACTATGTAGCCGTAGATGAAGTTGACTGTCCTCCGACCCTCATCCCTCGGCAATGATGATACGATAACCTATCACTATATCTTATATAGTATTAGATGATATTTTAGTATTACATTATGTGAGTTCATCTTGATTCTGTTACATTCTTCAGATACTAGATACTAGATTCGATAAGAACGTATACTACACCATATGTACAGAACATAGATGATTCACACTAATGTACATGCTAGAATGAATTTTGGGTTGGGTTCTGAGCCATCCGTTCTTACACTAAAAACATATATGAATTAGAACTGTGTGTCAATCTTTGTTTTTGTATCTTCGGCTAACCCAAGGATTGGATTCTGTATTTTATATTTTGAATCCTGTATTTTGGCTCCAGCTCCAGCTCTATTTGCATAAATCTACGGTATGACATGGTGATCAGGACATAGTCCCTGCAGCCATTCGATTGGCGAAACAGAAACTATGTGGCCATAGATAAAGTTGACTGTCCTTCGACCCTCATCCCCCGACAATGATGATACGATAACCTATCACTATATCTTATATAGTAGTAGATGATGTTTTAGTATTATATTATGTGAGTTCATCTTGATTCTGTTACATTCTTCAGATACTAGATACTAGATTCGATAAGAACATATACTACACCATATGTACAGAACATAGATGATTCACACTAATGTATGCTAGAATGAATTTTGGATTGTGTTCTGAGCCATCCGTTCTCACACTTGGAGAAAAATCAAATTTTCTGTATTTTATCTGACACACAAATACCGCTCGAGTGAGCCAAAGGCATACAGCCACTTCCCTCCCTCCATTCCCCCTCTCCCTCTCTCATGCTATCAACGTCACAAATACCGCTTGAGTGAGCCAAAAGCCGGCGGCAAGACCTGGAGGAAGTACATAGGTTTTCTTCAACGTCCGTAGGAGAACTATAAGAATATATCTTTTCTCAACATTTCACCTTGTCAAAGACCCTTAATGTGAATATCATGTTACTGCGGTGTCGGAAGACTAACATGTCATAATTTTCTAAGCCATGTGCTTTGACATAATCCTCCCAACTCTTTCCTCCTATGTAGTAATCTTGCACTTCATAAAGAAATGCAAGATTACTCCATAGGAGGAAAGAGTTGGGAGGATTATGTCAAAACATACGGCTTAGAAAATTATGACATATTAGTCTTCCGACACCGTGGTAACATGGTTGTCACATTAAGGGTCTTTGACAAGGTGACATGTTGTGAAAAAATATATCCTTATAGTTCTCCTACGGACTGAAGAAAACCTCTGTACTTCCTCCAGGTCATGCCGCCGGCCTTTGGCTCACTCGAGCGGTATTTGTGACGTTGATACATGAGAGAGGGAGAGGGGGAATAGAGGGAGGTGGCTACATGCCTTTGGCTCACTCGAGCGGTATCTGTGCGTCATCTGGTGGCGCTCCTCCAGCTCCGGCTCCAGCACCGTGTCCAGCTCCAGCTCCAGGCGATCAGTAGTTTCGTTTTTGCATTTTTGGACTGTACTATATTTTTGACTTTGTACGTATTTGGAGATATTCAGTTTTTTCGTTGAGGATACTGAGTTTGTACGTATTTGTGGATATTGATTTAGTTTGTTGAGGATATTATATATTGATATTGTTCGTTGCGGATAGTATTTTTTCTTTATATTTTTTGTATTCTGGAATGTATTGTGCGTGTCGGTGTTGAGTGTTCCACCGAGGGGGTCGGCGAACCCAGGGATTGGATTTTGTATTTTGTATTCTGTATTTTGGCTGAGGCTCCAGCTCCATTTGCATTAATCTACGGTACGACATGGTGATCAGGACATAGTCTCTACAGCCATTCGACTGGCGAGGCAGAGACTATGTAGCCGTAGATAAAGTTGACTGTCCTCCGACCCTCGTCCCTCGCAATGATGATACGACAACCTATCACTATATCTTATATAGTAGTAGATGATGTCTTAGTATTACATTATGTGAGTTCATCTTGATTCTGTTACATTCTTCAGATACTAGATACGATAAGAACATATACTACACCATATGTACAGAACATAATGATCCACACTAATGTATGCTAGAATGAATTTTGGGTTGTGTTCTGAGCCATCCGTTCTCACACTTAAGTACTGTGAGAGCGCCGGAGGGGGGAGGGAGAGAGAGTGAGAGAGTAAAATGGGGAGAAATGAATTGGTGGGGAATATAATTAGAATTTAGCGACGTTCATACTAACGTCACTAAATTAGTCGCTATTAGTGACGTCATAGCGACGTTTCGCGACATATAGTGCCGATATTTGTAACAAGTAGTTTTGTTGGTTGGTTAATTGGTAACATGGTGATCGGGACATATAGTCCCTTCAGCCATTCGACTGGCGAGGCAGAAACAATGGTACGACATGGTGATCAAGACATAGTCCTTGCAGCCATTCGACTGGCGAGGCAGAAACTATGTAGCCGTAGATAAAATTGTGTGAAACCCAATTTTTGTAGAGTAAATTAATATTAATATTATAATATTATTCTATTATTATTAGTATTATTTGTGAGTTTAAAATAAATTTCAAAAATTAAATATGGCTTTTGTTTGTCGACCAGACCCGAGCCCGGACCCGATTCCCGAACCCAGACCCGGACCTAACCTTTTCTTTGAAAATCTGATTCTTTTAAAAAAAAAATTCCAGGAGCTGGTCCAACTTCCAGCACTTCAATTTTTTTTTCCTTCTCCTTAATTCACTCTTCCTACAGTAACTCTCAGCACAAACTCACCCCTTATAACTCCCCACGCAAACTCCTCACAGGAAAACCCATTACTCTTTCCCTCTTTATTTCACTCCAGAGAGGAACCCCCATCTCTACTTAAAACTCCCACTCTCTTTCTTTCTCACAAAACCCACAGAACAATCTCTCCTCTTACTCTCAACTCCCTCACAACCCTCCCCCTGTCAATCTACGCGAGGCCCTCCGGCGTGCCCCAACCCGTGGATCCGCCCCGCCGGCCTCCTCCAGGCCCGACGACCCGCCGGCGACCCCTGGCCGGCGCCCACGCCCGTCTCCCCTCGTGCGCCCGTCCGGCCGCCCTTTGCGCCCCTCTGGTCGAGCCCCGGCCGAGCTTTCCCGACGCCAGCGTGCCCGCGTGGCCGAGCTTCCCTCGTGCCCGACCCCTCCGGCCGAGCCCTCCCTTCGCCCGTCCAGCGGAGCTCGTGCGCCACCCCTGCGAGCCGCGCCCTCCCCGTGCGGCCTCCTCCCCCGCGCGCCCCTCTGGCCGACTTCCCCTGGCCGCAGCCCCTCCGGCCGAGTCCCTGGCCGCTGCCTCCGGCCAACCCGCGCCGACTCTCCCTGTCCAGCACCTAGCTCCGGCCCCGGCTTTCCGGCGCGTGCCCTAGCCCGCGTGCGCCCTTTTTGGTCTGTCCAGCTTCCCTGGCCGTGACCCGTGACCCGATCTGCTGTTCTGTGGCAGCGACGCCGCTGTCCGCTGCTGTCTCAGTGCCCCATCGCGTCTCGGACTCCGAACCAGTGCTGTTCCGAGCCTCTTTTGCTGTCTGCATCTCAAATTCTTCCTATTATTTTCATCTGAGAGCTCTAGCCGAGCAACCTGAGGTATAACCCCTGTCCCGTGTCTTTTTCATATAGTCTATGATGAGAAATGGTCCCCATTCCCTTTGGAATTCGGTTTTAGCGACGTCGTATTTTTCTGGAACCTTCGGAAAGGTTCTGTTGATTATTTTGAATTTCTGGAATATTTCGGAAATTGGTTTTTTATGTTTTAGCTTTCCGGATTTTTCGATAGCGTTCTGTGATTTTTGGGTTAGAATCGGACTTCCGAAATTATTCGGGTCGTTCCGATTATTCTGTGGATTGGTTGTGGATTATTATTATATACATATTTGGGTTTCCCTGGTTTGGGATTTGCAGGAAAGTATCGGCGCTATTTCCAAGTTTTTGGGTTGACCAAAAACAGAGGAGATGCTGCCGGATTTTTCCGTAAATTCTAGATTTATTTTAAAAATGAATTTGAAACGGATTTTGGAATTTTATTTAATATTTGGATTTGGGTGACGACCGTATCGGTCAATGGACCCGACTAAGTGCAAATGAAACCGGCTCCACCCGGACGTTGAGGCATTAGCCCAGTTGAGGATTGGACCATATCTGAGACTCTATATTTATCTTTATTTTTACTTAATTTTATTTATATTTTATTTATTTAAAGTTTAGGACTAACGGCGGTTTTGTCTTATTTCAATTTATGTAAATAAATTGTAATGGGCATAAGCCCAGCTGGCTGTGGTCTGTAACTGTAATTGGTAGCTTAGATTTTAGTTATTTCTGGTTTTGCGAGTTTTTGTATTAAACGAGTAAATTGAATAAAAAGGTATTTTCGTATAAAAAAATAATGAAGATTTTCTCACCTAAAAATTGACAAGTTTCTATTTAATTAAAAATCATGTATTTCTCACTAAATAAGAAAATTAGCTTTATATTTATATACTATGAAAATACCAAGTTTTAATAATTAATCTGGTATCGACGAAGTTTTCCGAATTCAAAAGTTTAAAACGATCTTTTTCCCTCGTACTAAATAACGCACTAATAATCGTATTTTTCGTGTTTGGTTAATTAAAGAGTTAAAATTGGACTAGGACACAAATAGAGATTTCAACTAGCGTAGCTAGATTGGTAAACCTGAAATCTGAGTCAATTCTCAATTGTAGGGTTTCGAGGACTGTACTAGCATCACCCCTCAGGAATCAACAAACGAATCCAGTCAATAAAACAAAGGCAAGTACATTTTGTGTTAGTTTACAATTATTTAGTAATCGTTTTATTGCAAGTTTAAACCACGATACAACACGAGCACTGACTGTAACTACTGTAACTATTGGGGACTGGGGGAATAGTGTAATGAGATGACCATACTGTAACTTTACTGTAACAAATCCCATATCCTTTACTGTAACAAACCCAAGCCGGTCATATTTCATTACCTATTCACATCACAGAACTGTAACTGTTTTAAAACTGTAACTGCTTAAATTATTGATTTCAAAACTGTTTAAAAGTGCATAATTCTATTATTATTTCAATTGTCAAATTAGCATGAATTGTACTTTGCTCCCTCCTGAGTGGAGACCCAACATTTTAGGTATCACTGATGAGGCTTTGTTTCGCGATATTTCCCGAGGTCCCAACTAGAGGACGAAGATTTCGAGACTGATGAGCTGGTTGTCTAGATTTTCTTTTTTTTTATGATTCATGATGTTTGTGGAAAATAGTGTATTTCAGATGTATCTTTCATTTTGTTGTAAAAAGTTTTAAACTATTCAAAATATTTAAGTTGTGGCAAATTATACTGTGTTGTTGAATTACCTGCAAGTGAAACAGCTTACTGCCGCCGTCTCAACAACGGTGCAGGCTGGACATGATCCGATTCGACCCAAGAAATTGGGACCGGGTCGTGACAAATTGACTGTCCTCCGACCCTCATCCCTCGACAATGATTATACGACAACCTATCACTATATCTTATATAGTAGTAGATGATATTTTAGTATTACATTATGTGAGTTCATCTTGATTCTGTTACATTCTTCAGATACTAGATTCGATAAGAACGTATACTACACCATATGTACAGAACATAGATGATTCACACTAATGTATGCTAGAATGAATTTTAGGTTGTGTTATGAGCTATCCGTTCTCACACTTAAAACACATATGAATTAATACTGTGTGTCAATCTTTGTTTTTGTAATTTCGGCGAACCCAGGGATTAGATTCTGTATTCTATATTTTGACTTTGTACGTATTTGGGGATATTCAGTTTTTTCGTTGAGGATACTGAATTTGTACGTATTTGCGGATATTAATTTCGTTTGTTGAGGATATTATATATTGACATTGTTCGTTGCGGATAGTATTTTTTTATTTTTTGTATATTCTGGAATGTATTGTGCGTGCCGGTGTTGAGTGTTCTACCGAGAGGGTCGGCGAACCCAGGGATTGGATTCTGTATTTTGTATTTTGTAATTTGTATTTTGGCTCAGGCTCCAGCTCCAGCACCATTTGCATTCTGGAACCTTTTTTTTTATTTTTTAACTTAGCGACGTTTTTAGCGACGTTAGGATTCGTCGCTAAATAGTAGCGACATAAATAAATGTCGCTAAAAACGTCGCTAAAAGATGATGTGGCAACACGTCACACCAAATCTTATGTCAGCACGTGGTCGCCAAAAACGTCGCAATAGTATCGCTAAACGGCGACCACACGATAATGTCGCCTTTTACGTCGCTAATTAGCGCCAATGAACAAACGTCGCAAATAACGTCGCTAATTAGCGACGTTAATAACGTCGCTAAATAACGTTGCCCTAGCGACGTTTTGCGAAATTTTCTCGTTTAGCGACACGCTTTTTTTCGTCGTTCCCGAATCGTCGCCCTAAACATCGCTAAATTGATTTAGCGACGTTTTCACCGAGGTTAGCAACGTTTTTAAACGTCGCTAATCTGACAAATTTTTGTAGTGATTGGACCATGGTACCACCGCAGATGAGGGTACTTGATGATTAGCATTTTTGACTCAGTTATTTCCATTTCATGTTCTATTTTTATTCTTGTCTATTGGTAGTGGATTTGTGTTCACCGGACGTGACTTGAACTACTTGAAATTCAGTTTATATGATTCAGTCCTTTATTTCAGTTGTATTTATGGGATTTGGATGTGACATTACTTTCTGTGGATGAGATCTAGATTACTTTGTTGGATATAGTTTCTGTGACTTGAATACATTGGACAACGTTCTACCTCTCGACACTGCGACGTAGGCTGGGCTTGGACATGCACTTGTATCCCGAAAAGTGGTGCGGGTCGTGACATCAACTGCTGAGGATGAGGAGAATCTGATTATCGATGAAGAGAATGTTAGTCCCAGGATCGACGAGCCCAGAATTTCTGAAAAACCCGAGGCTCCTGGAGTGGTGGTAGAACTAACAGATCAAACTACATTCACTCTGCCACTTCAGACTGAGTCAGGGGCTGGAAGTAGTCAGGCCACGATGTCTGCAGACACCATGTCAAAGCTTCAGCCGAAAACATCCCGACCTCTTGAGACTCCCCACGCTATGCCCAGCTCAGGTAAATTTTTAAACATGATCTATTTATCATAGCTCCTTCAGCATTGTATATTGCTCAAGCAAATGACATGTAAATTACAGAAGGACCTTTCGAAACTATGACGAAATGCCTCCATCTATTAAAGCAGCAAAGACTCCGGCAGAAGTGGTAGCCAGCCCAGGTGCCGTAGCAACAAACAAGTTTGTAGTGGCCTCCTTTACTAAAGTCTTTTTTACATCTCTGGAGCCTTTAGTTCATCGAGTAATGAAGAAAGAAGTTCCATTTAGTACCATCAGAACTCCTTCTTCATTTTTAATCGGAGGCATCCGCAACCAAGGAGACAAGGCTCAGGCTACCTTCTTGGAACACATCTTAGATGAGCTGGAGGGATACATTAAAGCTTATAAAAAGCTTAAAAGAGGAGATGTCGAGCAGCTAATAAATGCAGAATATGAGGCTATGGCTCGAGAAGCAGAAACTAGTAAAGCCAATTTTGAAGCATTTTTACTGGCTTTTACTAGAAAGTCTTCTCAACTGGACATCCAAATTGCTGATGCAACTTCCATTGCTGAGAGTCATAAGGCTAAGGCTGCAGATGAAGAGAAAAAAGCTTCTGATCTGGAGGCTAAAATTGCTCGTCTCCAAGAAGAGCTTAAAGCCATCAAACAGGATATAGAACAAGAAACTCAGCTACATCAAGCTGCAGTTAACCAATTAGAGGCTTTAAAGCACCAGAAGAATGAATTTGAACAGCTACAGAATGAAGAACTAGCACGTCAAACTGCTGCTCTACACCCATTCGATCATGAGTCAGAAAGGGTCGAAGCTAGGCAAAATGCTAGATTCTTGCAATGAAAGAGCCCAAGCTTTGAAGACGCGAATTGTAGAACTTACCACTTACTCTTCAGAGTAGAATGATCAAAATTATGATGTATCTTTTTTTGAATAAAATGAAATGAGAAACTTTTTTTGTGGTTCCATTACTTGTTGCATATCTTGTTATAGGTATAAGTAATAAAATAGAAAATATATTCAGAGGTACTGGACGTGATATATTTCTTGATTTAAAAAATAACATTATTTATTATATCTGCTCAGAGGTAATGTGGACATGGCAAAATATAACGCTTGAAATATTGTTACTTCAATAGACAACTTTGTCAGAGGTGACAAGTTGTTGACGTAGATAATTGGAATTCAGAGGTGTGAAGGATGTGATTCTTTTTTCTGTTTTAGATGTGAGAATTTATCATCTATATTTTATTTACGAAAGTGTAAATAAAGGACAATAAATGCTAGGACTGATGAATGAATAGACAGTCAGACTTCTTAGTAGAGAGAGAGTGAATGAATGAACAATCACCTCGGTTCTTGAAGAGGAGATGAATGAATGAGCAGTCACCTCGATTTTTTAGGAGGAGATGAATGAATGAACAGTCACCCCTTTTGAAGAAGAAAGTCGCATCGGTTCTCGAAGCCGACTATCTAGTCATTCTGTCTATAAATAGAATAAAAACTTCTGTGGATGTTGTCAACTTCTTTTCTTTGATACAGAATGTCTTTCGAAGATTTGCTCACTCTGAAGATCGAAGATACGACTGAGACGCCTCTTGTTGAGCCCCCTCCTCAAAAAGAAGTGGGTGAAGGCTCGACTGTTCCGTTATTCGAGCAGGATCTGGTTGCCAAATTGGTGGAGCCTGGGAAGACTGCTGAAGAAGAAGCTGTGAGGATAGCTGCCTGTGAATTGTTGGTGTGTTTAGACAACGAGATGTTTGAAATATTGGCAATTCATGTATTCAATAAGGAAGGGTCGGGTCCTCGTCCCCATCCTTGATATTATGTAACTCTTTCTGCTTTTGAATAAAACGAGTTTTATTTACATCATTTCTCTGAATGGAATGTTTTACTTTTATACATAATATTTCTTAAGAAATTTGTCATTGATAGGCATCATAGTAATTCTGCCATCCGTATCTGTTAATTGGTAGGCTCTATTTGAGAAAACCTTGTTTACCACATACGGACCTTCCCACTTTGCTTCGAATTTGTCTTTGCTCATGTGAGTCATAGTCATAGGACGTCTGACCGTAAGAACTAGCTCGCCTTCTTGAAATGTTCGCACTTTGACTTTACGATTGAAAGCTTTTGAGATACGGGCTTGATAAAGTTCGAAATGTTGTTGAGCTAGAAGCCTTTTCTCATCGAGCGCCTCCAATTCTTGAAGCCGGAGACGATCATTGTATTCTATGGTAAGTTCATTAGCAATAGCAATTCTCAAGGATGGAATTTGAATATCCAGCAGTAAGACAACGTCACATCCATACACCAGAGAAAAAGGTGTACAACCTGTGGAAATATGGACTGTAGTACGATAAGCCCTAGACATTCTCCAAGCTTCTCACTCCAATTACGTTTGTTAATAGAAACAAACTTTTTAAGGAGTTTGATGATTGTTTTGTTGAATTCTTCAGCTAACCATTAGCTGCAGGATTATAAGTCATAGAAGCAACATTATTGATTCTGTTGTCATCACAGAACCTAGTAAACTTCTAACTGATGAACTGTGGCCCATTGTCATGGATGATCCGACGGGGTACACCAAATCTATATATCACATGATGTTTGATGAAGTTGATGACATTACTAGTCTTCACCTCAGCTAAAGGTATAGCTTCAGCCCATTTAGAGAAATAATCGGTTATAGCCAAGATAAACCGATGTCCTTTAGATGAAGGAGAATTAATTGGACCAATTACATCCATGCCCCAAGCTTCGAAGGGCCATGAGGCAGCAGTCGGGTGAAAAAATTTCGACGATTGGTGAATAAAATCTGCATGAATTTGACATGCTCGACATCTCCTTGCATAGTCGATGGCATCTGATACCATAGAGGGCCAGTAGTAGCCCATATGTCAGATACGATCTTGTAGTTTGGGACCGGGTTGATGTGCCCCACAAACGCCGTCATGAGCTTCGCGTAATATTTGCTTTGCTTCTTCACCAACAAGATATCTTAAGAGTAATCCATCAAAAGTTCGTCGAAAGAGAGTTTTGGTGGTATAATTGTAGTAGAATCGAAGTGATCGTTGGTGAATACTTGTAGCTTCTTTAGGATCTTCAGGTAATATATCATGTACTACAAAATCGATGAAAGGTGCTCTCCAATCTTCATTGATGACATTGACTTCGGTGGAATTAATGAATTCAATGTTATGATTGTTTTCTATGCAAAACAGTTCTCTATTGGAGATAACGACCATTTGCTGTCTTTTGACTGGAATTGCTAAGACCTCTGCTAGGTTAGCTAAGGCGTCAGCTTCTGTGTTGTATACTCGATGTACATGTTCGATGAAGAACCCTTTAAACGAGGAAGCTATTCTGATTGCCGCTTCGTGGTATGGCACCAGATCTTGATGTCGAACTTCATATGTACCTCTAACCTGATTAACAATCAGCTTAGAATTACCATATACTTCGAGATACTCATTATCTAGTTGCTTGGCTAATTGGAGTCCAATGAGCAAGGTATTGTATTCTGCTACGTTGTTGGAGCATGACTCATCTAAAGAATAAGCTCTCTGGATAGCTAATCCATCTGGTGAAATGAGAACAATTCCTACTCCAGTGACATGGGTACCTCCAGGTCCAACTCTAGATGCTCCGTCGAAGAACAAACGCCAAGTAGTAAATTCTTCTGAGACCATATTTGATTCCAATGTCTCATCTGGAATCTCGTCATATAGCTTAGATGTCTCAGGGACATGATGAGCTGCTAAGAAATCAGCAAGTGCTTGGCCTTTCACATACTTTTGTGGAACATACACCATATCATATTGGGCTAATAATATGGCCCATGTAGCAAGCCTAGAATTTGTCACGACCCATACCCAGTGTAAGGGCATGAGAAGTAACGAACGCCCAGCCTACGCCGCAGTGTCGGCGGTAGAATGCTGTCCTGAGTCACCATATCTAACACAATCTAAATAAGCTATGAATAGAGATTAAAATAATACGTAACTCAATCACAATACTAAGATGGAATAGAAGAAGAATCTCAAGAGAGTCACAATAAAAGTCTAGTTGTAAACCACCAGAAATAATCTCAAGTACAACTCATAAAGTCTCAAATAGAAAATACAAAATAAAGTATTAAGTCTCAGCTAGACTATGGGCAAATCCTCAGCGACTGTGGGATCCTCCTGTGGGTCCACATCGTCAGTGTCATCTAAGCCAATGCCATAATAAGTAGGACAGTACTCCTCATCATCACCTGTAAAATTTTTAACATGTCCAGTCAGGACGGAACGCACATATCTCTCACAACAGTTCATATCAGGAATGGACATATAAAGCAAGCTATAGAAAACTATACATGAATCGCTGTAAAGAGAAATCAACAAGAGAGAAGATATAAGCTGAGATATAATATGATAAATAGAGAATGCAACCTTCTACGTGAATCAGAGCATGAATTGGTTATGTAAACAGCTTGGGTTGCACATGGATACAGCTATGGAATGCACATGGATATCTACTGGGGATAATGGTCACATAACCAACTACACTCCCCCTGCCCCCAACTAATACACAAGGATCAAAGCATGTTATGTTATTGCACATGGATAACAACTACTGTATACATGGAACTCATATGGTCATGAGTGTACATGAATAACATATGAGTGCACATGGACAAATAGGAATACATAGAGTACATGATGACCATGATAAAGTACATGAACATGACAAACTCGATGTATCCGAGGGGATAACATCGCATGAAAAGATCCAGAGGGTACTAATCCGTGTGAACGTCGTGTCAGCATCAAGTATACTAGTCTATAACAAGAGTACATATCCAAAGAAGCATGAAAAGATCAGAGAATGTACTCGCCTGGCAATCCGAACTGCTGATGATGAAAAGTGACTGGATTGGAGTAATAAGATCCTATTTAAAACAACCACATGTCATAATACAGTCTAAAATATCATAAGGAAAGTCTTCAATGCAAATTCTACATGATTTGGTCAATCTAAATCATAGTCAACCTTGGGTCAACTTTGGTCAACCAGACTAGTCTAACTAGGTCCAAGTTAGGTTAACTAGCTCATAGGTCAAATTTTAGGTCACTACTAGTCCTAGTGTTGATTTTGGGTGTTGAGTTGGTGTTATCTTAGGTTTCCAAGGGAGCACAATCCTAACACCAATGAAATTCAAATAACACTACTTTAACACACAAATACCCTATGTCTAATACCCACACCTTAGACTAACATATACCAAAACTCTAGGCTAGGTATTTCTTAGTAAGTTTTCTAGTTAAAATAAGGTAATCTCAATTCCTAAATCCTCACCACTCAACCCAATGTATCCACATGCTTGGACACATGTACATAGGCCAAGGCTTTGCTACTGCACTGCAGTTTTCCTATAATTTTAGCACTGCTGCTATGCAGCATGCCATTGCTACTGTTGCAAGCCTCACTGCTTGCCTATTTCCTGAATTTTCATCACAAAACATCCCGTATTAGTTCAGCCTATCCTAACCAATACATACATACATGTATACCTCTCAAAAACCAGTTTCTATCCTAACCACAACCACTAATCCTTAACTAATCAGTTGAACTAAACTTGGTGTTTACCAATTCTTATCTAACAGTTGAACTGATCTTGGTATTAACCCAACTCAACTAATCAAGTAAACTGAACTTAGCAATACTGAAATCAATCCTAAATCAACCCAAATATCAGTTATAGGCATGATACCCTATATTGATATATATTCGAATACCCCATGCCAAAACCAAACTCGAACACAACCCTCTCCATTATGAAACTAATAGATACTCCTAGATAGATAATATAGGCTCTACAGGTTTGGTTTGCACAGAACTTTACATCGAAATATGATGGAACATGAATAAATTACTGGAACAGGAATTAACTGAACTTAAAGCCCGATACTCAAACACAAAACCCAACATGACCTAAAAATATTCGAAAACCAAAAGATGTTTGAAACTAAAGGTTGGTAACGTGTCACGTGTAGGAACATGAAGTTCAGGTGCAGTTGTGTCCAAGGAATAGGACACGAAGTGTCCAGGATACGCGAGTATCAAAACTGGAACCCAGTCCTCGTGCACGCGTGCCACGCGACCTAGGGCTCGACACAGACCAAACTACGACACGTGGTCGCTCGTACATGTAGCCCACATGTAGGGCTACTAGCCTAAGTGTCTGCACTAGCCACACGACGCGTGTCCGAGTCGAACGACACGCGTATCGGACGCCAAAAACTGGCGCGTGCGCGACAGTGCACAACCCGTGCCGTGTCGATTTCTCTCTCGACTCTCCACGAAACCCAACCAAATTTGTTGGGCATCACGACAGACCTTGACCCTACCCACAACCCCAAAATTGTACGTCGAGTCGTCGTGTCCAGCGAGAACGGACACAGTAGCAGCAGGCATCGAGACGCAGTCTCGTGCTGCGTGTCCAACCCGAAATTAGGACACGAGACGACACAGAAACCCTACATAAATATATATATGCAATCTACATCTAAAGGCCTACAGGATCATGTAATTAGTTTACATAAACAACAATATTGAATTCAAAGTGGCAATTCGTCGAACAAATAAATCCTAATCCGATACGTGTCCGACACGCCTATCAAACAGACACGAAATTTTACCAACCTATATGGGTGGGTCGAGGCTACCTAGATGCATGCTACCATGAATAAAAATCAGGAAAAACTATAGTGTTTAGGTGTTTACCTATTGAGAGTTGAAATATCAATGAAACTGACTCCTCGAACAATGGGACGACCAGTTTCACTGAGCAAACGCCTCCAACTCCTTGCTAGCAATGCTCCAGCAAGTTCTCCTCCTTCCCACGATCACAACGCACTTCGTTTGAGGCGAAACGGAGGTCGGATGAGAAAGTTAGGATTTTGGAGAGCTGGAAACTAGGGTTTTGTAAAAGGGGTGTAAAAACCAATGCAAATGTTTATATAAGGAGGGGGTTTCCTGTTTGGCCGGCCATGCTAGTCCTTCTAGGGTTAGGGTTGGTTCATGGGCCCCTCTTCTCTATCTAAGTTGAGTTTTATCCCACTAACAGAAAGGCTTAAAAGGCCAATTAATTAAATAGCCAAAAATAGTCAATTGGCTTTCTAAATTGAACCAAAGCCTAAAATAAATTCTAATTAGCTAAATGATCCTCATATGTCATGGTTAGCCTCTAATATGGATTATCTAAGGTTAAACCAATTGCTAAATCAAACACAAGTCAATAGTATCTAGAAAATCATAAAATGACTAAATGACTTAAATACCCTTATTTCAAAAAGTGGGTGCTACAAAATTGAGTGTACTGGGCTTCTTCTTTAAGACCCGCAGAGGATTGACTCGAAAAATAACATGTCTGGTTTGACCGATGATGTAATGTCTTGTCATTTGAACAGCAAATTAAGGCTAAGCATTCCTTCTCTACCGGACTATAACGATGTTCAGCTCCAATCATCGTCCGACTAAGGTAGTAGATGGCTTGTTCATGACCTTCTTTGTTCTTATGATCCAGCAAAGCTCCGAGTGAATGGTCCATCGCTCGGACATACATCAAGAAGGGTATTCCTGAAATCGATGGCACTAGACCTGTGGACTCATCAAATATCATTTATGTCATCAAATGCTCATTAACATTCTTCTGTCCAAATAAAAGATACACCTTTCTTCATTAATTGAGTAAATAGTCTACGTCCAGATAAATTCGAAATGAACCTCCTGATGTAAGCAAGTTGACCCTAGAATCCTCGTAGCTCTTTTAGGTTGCATGGAGGACGCATCTCTTGAATGGTTTGATCTTCTCGGGATCAACGTGTTACCTTTAGAGGTAATGACAATTCAAGAAAATTGCCAGTAGGGACTCCCAAGAAAGACTTGGTGGAGTTCATTTTGAGTTGATGCTGGCGCATTAGATTGAATATGGTTCTTAAATCTTGAATATGATCTTCCTTCAGATGACTTATGACAGCAATCATCAACATAGCACTCAACGGTCTTTCATAAATGATCTCGAAAGATAGTACTCATAGTCCGCTGGTAAGTTGTACCTGCATTCTTAAGACTGAATGACATGACTGTATAGCAGTATACTCCGGAGGAGTACGGAATGAAGTGTGTTTTTTATCTTCAGGATTCATTCGAATTTCTAGAAAATCCATCCACGAAAGAGATTCGTTCAAATCCACAAGTATTGTCGATCATGACATCAGTAATTAGGAGAAAATTTATCTTTAGGACAAGCGTCATTGAGATCTCAAAAGTCTATGCACACTTGAACCTTCCCAGTCTTCTTCAAGACTGGTACAAACGTTGGCTACCCAGTCAGGATGCTGTTCTTTTCAGATAAAACAACAAGCGATAAGCTTTCTGACTTCATCATCTAGCATCCATAATCTCAGGCTTGAATCGCCGTTGCTATTGTTTGACTAGTTTAGCATTAGGCAAAATGTTATGTTTATGAGTTGCGACCTGAGATCTAAACCTGGCATATCTTCATAACTCCAGACGAAGACATCGATATATTCACGAATGAGGTGAATCAGTTCTTGTTTATCATCTTCTGGAAGATTCTTGCTAATGAAGATCGGTCGTGGTACATCTTTCTCTCCAACATTGATCGGATTAATTGATCTTCGGTAGGTGTTTCACGTTGTTCGAAATAGACTTTCCACTGAGTGTCCATCCTTTGTTCCCAAGGATCTGCTTCAGGAGCTTCTTCAATATCATCCTCGCCATTTTCTGAGAACTCGACAGACACCCTATTAGAAGATAATGTCACCCGATGGACGTGACTAGTACTGGTATCAAAGTTCCATGAAATGGAATCTGAAGAATTAGAGCGTTCATCTTCATCAGATTCAGAGGTTTGTGGAGTTATAACTGTAAAGTATAAGCCTAGCCCAGGTTTTGTTTTGCTATAATATGGTATCGTTTTTCTTCGTGGAGCAGTAGTACGAATAGGAGTTCGTCTTCCTTTACCACCATTAAGTCAATTTTGAAATCATAGCCCATTTTACGGATGATTGCCTTGGATTGTGGACTATAATGACGTAGTTGTAGCCTTCCTGTATCATCTTTTTTATTATCGCTGTCAGGCATAATTTTTTGTTCTGTTCCTTTACTAAAAGGTATAGGAGTTTCGCCTTTCCTTCCAGAAGGAACTAGGAAGAATGATTCTAGTATTGATTCAAGTGATACCATATTTTGGAGAGATGGTACGACTCCTATTATAAATGGCTTAAAACTATCTAGCATATCTAAATAGCATTGAGTATAATAAGAGAAATAAGTATACTGCAAAGGAGATGCTTTATTGATCTTTACATCATCATTTACAACAGGACCTTTAGCCTTAACAGGCTTAGTCAGATTGATAACCAGAGGAGGAGAAGAAGAACGAGAGGAGGGAGAAGTTTTTTACGATGAAGGTCGATTGCAAGTGGCTCCAAAGAGGTGAGCTCCCTTTGTTCCTGACTAACACCAGGAGACTGCTTCTTATGAGAAGGAAGGTAAATAGTCAATGTCTTGGAAGACTGAGGACAAAAAGTACATCCTTTGACAGGGATCACCAGAGTATCATTTGGCACGCCTTTCTGTTCTTCATCAGTATCCATTGCCAATATCACCTTCATGAATTATTCTTTGTACATGCGAGAAACATTACAATACGCTTCAACTGCCTTGAAAGGATTGAGATCTGCAACTTCTTTCTGTACTTCTCCATTGCCATCCACATATTTGAAACATTGGTAGAGAGTAGAAGGTACAATATTGTGTTCATGGAGGAATGGTCTTCCCAGGAGAGCATTGTATGAACCATGATTATCAATCACATAAAAAGTCACCTTCGTACGAAGATTGCCGATTTAAAGTTTCAGACGTATCTTTCCCAAAGGTTCACTTCTTCCTTGATTGAACCCCAAGATAGTAGTGATAGTTGTAGAAAGGTTGTACACTGGAATCTTCAAGGCATCCAGCAGAGCCTTCGGCATGATACTAAGTGCAGACCCTAGATCAATCAGAATGCGATCAACTTTCATGGTGTCCACATATCCCGTGAAGTAGAGAGGACGATCATGACGATTGTCTTCTAACAGCATGTCATCCTGTGTAAAAGTGATGTTGGATATTAGTTCAAATACACTATGATAATGTGTACAACTGACAGGCTCTTTTTCAGGCTCCTAGAGGAGAGCAAGACAAGCATCAGCCTGCATCAAGGCTTCACTTAACGTTTTTCGAGTTTCTTTTGAGAGACGTAAGAGTTCGAAGATTGACAATCTTGCTGGAGTGTTAGCTAATTGAGCCAATATATCAAAATTATATGGCTTCTCAAGTCCGAGAGATGAGAACATTTTTAATGCTTTGTCGAAGCGGACAAGTTGTTTTCCTTTATCTGCTAATGTTGGTTTGGAAGGAATTGGTTCCACTACTGGCGAGGATGTAGATGGTATATTCTCAGCAGAGGAAGATGATGCAGGAACAATATCAGGAGATGGAGCAGGAATCTCTTGAATTTTAGGATATTCTCGAAGATAAGGTTTTCCAGATCTGGTACAATTAAGATTTCTTCTTCTGCTACAGGTTCAAAAGATACCATGTTGCAGCTCTTCGATTTAGTTTTATAACGCTTCTTTTGATTGGAAGAAGAAGGCGCTTCAAAGTCTGCTACTAGATCTGGATGAATCCACATGATTTCTCCTTTATTAGTGGATAACGGAACAAGACCTTCGTTTTGGGGAGGTGGAAGATTCACGATTTCGAGAGTAGCCCTCGGAATGGAAACAACACCATCTTGCACAAGTTGTGGTGGGAAATCACCAAATTGTACAGAGACGATATTAGCTGTCACCGTCTTCTTATCCTGTTGAAGAGTAACTGCACCAGAGTTGACTATTTCTTGGATTTTGCCCTTGAGCACGTAGCATGCTCGAGTTGGATGCCCTATAAATCTATGATAAACACAATATTTAGGGCGGTCAGTCTTACCAACTTCTTCTGGCCGTTTTGCCTCCGGAAGTTGAAGTTTATTACTTTTGATCAAGCAATCGAAGATGCTCATGATATCATCTTCATCGAAAGAGTATTCTTCTTTTGGATGAGGTACTTTTTGTGGAGGTGCTGATGGAGTGGTGTAGTCTGAGCAACATTGACATCAAATAATTCCTTGCCCTTGTGGTTGATGGCCAAAACTTCTTTGCCTTTGCGATTGTTCTAGCAATTATTGTTGTCGGATGTAGGATGTTTATCTTGGTTAGGATTAGCCATTTGAACTCCTAACTGTTTGAACTTCTCAGCACTAATCTCTGCAGCTTTGGCATTCTCAATGAAAGAAGGCCAGTCTTGGAATTGTGTAGATCCTGTCCACATGCTGATAATAGACAACAAGTTTGATTTACAAGTGTCTATTGTTAAAGCAGATGGAGTTCCTAGAGGCATTTTAAGTGCCTCTCGATAGAATCTTTCAATGAAATTCTCTGTAGTTTTATGTGTCTTCGTTTAATTTTGATAAGGGCGGACATAGTCATATCATTGACCCCCTCATAGAATCGTTCTAAACATATTTGCTTGAAACCAGCGATGGAGGTTATGCAGCCATCAGGCAAACAACGGTACCAGTCATATGCCGCACCGATTAAACAACCGACGAACACCCTGGTTAGAAGAGCATCATTTGGCTACAATTGATCAGTCATCACTTTAAAGTTATTGATGTACTGACTTGGAGAAGTGCTGCCATCAAACAGCATAGTAGTCGGAAGCTTGTATTTAGGAAAAAGTAGAACCTCCTTCCATTCTGCAGAATAATGTTGTTTTATCCCAAGACTTTGTAGGCCATCTTTTTGTTTAAAGGCCTTTAATTGGGTGCGTAAGAGTTTTACAGCCTCATTAGCATCCCCTGATATATGTTAATTGGTGAGTTGGTTTGAATTGTTAGGAGGAGGAACAGTATGATAATTACCATCTCCAGCACCAGACTGACTGGGAGCAGCTTGAATTGGTACAGAAGCAACCTGGGGAGGTGGTACCCCTAGAACGACATTAACAGGTACAAAAGATGCTATGAGCTCAGGATTCGTAGCAGGATTTATAACCGGTGGTACTGCATGTTAAGCCACGATTATAGTGTGCATACTTGCGACCATTTCAGCCATGGTCTTCAGTTTGTCTTCTAATACAGCAATTCGTTGTTCTTGACTGGCTGAACTAGAAGCATCTTGATCTTCTGTAATGGCATATGTTGTCACCTCTCTTGCCACTATTGACGAGATAGTTTGTTCAGAGCTTTTACTATCTGTATCAAAGTCAGACAAAGAATCCTCCTCCAGATGAGTGATGGGGAGATCTTCCTGATTAAAGACATCCTGGTCCAAATTCTAACTTTTTGATCTGGTATATTGAAAGACCCCTTCACTAG
>JANAVB010037620.1:10315741-10378241 GCA_029216955.1 Iris pallida
TATATATATATAATATATATATAGATATATATATATATATATACCACTATATAAAAAAAAAATAAATATATATATATATTATATATATATATATATATATTATATATATATCTATATATATATATACCATAACATAGATTTATAATTACATATATACATTATATAGGTAGAGAGAGAGTGGAAGTGATAAGGTGTCATGTGTGTGAATAAAAGAGTGAGAGAGAGATGGTGTCATGACAGCAAGGGGGGGGGGGGGGTTAACTCAGGAATTCTGAGATAGGGGGGACACACCCACATACATATATATATATATATATATATATTATATATTATATATATATATATTATATATATAATATATACATATACACACACATATCTACATATATACATATCCATATACTCTAAGACACACCTACACACTCATATACATATATACAATATATTATGTATATACACAAAACATACATACATATATACATAAAAATCAATTTAAATCTCAAAATAAATACTGAAAAATAACATGAATTACTGTTCATAACTGAACATTGGGGAAAACCAAATCTAACACACAAAACCTAGCTAATACCCTAATCTAAGGGTTGGTAATCGTGTCCCCACACGTGTACGTGTCGTGCGTGTCCATGGGAGTCCACCACGACATGACACGGCGTGTCCAGTGGTCAAAAACCCAAATCGGATAAATTCAGACACTGTGTAGTGACCAGCGTCGTGCACAGGTTCACTTAGGTCTAGGACACGGTACATGTGTCCTCGTGTCTCGTGGTCGTGTCCCTAGGTTCGTCTAGGATAGGGCTACGTGTCCCACAGCCTGATACGTGTCCAAGTGTCGCACAGTGTCGTGTCCGAGCCCGTATCAGAGCCTAACTGTGCGTGTGTGTATGGACAGCACAAATCAGTGCGAGCTTGATAACACGTGAATACCAAACCAACTCGACCCAAACTTTGTGTGCGTCGTGTCAGATATTAGACCCATGTGTCCACCAAGTTTCGTGCTATATAGTATCGTGTCATGTCCTGTGTCTAGCCCTAGTAGCAGGGAGAACACAGGCACAGTGCGGTGCCTCGTACAGCGAGGACAGAGCCTCGTGGATACGACACACATGTGGATACGTGTCATGTTCGTGTCAGGTGTAGCCTAGTCTAGGGCTAGGGATTAGGCATGACACTTTGTGTCCACGTCGTGTCTAGACACGACACGAAGGCCGTGTCAGTGCGTGTTTTACACTGTGTGCAGTATAGGGTACGGTCAGTGCGTGTCGAATTTCTCATCCGACGCGAACAAGGTGATATGGCACTTGGGGGCTGACATGTCATTCATGGCCCCTTCGTGTCCCAAAATTGGTGTGTCGAAGTGTCGTGTACAGTAAGAAATGGGGCTCGAGCAACAGAACACAGTGTATGTGTATGTACAGACTATTCGTGTCCGTTTTGGACACGGACACGACTCGAATTCGTGCTCAGTCCTAGTGTCTCGTGATCAGCATGCCAAGGGCTACCCAAATGTGCAATTTATTTTTGAAATAACAACTTTATTCCTAAGTGGCATTTTACCAAATACTGCAATTTAAACACAGATACGTGTCCGATACGGACACCAAACCAAACCTATTTTCTACCAAACTTGACCCACAGTTAGGGTTTACCTATACATGCAATTATGAAGAGAAAACACAATATTAACTAGGTTTAGGGATATTTACCTATGAGTGCAAAATCCTCAATAATAGGCCTATTTGAATGAAATCCTCCTTCAACTCCTAATGTCCAAAGCTCCACAATTCCTTGCTAGCAAGCCACAATTGGTATCCTCTAGTGTAGGGGGTTCCAATGCAAGAAACTAGGCTCAATTTGGAGTCAATTTGGTTAAGTGGTGAGGGTGTGAAGTTGTAGGAAAAAATTAGGTTTTTAAGTGTAATGAAAATGAGGTGTGAATGAAGGGGGTGTGTTATATTGAAGGGGTAGAGTTGGGCTGCCATGGGTAGGGTAGGAATAGATTTATGGTTCATCCACCTACTAACTTAGCTCATAAGTCTTTGACTAAGGGGATAGATATTTCTAGGTTTCTAAAATATCTAAAAGTAAAATATCTATATATTATCAAACCTAGATTTTCTACATAAAGCTAACATCCTCTACTTAGTCTTCTAGGTTAGTTGCTAACCTCTAGATTAGTGCTAAACTAGGTTAGGAGAACATGACACTAATCAACTAATTAAATAATAATATTTACATAAATCCAAATAAATTCTAATGAATTACCAAAATACCCTTTTGACTAAAAAGTGGTAATTTGATATCCTAATAACATGGTTAGGCTTATATGGTCATGGTTAGTCTCTAGGTTATAAAATCTCTAGGGTTTACACTAGGGTTATACTAGTAAAATCACAAAGTCATAAGTCGTGACTTAGAAAATAGTTTGAACTATCTAAAAATCACCAAAATTCATAACATGACTAAATCACCATTATTTAATAAAAATAATAAATTTTAAAATATTCTAATTTCAGAAAACTGGGTTTTATACCTAGCCTCTTCCTGCAGATATTCGATTGGTGCCCTGGCCTCTTACAAAAGTCACAGACAGGGATCTGCCTCTGAAGTGCTCTATCATTATTCCTCGCCTGTTGGTTCTGCTGTGGTGGTGAGGAGGCCGGTTGTTGTTGTTGTTGTGTTGGGCTTCTTCTGATTACCCTGGAAGTTGTTAGTTCCAGGATAATCCCTCTTTGAGCGTGCTGGCTGACTCTTCTCTATATCTTGAGCTCGCTCCAGGATCCTTTCATAAGTCTTAGCACTGCCTGAGATCACATGGGTGCGGATCTCCTCTCTCAGCCCATATCTGAACCTTTCAGCACGATCATCTGGGTCAGCTACCAAGTTCTTGGCAAAACGGCTGAGTTGACCAAATTCTGCCGCATATTCTCCAACAGTCATATTTTCTTGCTTCAGGTTCTGAAATTGCCTCTCCATCTCTCGTAACTCTGACGTTGGGAAGAACTTCCTCTTGAACAACCTCTTGAAGGTGTCCCAGTCAAGCTGCTTGTCCTGGGGTCGGGATTCATTTTGATACCAGGTGCTTGCTACACTTTGCAGTTGGAGTCCCATTGCTTCAGCCTTGAGGTCTTCTGTAAGTCGAGCGACGCTTAGGAGACGTTCCATGCTATCGAGCCATTCATCGGCATAGACGATTCCCTCAGTTCCCTTGAAGGGTCGAGGGTTCTGCTTCTTGAAACTCTCAATATCGCCCACCTTGACAATATGATCCCCATTAATTTAAATAGCCTTAATGTTTCATAAATTAATCCCTTAGAAATATGTTTACCTTGGCAGGCCTTGGTTCATGTTATACTGCTTCTCTTCTCTCTAGTGCAGCCATAGCCACACTTTGGGCATTCTCCATACCTTCTTTCATAATCGCCGTCTGCTCACGATGAGCTTCAGCTTGAGTTCTCTGGGCTTCTAGCACTCCCCGTAGCAGACCTATGAGGTCGGTGGGGTCCACAGGTACCGGTGGGGCAGTTGGAGTGGATACTACCACAGGGGCTGCATCTCCGTCTGGGAAGATGATGGATCCACCGTTGTATTATGGGGATGGTCGGCTAGCTGCCGAGGTGTAGGCTCCGGACTTGATTGGGGAGGTGGGGTATGATAGGGTGAAGATACCCCATCGCCAGCAGGATTGGTGGCCATATTCTGGAAGGTTAGGATATAAACATAAGCAAGGTAGCCTACCAGTCTATAATCAAACAAAAATATTTATTTATAATATATTTCGGTCCTATGTTGTGACAAATTTATGTTTTAGTGTTCTAAATGTTTCTAGATGTTTTCCTAAGTTGTTGATCCGACCTGCATGGGCCACCACTAAAAATATGTCACGACCCGGTCCCAATTTCGTGGGTCGAATCGGATCATGCCCAGCCTGCACCGTTATTGAGACGGCGGCAGTAAGCTGTATCACTCATGCAGGTAATCAACAACACAAATTCTATTTGCCACCACTTTAATATTTCGATAATAAAATTTGTCCAACAAAAATTACAACTGATAAAATAAATAGTCTTTTTTTAATAACAACTAGAAAATAGTAAATGACAACAACTAAAAAGTAGACTCGTCATCTCCAAGTCCAGCCTCATCTGGAAGAACAATTGGATACAACTCAGGATCATAATAGCTACTAATCAGTAGCTCTGCATCATCAATAGGACCTAAAAATATAGTCTCCAGTCAGGAGGGAACAAAGTACAATTCATGATATTTTAACAATTAAAATAATAATAGAATTATGCATTTTTAAACAATTTGAAGTAAATAGTTTTCCAACAGTTAAAACAGTGTGATGTGAATAGGCAATGAATATGACCGGATTGGGTTGTACAATTGTATCCTATTGATACGATATGGCTTATCCCCGTGTGTGTGAGGGGTAAGCTAACACAGTCATTATACTATTTTGGATGTGGTCATACTTATTACACTATTCCCCTAGTACCCAACAGTTAAACAGTCAATGCTCTCAGAGAGAGTTCCGTGTTGCCTCGTGGTTTAAATTTGCAGTAAAACTATTACTAAATAATTGTAAACTACCACAAACTGTACTTGCCTTGGTTTGACTGGAATGAGGGTAATGACTCCGAGATGAATTTCAGACTTGTCCTCGAAATCCTACAATCGAGAAGTCGGTCTTAGATTTCCAAAGTTGCCATACTAGATGTACTAGTTTCAATCTCTAATTTGTCCTAGTCAATTTTAATTCTTTATTTATACTAACACAAACACAAATCGATTATCTAATGCGTTACATTCAATTATGATGGAAAGATCATTTTATATTTAATTTCGGAAAAAATTATATTTATCGGTTTATTGGCAAAACTTGGTATTTTATAATTTATATAATAAAACTATATTTTCTTTAAATGAGAAAAAACGTGAATCTTGTTTAAATATTAACTTGTAATTTCCTAATTTATTTAATGTGAGAAAATAATATTAATTTTCTATAAAAATAGTTATTTTACTATTTTTACGTGTGTATGTCAAACACAACCAGAAAAGAATAAAATTAACTAATTTATTACAAAACCACAAAAATAATAAAACTGGGCTTATGCCCTTTACAGACCATTTTACATAAATTTAAATAAGAAGAAGACATTTGTTAGTCTCTAAAAAAATCCTACAATTTAATTAAAATTAATAATGAGTCTCAGATATTGGTCCAATCGTCATATAGGCTAATGCCTCAACGTCCGGGCGAAACCGGTTTCGTTTGCACTTAGCCAGGGTCCATTGACCAATACGGTCGTCGCCCAAAATTTCTAAAATAACAATCTTCCCAAAAAAACCATTTTAAATAATTAAATTTCATAGAAGAAACAGTTGAGGGTATCAAAGTATAATTAAGTCAAAAAAAATTCAACGAAGAAACATATATATATATATATATATATATATATATATATATATATATATATATATATATATATATATATATTGTTTGCAAAAACAAAAAGTTTATAACAAATTCTCTAAAAGAATCGTACAAAGTACAATAAATTTTGGAGAAAGTACAACTGTAGGAATCCAACAGAAGACGATCGCTTTATCCCTTGGACTATGTGAACTTGAAGACTAAAGCCTCTGAAGAATACAGCAGCACTTTTGCCAGAACTCTTGATCTCTGATGGCTTGATAATGATTAGAAACTCTATTTATATAGTTCTAGAAATAACTGTTTTAGCAGTTATTCTGATGTACGCAAGGTTGAACTGCGCCACTTTAAGTTGCGCCAACTTTCATTCAGTTACACAAACGTGTACTAACTGTATTTAGACGCGTGGCATCATATTATTGAGATGCGCATGGTTGTGTACAGAGTAGTAGAAACGCTTTGAAAGATTAGTGGCATGTGCATCATGTCATCCTGCTTTAGAACGTAAATTGTCTCAACTTTATCAGGTTGTACGAGCTTGAGTCAACGAGTCAAACTGCGCATGATTAGATTGCGCCTAGGGCATAACTAGTGCATAGGCATGTGATATCATTTGGGCTACGTGTCAATCTGCGAAGAGAGTTTGATTGGGTTGCGCCTAGGCGCAACTCACAGAGTGCGCGGAACAGCTGTCAATCAAATCTTCTCGAGTGCCACGCTTTACGGGGTTCGAAAAGATTTTCTTCGTTTATCGTGCTGTCAGTTGTCAGTACTGTCAGTTAATGATGACAATTATTACAGGTGCCACATATGCTTAGGCGCAACATGAGTGGGCGCAATCTGATATGTGGCGCAACCTGAGCAGCGACGCAACTTGATCTCTGGGCTTCATAATAGTGGCACAACTTGATTTTTTGGGTGCACCTTGATTACTGAGTAGTACAAACATGGCACAACTTAATTTTCAGGCTCTACAAGACCCCCTTCAAAGTTTTCGAATTTTAAAATGTCACAAAACTTCAAAATACTTTGAATCATGATAATTACTGAGTCAAGTTGCGCCTATCTCGCGCAGTCTGTTGCGATCTGTTACAATTTTTTTTACGCACAACTAAGGGCGACAGTTAGGATTCTGTCTCTAGGCTATAAATAACCCATGTTTAACTGAGTGTAACTTTTTACTTTTACTTTAATCTTCTGAGAGAAATCTTTGAACTCTTGCAATCCTCTCTCCGACTATCTCTTCGATGAAATAGCCCCCAAGAAGATCGCTACTGACAAAGGAAAGAGCGTCGCCGCACCAGCAGGGCCCGTGCTCCGTCGACCCACATGCCACAGTATGCGCCTTCTTCTTCACGACGAGAGACGGCAAACCCAGCTCTGGAAGGTGATCAAGAACGAAAAAATTTTGAACTATGGAAGTTGACTTGATCTTTGGTTGACTTGTGTCCCTCTTTTTAGAGTGTTTGGCGCATCACACACTCTGTGTCCCCCATATTAGGGTATGGTTGCTTTATTTGAGCACTATTCGTTCTTACGAACCGTGTTGTGCATACTGTTGCGCAACTCAGTTGTTTGCGCAATCAAGAATATTGTGCAACCAAGTTGTGGCGCAATCCAGTATGTAGTGCAACCTGGGATGTTGTGCAACTTAAGTTTTGCGCAACACAGTATGTCGTGCAACCCAGATTGTTGCACAACGCAGGATGTTGCGCAACTTAATTGTTTGCGCAACTCAAGATGTCGCACAACCTAATATGTCGTGCAACCCAAAATATCGCAAAACTCAGGATGTTGTGCAACTTAGAATGTCGTGCAACTCAGGATGTTGTACAACTAAATTATTTGTGCAACTCAGGATGTTGCGCAACCTAATTGTTTGCTCATCATAAAGTTGCACACTTTTGTTGTTTCTAACTTTTGTTCATGTATTTCTTTACAGTTGATCTCAGGGAAGACCCTAATGTTGAAAGATTTGCTTCAGCATTTAATGTCCCGGAGTATAAAAAGAATTTATCTCATTTTACATTCCCTCAGTATGATGGCCCTGAAGCACGAAAGACCATCCACGTGGCCCAAGAAAACCAGACCCTGCTGAGTTTAATAAACGAAGAACCTTTAGAAAGTCTTGACAGTGTGGTCCACAAGAATCCTACCTTCCTATTTGGGGATGCCATCAAGGAGACTTACCAGCCCAAGACAAGAAAAAAGGAAAGAATATTCAAATATGAAGACAAAGTCATATACCTCACAGAAATATCGAGGTCTATGGCTTTATCTCAATATGAATTTGCAGGATATCCCAAAAGAATGTCATAGGATCTGACTCTAATCCAGCAGGCAAGAGTCGGAAGAATCTGTTATAGAATGGGTCCGCAGCACAATGACCTCTTTTATAGTATTTCTGAGAAGTAAAATACCCATTTGAGAGGTTTGAAATCGGGCTGTATTCCTCCCGAGGATTCCTCTCTGCTTCTTCCAGTCAGAATACCCATATTTGCAAATGCATTCGCAAAGGCTGAAGGAAGATATCCAGATCGCAGCATGCGTATGACCGGTCTGGTTAATCCAGATATGAAGCATTGGAGTAGCTTGACTATCTGGATTTTGGATCAGTTTAAGAACAGACTCCTCGATCTAGATCTTTACAATGCCATCTGGATTACAGTCTACGACATTCGCCAGAACGCTCATATGTTTCTGGCCTTAGTAGAGAGATATAACGAAAGTACTGGAACTTTCATGACCTTCCATGGAGAAATGGGACTTGCACTCCATGAGATGAAATATCTCTCTCATCTTCAGACGGACGATAATCCATCGAAGAGTATGTACCTACAAATGAAGAATTGGATGCTATGGCAGAGAATAATCCACAGATGATCGCCGTCTTGCAAGAATTGTTGTGTCACTACAAGATCTGCTCCCTCTTCTACAAAAGTGCCACTGCAAGTACTTGTTATACCACCAAGTGGATGTCGTACCTCTTCTTGGGTCATGTACGGGAGGACAAGCCACTTGATAGTCAAGCCTGTGCTCCTCGTTTCTTTGAACCTTTCAGTCAAAATGACATGCAATATTTGATGGAGCAACACAATCATGGAGATATCAGACTGGATAAGGACTCGTATCCATTTAAGGCTGGTGACACCCTCCAGAGTTATCTCAGACAGGGTTACAAGCCTATGTCTAAAGTGGCCCAACTAGCGGGTTTTCTCTCTATATGGCTACGGCGCTTCATAGTTCCCGGAGCCAGCGCAGTTGACAAATTCCATCGAGGTGATCTGTTTGCTGCAGTTCGTCTTGTTTATGGATATAAGATGGATCTGCTATCGGCAATGACCTGCCGCTTGAACGCAAGATTGTGTTCTTTTACACAAACTATGCTCCATGACAAGGTGGCGAGGCAAGATTTTTCTCTCACTGGGATGCCTTATACTTATTTATTCGGATGGCTGTTGCTTCACCATCCCTGTTTGATGAATACTGATATGGGGAGTGTCAGTGGAGATTTTATCAGACGCTACTCCAGTGCTCGTTGGAAATATACTGCTCTTTCGGAATGCAGATTCGTATTGAATCGTGGATCGGGATGGAGATTTCAATGTGTTTCGCCTCCTCACGGATACGACACTATGCCTTCACAGCTGATGGATCTAAAAATAGAATCACTCCGCCTCAGTCCACTCATCTATTCATGGCTGCAGACGATCCGTCCATCTCACTTGGTCTATAGATTTGAGGAAGAATGCTATTTGGAACCGTACTTGCCAAGTCGATTCGTACGACAGTTCGGCTATGATTAGCTTCATGTGGGTAATGCCACCACTTGCCTACAGGCCAAAGGTTATCTGATCTATGGGTCTAGGTCCTGGACAAAAGATCAGCTTCACGTGGGTAATGCCAGGGGTATGAAAGCTATATTTTCCATGCCCTTTAATCTCCAACAAGGCCCGCGTATGTTATATACATACGCAAATTTCTATACTTCAGCCAATACTTTTTTGGAAAGCTTCCATCTCGCACATAGCTTTGCCAGTGATAAAAGATCTAAATTAGGAGAGCACACTGCACAAACACATCGAGATGTGGAGGATAAAGATCTTGCAGATCCACCACTTAAAGCTTCTATTTTAAAGAACTATCCAGATGAAGTACAAGATCCTCTGGACGTATCTTTAAAGGTAAGAAAAGAGAAATCCCTTGCCAAGGGTTTGAAGAAAAGAAAAGCTAAAGAGACGACAGACCTCCCTCAATTGGATGAAAGACCTGCTTCACCAAGAGCTCCAGAGAAGAGGAAAAGGACTTCATTGATTATAAATGAACCAACGACCACGAGAACAACTCGTTCTCATTCGAAAGATGCTCCTCAGTACTTCCTCTGGAGAGAAGGAAGCCACTCCTTCCTCCATTCAAAAGCAAGGAAGGGTTATAGAAGGAGGAACATCTACCACCTTGATCGATCTGGAGGATGATCGCACCGGAGCTGCTGAAGAGCCGGTTGCATCATCACACAGAGAAGTCAGGAGAAAATTGGTAGCTGCAAAAGATGTAACATCTCAGGAAGGTAATATCAAGATTTAGATATACCCTAATATATATTTTTCTCTCAAAGATATACATTAAATTGATTTCTTTCTTTGTAATGGCTACTTCAGCGGATGTTCAGACTTCTACCACCACCATAGAAGCCTCGAGGTCAGAAGCTTTGGTGGTACGTATTCCTGCCAATGTACTTGCTGCGGCGGGGATAACGATTCCGTCACCAACTCCCATGACTCCAGAAGCCATCTCTCCAGAGAAGGATTTGCTTTCGCAAGATTCTCCGAAGGCTCAAGAGCCTACTCATTCTGAAGAAGACCGGGAGATGATTGATGCCTTAGCTGACTGTGACTTTGGTGATGAATCTTATGGTGATGATTGGAATAACACCAATAAAAAGGGACAAACTTTAGTGGATGTGCCATCACCTAAAGAACTTCCAGCTAACGAAGGCCCATCAACTGTGAGCCCTTGACCCAAAATCTCCATTTTTATGTGTTATTAAATATTGCTGAATTAGTAATTAATGCATAGAGATTTTGAATAATTAATGGATTTATGTAAAGTATATATTATTAAGTCTTAAATAAATGGAGGGAGAGGGTCTTCTTGCAAATACCTATATTGTAAGGGCTGGATTGCAAGCATTATGTTTTAAATCAAAAATCGAAACAGCCACTGATAGAACCAAACAATTCAAATCCCGATCGGATGGAAAACCTGACAAAGGTCATCACCAAAGCAAATTCCCTCTCCTTATCGCTAAGGGATTCGTTTTAGCTATATATATGCTTAGATAGGAGCAGGCCATCGTTTCCATCCATCAAACCCTAGAATCTCTCTCCAGCGCCTCCCCAATTCACGAAGTTCGGCCCAGAAGTCGGAAGCTAGAGCTTCGAGTTCATTTCCAGGTATTTTCCTTGCATTCCATATCATTCATTCCTTAAGTAAGGGTGGCTAAGTGTCTAATGGATTCTAGAAAGAGAGGTTAGTTGTAACATGGACATGGGATCAATTCCAGGTTACGCTAAGAGAGCGTAGGGCAGGGGGATCAAGAACATCCAAACCTGTGACCAATCAAGGAAGGTACAATACTTGCATAAGATAGGAATAATTTAAACTTAGATGCATTATGGTATCGACTCAGGAATGAGTTGAACCTGGAGCCAGAACAATATAGGGACAGATACCAATCACATTAGCTTGTGCTCTAATCGGTTATACATATCATGTTATTGTGTCGAAGCTGTAGGACTTTAGGGAGGATCACTAAGCATATCAGGTAATATATATGACATCGGGTTAGTGAACCAGAATAAGTAATAGGTGGAGGGAGGTAGGCTTGATGATCCAGGTGGGGTGATGGTACCAGAGCCTCGTACCCAAATCCTGGTAATCTGAACTTAGTATCAGATTCATCATATAGACTGGGGTATCAGATGGATGTCAAACCAAGGCATGTAGGAATTGGGGCTTTAGGCAATCAATAACTAGTGTTTAACAGATTCATCTCTAAATATCATATAGCATTGAAGTATAAAGAGGCCCAAGGGTATATACGAGTTAGTACAGGGTCTACCCACAGGATGATTATCCATCTCTGATCTGAGCCATACATAGCAATGGTGTACCCTGCCACAGGTTAATAAAGGCATGAAATAGAATCCTAGTGCATCACTCGAGTAAAACCAATGGATGAACACTTCATTACCAACTCCTTGATTCAGTCCTCGTCCCTTGATAACAGCCATATAGCCTTAATCACCCATATAGCCATGTTCAGTCTAATGTGCTCTGTCCTGCATCCTAGCGATCAGTCACCTTACTATGTTGCCCCTACATTCATATGGCAGACCCAATGGGTAATATGATCAGTCAACATACCATATTGCAGTCCATCTCATTAGAGCTTTAGTCCATGTTCACACATGAACAAGTATCAGTGGGATACTAATTTGGTATGACAGTAGAGGCCCAGCTCAGTCCCATACAGGACCATTCATGAGTTAAAAGGGTAAGGGCTTTACTTATTAGGCTGGTTTCAGTTATTGTGATGTTAAGGGGTGTCACATATAGATATGCATACATGTGTAGCATATATATATATATATATATATATATATATATATATATATATATATATATATATATTATATATATATAAAACATATATATATATATATATATATATATATATATATATATATATATATATATATATAACTACAGAATATGTATAGTTTGAGAATGTGTGTTTTGAGAGGGTGCTTTGTGTCAGTGATGAGGATGATGGTTCAGTCCAATTTATATGATTAATTAGCCTTATATATACATGTATATATATAAGTCTTTGTATGCATTAGGAATTCAATTATCTTTAACTTCTGCTCAGCTTTCCTTTCCATTTAAATAGCAACCCATGCTTAGTGTTCAGTCACCCTAAAGTTGAGAGTACCCTGAGCATGAAGACAGTAAGTTTGAGTATGATAACCTGTGGAGTCAACAGGACATAATGAGTATAGTCTAATGTTAGGATACAGCCTTTAAACATGGATTAATGGGTATCATACGAATTGATAAGCCAAAATTACATGTTAAGTCAGAGTATACCATATATATTGGGTTTCTGTTATTGACTTGCACAGTCCATGTGCAGGTTCAGGAAACAAGATGAGGGGGCTATGGGTATTGTATGTTAAACTATGTGTTATAATGACCATAGAACAAGTAGGTATCAGGACAATGTAACCTAGTATCAGTAGTAACCAGTAGATGTAATCCACCTACATGAAGCAGGACAAGGGTAGCAACAGTATTAGTAACTTACTACCAGACAGAGTATGGACGCATCAGTAGCTAGTGTACCTGTTCTAAGAGCTGACACAAGAAATAGGTAGTTGACATATTGGGTACCTACTTTTGATTGCACTCTATACCAGCCTATTTGTGTCAGTTTACACTTATATTAGATCACATCTTAAATTAAGCTTGCATTGTACCAATAACACCTGCACTAGGTTGTCCTTGGTATCAGAGTGTGCCCTGCATCAGAGGCCCAAGGCAGAGGGGTGAGTATCAATAACTTGGAGGGTTAGCCATAGTACCAGTAGGCAGCAGATATAAATTTAGACAATTAGGTTGTGGACCAATGGGTACACTGTTACATAAACCCATAGGCTATACGTTGGGATGGTAGGTAACACAGGTATAGGCCCTGCTAATGCCTACCAACGAATACCAGGTTACAACAATAGCAACTGTATTGATGACATGGGTAATGGAGTGTGTTAGCATACATTGGGACAAAGGGATCATTATAAAACTGTTATTTAGGAAGGGTGGCAAGGTGATTGTCTGACATTGATCAGGTATATTATGATGCTTGAGTATGCTAATAGAGGGTTAGACTAGGTATTAGTACCAAGAGTAACAGAGTACACCCAAGATCCTAGATATGGGACCCCGCAACAAATTAGAAGAACCACAAGTATCCTAGTTGGAGAAATCATATAGGTTGGTACCAGGGGTAGACTAGGTCTATTAGAGAGTGCTTAATGGACTTGTAAGCTAATATGTAATAGATAAGGTTGATACTTTGATTTCCAAATTCCTTTATGTATTAATTTATTTAATCCTAAATATAGGTTTCTTGGACTCTTGCTCAGCAATTGACCCGTATCTGCAGCTCAGGACCACAGACAAGTATACCTTGCCTTTCGTTACAGCTTTATTTACAAGCTTATCTGCTTTTATTATCCAGTTGATTGCTGACATGTGCTTCATCATTGCTCACAGTTAGCCTTGTAGCCTTATTTGAATATGTTTTTTCACTTGTACTGGTTTGAGTTGTATCGTAGGACGATCACGTTATAAACTTAACTGCTATTTTCTTATTTCGATTTCTTACAACCTGCGAGTCCACACACAGGGCGAGGGTTGATCGTTTGCACCTGTGAGTCCACACACGAGGCAAGGGTGACTTGTCTTGAAACTGACCCGCGAGTCCACATTCGGGGCGAGGGTTAGTGATTAGCTCAAACCTGCGAGTCCACACTTGGAGCAAGGGTTTGGTATTCCATTGATCTCTTGTTTACTTGTTCTCTTGCAGTTAATTTATGCGTAGTCGTTCATACATTCATGTCTTGTGATCGTTTAGTCTTTTCCTGTTTATATCCTGGATTTCTATCATGCATGATAAACTGTTAGAAAGGCTTGTATATTATATATCTTGCTAGTCCTCTGAGGACCTAATGATCTCTTCAGGTTATCCGCACTTGAGCTAGGTGGAGACGAGCAGAGGTTTGAGCCAGCATTCACTACTAAAATCTGCTCAATTGGCGACATATATTTAGCGACGTTCGATTAACGTCGCTAAATTATGTACATTAGCGACATTTTGTCTAAACGTCGCTAATAGTCGCTACTAGCGACGACTTTAGCGATGTAACAACGTCGTATATTAATCACATGATCCATTCATCGCGAAACGTCGCTCGGACGTCGCTAATAGCGACTAACTTAGCGACGGTAGTGATAGCGTCGCTAAATTCTAATTATATCCCCCACCGATTTATTTTCTCCCATTTTTCTCTCACTCTCTCTCCTCCTCCCTCCGGCGCTCTCTCTCTCTCCAGCGGCGACTCTCCTCCCTCTCCGGTACGTGACTCTCCCCCTTCCTCTCTCTCTCTGTCTCTATCTATTTTGGTTGTTGGTGGTTTGGGGGGGTACGGGTGGCTCGGGGGGAGGTGCAGGGGGGATGCGGGTGGTTGGAGGGTGAGTGGAGGGTGGCTGGGGGGTGGGGCAGGGGGGACGAGGGCGGCTGGGGGAGGGGAGCTAGGGTTAGGGTTCATTTTCTCCTATTTTACTCTCTCACTCTCTCTCATTCCCCCCTCCGGCTCTCTCACTCTCTCCGGCGCTCTCACTCTCTCCGACGACTCTCCTCCCTCTCTGGCACGTGGTACTCTTTTCCTCCCTCTCTCTCTCTCTCTCCAGCTATTTTGGTTGTTGGTGGTTGGAGGGGTGTGCGTGGCTCGGGGGGAGGGGCAGGGGGATGCGGGTGGTTCGAGGGTGAGTGGGGGGTGGCTAGGGGCGATGGGGCAGCGGGACGAGGTCTGCTGGGGGAGGGGAGCTAGGGTTAGGGGTAGGGTTAGGGATGGGTATGTGTGGGCGGCTGGAGGAGGGGAGCAGGGGGGTGGGGGCGGCTGGAGACTTCTGCATGTGTTGACTGATTGTGGCTCATTGAGTGGTATATTATTATTGGTTTTACCCGCTAAGGACCTCAGGCAAGTGCACTTTCTGATTGCTTTCGATTCATAGTAGTCTTTTCATTTCATGTTTATACATATATCTTGCTGCTTATTGACACGCTCGAAACACGAAGTAGTCGGGAGGGAAAATATCTTAGTATACATGTGGACTACCCAGAACTATTCCATTTATCAAATCTTGAATGATAGCAGCTGCACACAACACGTGCGGTGTGCCGTATTTATCCCCTAGCCGTTCACATATTGAAAATGATATTTCATACCACATAGGTAGTTGTCTTGTCTTTTTTTTTCCTTTTCTTCTCCACCGTGCCATGTCATCAGTACTTTTCAGTTTTCATATCTCATATGTTATTTTCATGTCTTGTTAATTCTATTGTGTTTTTGCATTCTCTTCGATTTATGTACTTGTTCCATTCCTGACTGGAAACTAATATTTTTCAGGTTAGCTGTGGCTTCACTTAGCTTGGGAGATCCGGGTGTACTTGCAGACAAAAACTTAGAAATAAAAAGCAGTTGTATTCATTAATTGTAAAATTTTGTATTTTCTGTAATTATAAATGTTATAAATGTTGTATTAAATTTAGAAATGTGAATGAGCAGCAAATGTTATATTTTGAGCATTTATTTCTTGCGAGCTTGACAGCGTTCTACTGCCGACTCTGCGGCGTAGGCTGGCTCGGACACGTCTCGTATCCGAAATACGGATGCGGGTCGTGACAGTGGGTATATGTGGGCGGCTGGGGGAGGGGAGCAAGGGGGTAGGGGCGGCTGGCGGATGGGAGCAGGAGGGGAGGGGAGGGTTAGGGTTCGGGTTAGGGGTGGTGTAGGGGGGCTTGGTCAGGGGTACCGATAGTGCCGAAAAATCTGATAATTTAGTAATAATTATTTGTTTTCCGATACTGAAAAATGTGATACTCCGATTTGAACGCACCGATAGTGCCGATATTTATAGCAAGTAGTTTTGTTGGCTGGTTAATTGGTAACATGGTGATCGGGACATATAGTCCCTGCAGCCATTCGACTGGCGAGGCAGACACTATGGTACGACATGGTGATCAGGACATAGTCCCTACAGCCATTCGACTGGCGAGGCAGAAACTATGTAGCCGTAGCTAAAGTTTACTGTCCTCCGACCATCATCCCTTGGCAATGATGATACGACAACCTATCGCTATATCTTATATAGTAGTAGATGATATTTTAGTATTACATTATATGAGTTCATCTTGATTCTGTTACATTCTTCAGATACTAGATACTAGATTCGATAATAACGTATACTACACCATATGTACAGAACATAGCTGATTCACACTAATGTATGCTAGAATGAATTTTGGGTTGTGTTCTGAGCCATCCGTTCTCACACTTAAAACACATATGAATTAGAACTGTGTGTCAATCTTTGTTTTTGTATTTTCGGCGAACCCATGGATTGGATTCTGTATTTTGTATTTTGGATTCTGTATTTTTGATTCTGTACCTTATGGCTCGACAACCAACCGGAGAGGATACTCTGAGAGATCCATCTGAGTAGGACGTATACTGTGACAGATCACCTTTACAAGAATAATATCAATAGTGGGATTGAGTGTTGGAGGAGATATTATCAGAGTATACGTCCGACGCAGATGGGTCTCTCACAGTTACTATTTTTTTCTGACAACATGGTAGATGTGCTCCATCAACAGATTCTTGCTCTGAGCCAAAACTTTATCCCGGAGCTCAAGTAGACATCCTTCGTGTAGAGCTCGAGTGAGAGGTTCCTGACAGCATGGTGGTCTCCTTTGTTAAAGTATCCGTGCTCGTCCCACAACCAATCAAATTTTTTTTTCGTTTCTAATCTCTTGAATATTAAGCTCTGCTTCATATTTGGCTCTACCTTCTGGTATATAAGAACCAAATGTGGAACAGAGTTTCATATTCAAGAAATTAGAAATGAAGAAATTTTTGATTGGTTATGGGACGAGAAAGAATCCTTTGACAAAGGAGACCACCATGCTGTCAGAAATCTCTAGCTCGAGCTCTACTCAAGGATGTACACTCGAGCTCCAGGGCAAAGGATTGACTCAGAGCGAATTTCTGGACAGAGATGACGAAGAAGATGGCTGCCAAAGCTTATGTAAGTTTTCTAATTCTTTATACGTATTATATTTTTGTCATTTTGTATTATTGTAATTAAAATCGATCATAGCATCGTATCAATAGGTGATTTTGTACATTAATTACAAGTGCTACTTAGTTAAAGTTCAAGTGCTACTTAGTTGTGTCTCTCTCTATCTATCTCGCTATCAACGCTATAGTGTTGTTCCCCTCGCAATACGGAATGGTCCGATACCGATACTCTGAGTATCAGACCATTCCTATGTGTATCGGTATCGCTATCACAATACCGATACTCGAGTATCGCATTGATACTCAAGTATCACATCTGATAGTTCTCTCATTTATTTGTCAATTACTGTATTTTAGTTCTAGTTAGTTTTATGTGATTCTCTGATAGTTCTTTCATTCATTTTCAACCGTTCCCCCCTGTGAATATTGATTTTACCAGATGGCACCCATGACCCGAGGAGCGGCACATCATTTGAGGGAAACAGTGAATACTGAGGTGGCTCCTCCTACTGTTAAGGAGCAAGTAGCACCGGTAGCTAGTGAGACCGGGAGTTCTATTCATCCAGCACCGGTAGCTAGTGAGACCGGGAGTTCTATTCATGCAGCACTTGCAAAGGACTACATCTCTCCTGCCGTCGTCGATCCTACTTATTCGAGGTGGTTGCGTGATCGTATCACTGAGCGTTTGTGTGAGCTGCGTGGTTCTCATTAGCTATTAGTACTTATTTGTATTGGACTATTTGTATTGTGGCTTGTTTTTGTATTAGACTATTTGTATTGGACTACATATATGAATTAGTACTGTGTCAATCTCTGGATTGTATTGGACTACGACATGGTGATCAGGACATAGTCCCTGCAGCCATTCGACTGACGAGGCAAAAACTATGTAGCCGTAGATGAAGTTGACTGTCCTCCGACCCTCATCCCTCGGCAATAATGATACGATAACCTATCACTATATCTTATATAGTATTAGATGATATTTTAGTATTACATTATGTGAGTTCATCTTGATTCTGTTATATTCTTCAGATACTAGATACTAGATTCGATAAGAACGTATACTACACCATATGTACAGAACATAGATGATTCACACTAATGTACATGCTAGAATGAATTTTGGGTTGGGTTCTGAGCCATCCGTTCTCACACTAAAAACATATATGAATTAGAATTGTGTGTCAATCGTTGTTTTTGTATCTTCGGCTAACCCAGGGATTGGATTCTGTATTTTGTATTTTGAATCCTGTATTTTGGCTCCAGCTCCAGCTCTATTTGCATAAATCTACGGTATGACATGGTGATCAGGACATAGTCCCTGCAGCCATTCGATTGGCGAGACAGAAACTATGTAGCCATAGATAAAGTTGACTGTCCTTCGACCCTCATCCCCCGACAATGATGATATGATAACCTATCACTATATCTTATATAGTAGTAGATGATGTTTTAGTATTATATTATGTGAGTACATCTTGATTCTGTTACATTCTTCAGATACTAGATACTAGATTCGATAATAACATATACTACACCATATGTACAGAACATAGATGATTCACACTAATGTATGGTAGAATGAATTTTGGGTTGTGTTCTGAGCCATCCGTTCTCACACTTGGAGAAAAATTAAATTTTCTGTATTTTATCTGACGCACAAATACCGCTCGAGTGAGCCAAAGGCATACAGCCACTTCCCTCCCTCCATTCCCCCTCTCCCTCTCTCATGCTATCAACGTCACAAATACCGCTTGAGTGAGCCAAAAGCCGGCGGCAAGACCTGGAGGAAGTACATAGGTTTTCTTCAACGTCCGTAGGAGAACTATAAGAATATATCTTTTCTCAATAGTTCACCTTGTCAAAGACCCTTAATGTGAATATCATGTTACCGCGGTGTCGAAAGACTAACATGTCATAATTTTCTAAGCCATGTGCTTTGACATAATCCTCCCAACTCTTTCCTCCTATGTAGTAATCTTTCACTTCATAAAGAAATACAAGATTACTCCATAGGAGGAAAGAGTTGGGAGGATTATGTCAAAATATACGGCTTAGAAAATTATGACATATTAGTCTTCCGACACCGTGGTAACATGGTTGTCACATTAAGGGTCTTTGACAAGGTGACATGTTGTGAAAAAATATATCCTTATAGTTCTCCTACGGATTGAAGAAAACCTCTGTACTTCCTCCAGGTCATGCCGCCGGCCTTTGGCTCACTCAAGCGGTATTTGTGACGTTGATAGCATGAGAGAGGGAGAGGGGAAATAGAGGGAGGGAAGTGGCTACATGCCTTTGGCTCACTCGAGCGGTATCTGTGCGTCATCTGGTGGCGCTCCTCCAGCTCCGGCTCCAGCACCGTGTCCAGCTCCAGCTCCAGGCGATCAGTAGTTTCATTTTTACATTTTTGGACTGTACTATATTTTTGACTTTGTACGTATTTGGAGATATTCAGTTTTTTCGTTGAGGATACTGAGTTTGTACGTATTTGCGGATATTGATTTAGTTTGTTGAGGATATTATATATTGACATTGTTCGTTGCGGATAGTATTTTTTCTTTATATTTTTTGTATATTCTGGAATGTATTGTGCGTGTCGGTGTTGAGTGTTCCACCGAGGGGGTCGGCGAACCCAGGGATTGGATTTTGTATTTTGTATTCTGTATTTTGGCTGAGGCTCCAGCTCCATTTGCATTAATCTACGGTACGATATGGTGATCAGGACATAGTCTCTACAGCCATTCGACTGGCGAAGCAGAGACTATGTAGCCGTAGATAAAGTTGACTGTCCTCCGACCCTCATCCCTCGACAATGATGATACGACAACCTATCACTATATCTTATATAGTAGTAGATGATGTCTTAGTATTACATTATGTGAGTTCATCTTGATTCTGTTACATTCTTCAGATACTAGATACGATAAGAACATATACTACACCATATGTACAGAACATAATGATCCACACTAATGTATGCTAGAATGAATTTTGGGTTGTGTTCTGAGCCATCCGTTCTCACACTTAAGTACTGTGAGAGCGCCGGAGGGGGGGAGGGAGAGAGAGTGAGAGAGTAAAATGGAGGGAAATGAATTGGTGGAGAAATATAATTAGAATTTAGCGACGTTCATACTAACGTCACTAAATTAGTCGCTATTAGTGACGTCATAGCGACGTTTCGCGACATATAGTGCCGATATTTGTAACAAGTAGTTTTGTCGGTTGGTTAATTGGTAACATGGTGATTGGGACATATAGTCCCTTCAGCCATTCGACTGGCGAGGCAGAAACAATGGTATGACATGGTGATCAAGACATAGTCCTTGCAGCCATTCGACTGGCGAGGCAGAAACTATGTAGCCGTAGATAAAATTATGTGAAACCCAATTTTTGTAGAGTAAATTAATATTAATATTATAATATTATTGCTATTATTATTAGTACTATTTGTGAGTTTAAAATAAATTTCAAAAATTAAATATGGCTTTTGTTTGTCGACCAGACCCGAGCCCGGACCCGATTTTCGAACCCAGACCCGGACCTAACCTTTTCTTTGAAAATCTGATTCTTTTGAAAAAAAAATTCCAGGAGCTGGTCCAACTTCGAGCACTTCACATTTTTTTTCTCTCTCCTTAATTCACTCTTCCTACAATAACTCTCAGCACAAAATCACCCCTTATAACTCCCCACTCAAACTCCTCACAGGAAAACCCATTACTCTTCCCCTCTTTATTTCACTCCAGAGAGGAACCCCCATCTCTACTTAAAACTCCCACTCTTTTTTTCCCTCACAAAACCCACAGAACAATCTCTCCTCTTACTCTCAACTCCCTCACAACCCTCCCCCTGTCAATCTCACGCGAGGCCCTCCGGCGTGCCCCAACCCGTGGATCCGCCCCGCCGGCCTCCTCCAGGCTCGACGACCCGCCGGCGACCCCTGGCCCGGCGCCCGCGCCCGTCTCCCCTCGTGCGCCCGTCCGGCCGCCCTTCGCGTCCCTCTGGTCGAGCCCCGACCGACCTTTCCCGACGCCAGCGCGCCCCGCGTGGCCGAGCTTCCCTCGCGCCCGACCCCTCCGGCCGAGCCCTCCCTTCGCCCCGTCCAGCGGAGCCCGCGCGCCACCCCCGCGAGCCGCGCCCTCCCCGTGCGGCCTCCTCTCCGTGCGCCCCTCTGGCCGACTTCCCCCTGGCCGCAGCCCCTCCGGCCGAGTCCCTGGCCGCTGCCTCCGGCCAACCCGCGCCGACTCTCCCTGTCGCAGCACCTAGCTCTGGCCCCGCGACTTTCCGGCGCGTGCCCTAGCCCGCATGCGCCCTTTTTGGTCTGTCCAGCTTCCCTGGCCGCGACCCCGTGACCCGATCTGCTGTTCTGTGGCAGCGACGCCGCTGTCCGCTGCTATTCCAGCGCCCCGTCGCATCTCGGACTCCGAACCAGTGCTGTTCCGAGCCTCTTTTGCTGTCTGCATCTCAAATTTTTCCTATTATTTTCATCTGAGAGCTCTAGCCGAGCAACCTGAGGTATAACCCCTGTCCCGTCTCTTTTTCATATAGTCTATGATGAGAAATGGCTCCGATTCCCTTTGGGAATTCGGTTTTAGCGACGTCGTATTTTTCCGGAACCTTCGGAAAGGTTCTGTTGATTATTTTGAATTTTCAGAATATTTCGGAAATTGGTTTTTGGTATGTTTTAGCTTTCCGGATTTTTCTGGTAGCGTTCTGTGATTTTTGGGTTGGAATCGGACTTCCGAAATTATTCGGGTCGTTCCGATTATTCTTTGGATTGGTTGTGGATTATTATATATATACATATTTGGGTTTCCCTGGTTTGGGATTTGCAGGAAAGTATCGGCACTATTTTCCAGTTTTTGGGTTGACCAAAAACAGAGGAGATGCTGCCGGATTTTTCCGTAAATTCTAGATTTATTTTAAAAATGAATTTAAAACGGATTTTGGAATTTTATTTAATATTTGGATTTGGGTGACGACCGTATCGGTCAATGGACCCGGCTAAGTGCAAACGAAAACGGCTCCACCCGGACGTTGAGGCATTAGCCCAGTTGAGGATTGGACCATATCTGAGACTCTATATTTATCTTTATTTTTACTATTTAATTTTATTCATATTTTATTTATTTAAAGTTTAGGACTAACGACGGTTTTGTCTTATTTTAATTTATATAAATAAATTGTAATTGGCATAAGCCCAGCTGGCTGTGGTCTGTAACTGTAATTGGTAGCTTAGATTTTAGTTATTTCTGGTTTTACGAGTTTTTGTATTAAACGAGTAAATTGAATAAAAAGGTATTTTCGTATAAAAAAATAATGAAGATTTTCTCACCTAAAAATTGACAAGTTTCTATTTAATTAAAAATCATGTATTTCTCACTAAATAAGAAAATTAGCTTTATATTTATATACTATGAAAATACCAAGTTTTAATAATTAATCTGGTATTGACGAAGTTTTCCGAATTCAAAAGTTTAAAACGATCTTTTTCCCTCGTACTAAATCAACGCACTAATAATCGTATTTTTCGTGTTTGGTTAATTAAAGAGTTAAAATTGGACTAGGACACAAATAGAGATTTCAACTAGCGTAGCTAGATTGGTAAACCTGAAATCTGAGTCAATTCTCAATTGTAGGGTTTCGAGGACTGTACTAGCATCACCCCGGAATCAATAAACGAATCCAGTCAATAAAACAAAGGCAAGTACATTTCGTGTTAGTTTACAATTATTTAGTAATCGTTTTATTGCAAGTTTAAACCACGATACAACACGAGCACTGACTGTAACTACTGTAACTATTGGGGACTGGGGGAATAGTGTAATGAGTATGACCATACTGTAACTTTACTGTAACAAATCCCATATCCTTTATTGTAATAAACCCAAGCCAGTCATATTTTATTACCTATTCACATCACAGAACTGTAACTGTTTTAAAACTGTAACTGCTTAAATTATTGATTTCAAAACTGTTTAAAAGTGCATAATTCTATTATTATTTCAATTGTCAAATTAGCATGAATTGTACTTTGCTCCCTCCTGACTGGAGACCCAAAATTTTAGGTATCACTGATGAGGCTTTGTTCCGTGATATTTCCCGAGGTCCCAACTAGAGGACGAAGATTTCGAGACTGATGAGCTGGTTGCCTAGATTTTCTTATTTTTTATGATTCATGATATTTGTGGAAAATAGTGTATTTCAAATGTATCTTTCATTTTGTTGTAAAAAGTTTTAAACTATTCGAAATATTTAAGTTGTGGCAAATTATACTGTGTTGTTGAATTACCTGCAAGTGGAAACAGCTTACTGCCGCCGTCTCAATAACGGTGCAGGCTGGGCATGATCCGATTCGACCCAAGAAATTGGGACCGGGTCGTGACATATTTTTAGTGGTGGCCCATGCAGGTCTGAACAACAACTTAGGAAAACATATTTAGAAACAATTAGAATACTAGAACATCAATTTGTCACAACATAGGACCGAAATATATTATAAATAAATATTTTTGTTTGATTATAGACTGGTATGATACCTTGCTTATGTTTGCATCCTAAACCTTCCAGAGAATGACCATTAACAAGACCAATCCTGCTGGCGATGAGGTGTCATCTCCGGATCATACCCCATCTCCTCAACCAAGTCCAGGGTTTATTCCCTCGCGGCTGATTGACCGTCCCCATAATGCATCCAGTAAAGCTTTCACTACACTGGCGATTCCTACCTCTTTTCAAACTGAGTTGCATTTTCTTGGTGGAGTACCCATTCCTGTTGCTTCACCAGTACCAGCAAATACCTCCCAAATGGTTGCCATATTTCAAGAAATTCTAGAGTTCCAGAAAGCTCAAGCTAAAGCCCAGCAGGAACAGATGGATATCATGATAGAAGTCATGAAAAACGTCAATGATGTAGCCTTAGCTATCTTAAACCAAGTTGGAGCGGAACCTCATCCTAGGAGGGGTACCCCTGAAATCTAGAAGACATTTTGAGCCCTATCCGGCAGTTATATCGTAAGAAGCTATTGGTTTGTGACTACTGTAAAAGGACTGGTCACCAAGCCAATATTTGTCGTAAGAGATTGGGGAAATATTTGGTATGTGGATCTGCTGAACATCGGGTAAAGGATTGCCCCTTATCTTTCCATCATACCAGAATACCTATCCCAGCAACACCTGTTAGGCCACAACCTAGGGACTCTCTTCCTATCCAGCAGACCCTGCCTCCTACAATAAGGCATGATGCATACTCGAGGTTCATAGAAGATGAAGCAGTTGGAGACTGCTCATACAAGAGCCAGAACCATGAAGAATAGTACCTAGGACTGCTGAATAGCATTATCTATTTTTTTAGAAGTTGTAACAGGATGTCCTTAGATCAATCATAAGAGTTTTTGCTGTAATTCTCTACATGAATAAAAATTTTAGTTACACCTTTATGGTAGATGTCTTCCCTGATAGTCTTCCCAGATTACCCTAGATCAAGACATAGGATTCACCATTGACCTAGTCCCCGGCTCTTTCCCTATTTCTAAAGGATGTTACAGAGTCAACCCGAAGGAGGCCAAGAAGATGAAGGACCAGATCAATGAAGGCTCTAGGATTTATCCAAGATGGAACTTCACCTTAGGGAACACCTATCTTGTTTGTGCCCAAGAAGGATGGAACAACGGATGTGCATCGATTACCAGACACTAAAGAACAAGTACCCTCTGCCCGGATCGAGGATCTGTTTGATCTGTTTGTGTGGAGTTAGGGTGTTTTTGAAGTTTGACTTAAGATCTGACTACCATCAAATCAAAGTCAGGAAGGAGGACATTTCCAAGACGGCGTTCAAGCACCAAGTATGGGTAGTTTTCTTTGGTCATGACGTTGGACTGATAAATGCTCCTGCTGTGTTCATGAATCTCATGAACAGAGTTTTTCATGAGTATTTGAATCAGTTTATCTTCTCCATAGATAACATTCTGATATATTCGAAGACTGAAGAAGAGCATGAAGAACATCTGAGGAAAGTTCTGGAAACTTTGAAGAAAAAGAAGTTTTATGGTAAGTTATCTGAACGTGGATTTTCTTTGACAAGGTGGATTTTTGGCCATGTTGTCAAGAGAAGAAATTTCAATGGAAGATAGCTGCTGTTGAAAAGTGGTATACCCCAGGTTCAATTCGAAAGTTTCTTGAACTTGGCTGGCTACTATCAGAAGTTCGTGAAGGATTTCGCCAAGATTGCTGAGCCGATGACGAAGCTCACTTGGAAGAATGAAGAGTTCATCTGGATGAAAGATTGCCAGGCATCATTCGAGGAGCTGAAGAAGAGACTTACCACTGCACAATCCTTGCGCTACCCGCAGGAACTGGTGGTTTCTCAATCTACAGTGATGCCTCAGGTAAAGGACTGGGTTGCGTTCTTCAACAACATGGGAAAGTAATTGCTTACACATCTAGGCAACTACAGACTCATGAGAAGAATTATCCCACACCTAATTTGGAATTTGCTGCAATTATCTTTACCTTGAAGCTATGGAAGCATGATTTTTATGGAAAGGGAGTGAAAATATGTACGGACTACAAAAGTCTGAAATATGTCTTCACTTAGAAAGAGCTGAATGTTAGACAAAGAAGATGGCTGAAGCTGATGAAGGATTTCAACATCGACCCGCTATACCACCCGGATAGGGCTAATGTGATCGCTGATACACTTAGACGATACCCAGTGGCGATGTTCTTAACCAAGGAGTGGCACCTACTAGAAGACGTCGAGAAGCTTGGACTGGAGGTTATACTACCTGGAGATAGAAGGACGGAGCTGGATGCTGATTCAGTATTGATGAAGTTCGAGGCTGATGGACAAAATCAAGAGGACGTAGTTTCAAAACGAGGCACTTTGCAGGCTTAGAGATCAAGTATTGGCAGGAAAACTTGAGGATTTCTAAATTGATCAGCAGTGGAACTCTGAAGAATGGTACGAGACTTTGCGTATCGGCTGACAAACGGAGAAACGAGTTGATGAAAGAAATGCACCAGTCACAGTATTCCATATATTCAGGAGCTAATAAGATGTATCGGAATATGCCTCCATTGATTGGTGCTATGGAATGAAGAAGGACAATTCCAGGTATGGGATTAGATGTGAATTTGTCAACATGAAGAATTTAGCAAGAGAACAACAAGTTTGTTGCAGCCGCTGGACAATTCGGAGTGAAAGTAGAAGCATATAACAATGAACTTTGAGTAAGGATTGCCTTGTTCCTAAGGAGGGAAGGGCACAAATTGGATTATAGTGGACCGACTGACTAAGTCAGCACACTTTATTCCCTTCAAGGTTAGTTTATTCACCAAGAAGTTGGCAGCATTGTACGAGAGGCACCCCTACCGGATTTATGGAGTACAAACCAGCGGATAATCAAAGAAGATAATCCAGACGCTTGAAGATAATTTAGATCTTCTGTTTTGGAAATTGGAGAGTCTTGGAAAAGATCATTTAAAATTGGTAGAGTTTCCTTACAACAACTACCAAGTTAGCATCGTCAATCAGTGGAGTTTGAAGAAGGAGATAGCGTCTTTTGTGAAGATTTTCTCCTACCAGAAGAACGATCAGTGTTAGCAGAGCAGGAAAGTTGAGCCAGGTACATCAGGCCATTTGAAGTTTTAAGACGAGTTGGAAGTAGCGTACCGGTTAGCTCTATCAGCTAATCTTGAGAGTGTGCAACGTCTTCTACGTATCACAGCTCAGACGCTACATTCCGGATCCGAGTCTCATATTGGATAATTCAGAGCTGAAGATTGGACTCAACCTTTCAGTGCCAGAGAAACCAGTAGCAAGCGTCGTCAGAGGTGAGAAGAAGATCAGAGAATTTGAGCCATCACATAACTCCTATTTTTTATCTTTTCGTGCTAAACTTGATTGATGCTGCTAAGTTAGCCTAGTTTTGCAAGCTATTTATTTATCAAGCTTGATCATGACAGTATTTTATTGGGTGCACCCACTAATATATTATCTAATCAGGACCGGTGCATGATGGTCTGATCAACCTCGTGTACCTTGGTTCGCTTTTGTATTTTTCTACATGGATGATATCATAAACCGTCTCATCCATGACTGCCTTAAAAATTCTTATTGTTGGACCTGAGTTACGAGTGTAGTACCCGTACCTGTTTGATTCTCCTACCCTGCCTTTAATTTCGAGGACAAAATTTTCTAAGGAGGGAAGATTGTGAAACCCAATTTTTGTAGAGTAAATTAATATTAATATTATAATATTATTGCTATTATTAGTATTATTTGTGAGTTTAAAATAAATTTCAAAAATTAAATATGGCTTTTGTTTGTCGACCAGACCCGAGCCCGGACCCGATTCCCGAACCCAGACCCGGACCTAACCTTTTCTTTGAAAATCTGATTCTTTTTAAAAAAAAAAATCCAGGAGCTGGTCCAACTTCCAGTACTTCACGTTTTTTTTCCTCTCTCCTTAATTCACTCTTCCTACAATAACTCTCAACACAAACTCACCCCTTATAACTCCCCACTCAAACTCCTCACAGGAAAACCCATTACTCTTCCCTTCTTTATTTCACTCCAGAGAGGAACCCCCATCTCTACTTAAAACTCCCACTCTCTTTCTCCCTCACAAAACCCACAGAACAATCTCTCCTCTTACTCTCAACTCCCTCACAACCCTCCCCCTGTCAATCTCACGCGAGCCCCTCCGGCGTGCCCCAACCCGTGGATCCGCCCCGCCGGCCTCCTCCAGGCCCGACGACCAGCCGGCGACCCCTGGCCCGGCGCCCATGCCCGTCTCCCCTCGTGCGCCCGTCCGGCCGCCCTTCGCGCCCCTCTGGTCGAGCCCCGGCCGAGCTTTCCTGACGCCAGCGTGCCCCGCGTGGCCGAGCTTCCCTCGCGCCCGACCCCTCCGGCCGAGCCCTCCCTTCGCCCCGTCCAGTGGAGCTCGCGCGCCACCCCTGCGAGCCGCGCCCTCCCCGTGCGGCCTCCTCCCCGCGCGTCCCTCTGGCCGACTTCTCCCTGGCCGCAGCCCCTCCGACCGAGTCCCTGGCCGCTGCCTCCGGCCAACCCGTGCCGACTCTCCCTGTCGCAGCACCTAGCTCCGACCTCGCGGCTTCCCGGTGCGTGCCCTAGCCCGCGTGCGCCCTTTTTGGTCTGTCCAGCTTCCCTGGCCGCGAACCCGTGACCCGATCTGCTGTTCTGTGGCAGCGACGCCGCTGTCCGCTGCTGTCCCAGCGCCCCGTCGCATCTCGGACTCCGAACCAGTGTTGTTCTGAGCCTCTTTTGCTGTCTGCATCTCAAATTCTTCCTATTATTTTCATCTGAGAGCTCTAGCCGAGCAACCTGAGGTATAACCCATGTCCCGTCTCTTTTTCATATAGTCTATGATGAGAAATGGTCCCCGATTCCCTTTGGGAATTCGATTTTAGCGACGTCGTATTTTTCCGGAACCTTCGGAAAGGTTCTGTTGATTATTTTGAATTTCCGGAATATTTCGGAAATTGGTTTTTGGTACGTTTTAGCTTTCCGGATTTTTCCGGTAGCGTTCTGTGATTTTTGGGTTGGAATCGGACTTCCGAAATTATTCAGGTCGTTCCGATTATTCTGTGGATTGGTTGTGGATTATTATATATATACATATTTGGGTTTCCCTGGTTTGGGATTTGTAGAAAAGTATCGGCGCTATTTCTAAGTTTTTGGGTTGACCAAAAACAGAGGAGATGCTGCCGGATTTTTCCGTAAATTCTAGATTTATTTTAAAAATGAATTTAAAACGGATTTTGGAATTTTATTTAATATTTGAATTTGGGTGACGACCGTATCGGTCAATGGACCCGGCTAAGTGCAAACGAAACCGGCTCCACCCGGACGTTGAGGCATTAGCCCAGTTGAGGATTGGACCATATCTGAGACTCTATATTTATCTTTATTTTTACTATTTAATTTTATTCATATTTTATTTATTTAAAGTTTAGGACTAACGGCGGTTTTGTCTTGTTTTAATTTATGTAAATAAATTGTAATGGGCATAAGCCCAGCTGGCTGTGGTCTGTAACTGTAATTGGTAGCTTAGATTTTAGTTATTTCTGGTTTTGCGAGTTTTTGTATTAAACGAGTAAATTGAATAAAAAGGTATTTTCGTATAAAAAAATAATGAAGATTTTCTCACCTAAAAATTGACAAGTTTCTATTTAATTAAAAATCATGTATTTCTCACTAAATAAGAAAATTAGCTTTATATTTATATACTATGAAAATACCAAGTTTTAATAATTAATCTGGTATCGACGAAGTTTTCCGAATTCAAAAGTTTAAAACGATCTTTTTCCCTCGTACTAAATAAACGCACTAATAATCGTATTTTTCGTGTTTGGTTAATTAAAGAGTTTAACTTGGACTAGGACACAAATAGAGATTTCAACTAGCGTAGCTAGATTGGTAAACCTGAAATCTGAGTCAATTCTCAATTGTAGGATTTCGAGGACTGTACTAGCATCACCCCGGAATCAACAAACGGATCCAGTCAATAAAACAAAGGCAAGTACATTTTGTGTTAGTTTACAATTATTTAGTAATCGTTTTATTGCAAGTTTAAACCACGATACAACACGAGCACTGACTGTAACTACTGTAACTATTAGGGACTGGGGGAATAGTGTAATGAGTATGACCATTCTGTAACTTTAATGTAACAAATCCCATATCCTTTACTGTAACAAACCCAAGCCGGTCATATTTTATTACCTATTCACATCGCAGAACTGTAACTGTTTTAAAACTGTAACTGCTTAAATTATTGATTTTAAAACTGTTTAAAAGTGCATAATTCTATTATTATTTCAATTGTCAAATTAGCATGAATTGTACTTTGCTCCCTCCTGACTGGAGACCCAACATTTTAGGTATCACGGATGAGGCTTTGTTCCGCGATATTTCCCGAGGTCCCAACTAGAGGACGAAGATTTCGAGACTGATGAGCTGGTTGCCTAGATTTTCTTATTTTTTATGATTCATGATGTTCGTGGAAAACAGTGTATTTCAGATGTATCTTTTATTTTGTTGTAAAAAGTTTTAAACTATTCAAAATATTTAAGTTGTGGCAAATTATACTGTGTTGTTGAATTACCTGCAAGTGGAAACAGCTTACTGCCGCCGTCTCAACAACGGTGCAGGCTGGACATGATCCGATTCGACCCAAGAAATTGGGACCGGGTCGTGACAAATTGACTGTCCTCCGACCCTCATCCCTCGACAATGATTATACGACAACCTATCACTATATCTTATATAGTAGTAGATGATATTTTAGTATTACATTATGTGAGTTCATCTTGATTCTTTTACATTCTTCAGATACTAGATACTAGATTCGATAAGAACGTATACTACACCATATGTACAGAACATAGTTGATTCACACTAATGTATGCTAGAATGAATTTTAGGTCGTGTTCTGAGCTATCCGTTCTCACACTTAAAACACATATGAATTAATACTGTGTGTCAATCTTTGTTTTTGTAATTTCGGCGAACCCAGGGATTAGATTCTGTATTCTATATTTTGACTTTGTACGTATTTGGGGATATTTAGTTTTTTCGTTGAGGATACTGAATTTGTACGTATTTGCGGATATTAATTTGGTTTGTTGAGGATATTATATATTGACATTGTTCGTTGCGGATAGTATTTTTTTTATTTTTTGTATATTCTGGAATGTATTGTGCGTGCCGGTGTTGAGTGTTCTACCGAGAGGGTCGGCGAACCCAGGGATTGGATTCTGTATTTTGTATTTTGTAATTTGTATTTTGGCTCAGGCTCCAGCTCCAGCACCATTTGCATTCTGGAACCTTTTTTTTATATTTTTTTAACTTAGCGACGTTTTTAGCGACGTTAGGATTCGTCGCTAAATAGTAGTGACATAAATAAATGTCGCTAAAAACGTCGCTAAAAGATGATGTGGCAACACGTCGCACCAAATCTTATGTCAGCACGTGGTCGCCAAAAACGTCGCAATAGTATCGCTAAACGGCGACCACACGATAATGTCGCCTTTTACGTCGCTAATTAGCGCCAACGAACAAACGTCGCAAATAACGTCGCTAATTAGCGACGTTAATAACGTCTCTAAATAACGTTGCCCTAGCGACGTTTTACGAAATTTTCTCGTTTAGCGACACGCTTTTTTCCGTCGTTCCCGAATCGTCGCCCTAAACGTCGCTAAATTGATTTCGCGACGTTTTTACCGAGGTTAGCAACGTTTTTAAACGTCGCTAATCTGACAAATTTTTGTAGTGATTGGACCATGGTACCACCGCTGATGAGGGTACTTTGATGATTAGCATTTTTGACTCAGTTATTTCCATTTCATGTTCTATTTTTATTCTCGTCTATTGGTAGTGGATTTGTGTTCACCGGACGTGACTTGAACTACTTGAAATTCAGTTTATATGATTCAGTCCTTTATTTCAGTTGTATTTATGGGATTTGGATGTGACATTACTTTCTGTGGATGAGATCTAGATTACTTTGTTGGATATAGTTTCTGTGACTTGAATACATTAGACAGCGTTCTACCTTCGACACTGCGACGTAGGCTGGGCTTGGACATGCACTTGTATCCCGAAAAGTGGTGCGGGTCGTGACATCAACTGCTGAGGATGAGGAGAATCTGATTATCGATGAAGAGAATGTTAGTCCCAGGATCGATGAACCCAGAATTTCTGAAAAACCCGAGGCTCCTGGAGTGGTGGTAGAACTAACAGATCAAACTACATTCACTCTGCCACTTCAGACTGAGTCAGGGGCTGGAAGTAGTCAGGCCACGATGTCTACGGACACCATGTCAAAGCTTCAGCCGAAAACATCCCAACCTCTTGAGACTCCCCACGCTATGCCCAGCTCAGGTAAATTTTTAAACATGATCTATTTATCATAGCTCCTTCAGCATTGTATATTGCTCAAACAAATGACATGTAAATTACAGAAGGACCTTCCGAAACTATGACGAAATGCCTCCATCTATTAAAGCAGCAAAGACTCCGGCAGAAGTGGTAGCCAGCCCAGGTGCCGTAGCAACAAACAAGTTTGTAGTGGCCTCCTTTACTAAAGTCTTTTTTACATCTCTGGAGCCTTTAGTTCATCGAGTAATGAAGAAAGAAGATGTTCCATTTAGTACCATCAGAACTCCTTCTTCATTTTTAATCGGAGGCATCCGCAACCAAGGAGACGAGGCTCAGGCTGCCTTCTTGGAACACATCTTAGATGAGCTGGAGGGATACATTAAAGCTTATAAAAAGCTTAAAAGAGGAGATGTCGAGCAGCTAATAAATGCAGAATATGAGGCTATGGCTCGAGAAGCAGAAACTAGTAAAGCCAATTTTGAAGCATTTTTACTGGCTTTTACTAGAAAGTCTTCTCAACTGGACATCCAAATTGCTGATGCAACTTCCATTGCTGAGAGTCATAAGGCTAAGGCTGCAGATGAAGAGAAAAAAGCTTCTGATCTGGAGGCTAAAATTGCTCGTCTCCAGGAAGAGCTTAAAGCCATCAAACAGGGTATAGAACAAGAAACTCAGCTACATCAAGCTGCAGTTAACCAATTAGAGGCTTTAAATCACCAGAAGAATGAATTTGAACAGCTACAGAATGAAGAACTAGCACGTCAAACTGCTGCTCTACACCCATTCGATCATGAGTCAGAAAGGGTCGAAGCTAGGCAACAGATGCTAGATTCTTGCAATGAAAGAGCCCAAGCTTTGAAGACGCGAATTGTAGAACTTATCACTTACTCTTCAGAGTAGAATGATCAAAATTATGATGTATCTTTTTTTGAATAAAAATGAAATGAGAAACTTTTTTTGTGGTTCCATTACTTGTTGCATATCTTGTTATAGGTATAAGTAATAAAATAGAAAATATATTCAGAGGTACTGGACGTGATATATTTCTTGATATAAAAAATAACATTATTTATTATATCTGCTCAGAGGTAATGTGGACATGGCAAAATATAACGCTTGAAATATTGTTACTTCAATAGACAACTTTGTCAGAGGTGACAAGTTGTTGACGTATATAATTGGAATTCAGAGGTGTCAAGGATGTGAATTCTTTTTTCTGTTTTAGATGTGAGAATTTATCATCTATAGTTTTATTTACGAAAGTGTAAATAAAGGACAATAAATGCTAGGACTGATGAATGAATAGACAGTCAGACTTCTTAGTAGAGAGAGAGTGAATGAATGAACAATCACCTCAGTTCTTGAAGAGGAGATGAATGAATGAGCAGTCACCTCGATTTTTTAGGAGGAGATGAATGAATGAACAGTCACCCCTTTTGAAGAAGAAAAGTCGCATCGGTTCTCGAAGCCGACTATCTAGTCATTCTGTCTATAAATAGAATAAAAACTTCTGTGGATGTTGTCAACTTCTTTTCTTTGATACAGAATGTCTTTCGAAGATTTGCTCACTCTGAAGATCGAAGATACGACTGAGACGCCTCTTGTTGAGCCCCCTCCTCAAAAAGAAGTGGGTGAAGGCTCGACTGTTCCGGTATTAGAGCAGGATCTGGTTGCCAAATTGGTGGAGCCTGGGAAGACTGCTGAAGAAGAAGCTGTGAGGATAGCTGCCTGTGAATTGTTGGTGTGTTTAGACAACAAGATGTTTGAAATATTGGCAATTCATGTATTCAATAAGGAAGGGTCGGGTCCTCGTCCCCATCCTTGATATTATGTAACTCTTTCTGCTTTTGAATAAAACGAGTTTTATTTACATCATTTCTCTGAATGAATAATGTTTTACTTTTATACATAATATTTCTTAAGAAATTTGTCATTGATAGGCATCATAGTAATTCTGCCATCCGTATCTGTTAATTGGTAGGCTCTATTTGAGAAAACCTTGTTTACCACATACGGACCTTCCCACTTTGCTTCGAATTTGTCTTTGCTCATGTGAGTCATAGTCATAGGACGTCTGACCGTAAGAACTAGCTCGCCTTCTTAAAATGTTCGCACTTTGACTTTACGATTGAAAGCTTTTGAGATACGGGCTTGATAAAGTTTAAAATGTTGTTGAGCTAGAAGCCTTTTCTCATCGAGCGCCTCCAATTCTTGAAGCCGGAGACGATCATTTTATTCTATGGTAAGTTCATTAGCAATAGCAATTCTCAAGGATGGAATTTGAACATCCAGCAGTAAGACAACGTCACATCCATACACCAGAGAAAAAGGTGTACAACCTGTGGGAATATGGACTGTAGTACGATAAGCCCTAGACATTCTCCAAGCTTCTCACTCCAATTACGTTTGTTAATAGAAACAAACTTTTTAAGGAGTTTGATGATAGTTTTGTTGAATTCTTCAGCTAACCCATTAGCTGCAGGATTATAAGTCATAGAAGCAACATTATTGATTCTGTTGTCATCACAGAACCTAGTAAACTTCTAACTGATGAACTGTGGCCCATTGTCATGGATGATCCGACGGGGTACACCAAATCTATATATCACATGATGTTTGATGAAGTTGATGACATTACTAGTCTTCACCTCAGCTAAAGGTATAGCTTCAGCCCATTTAGAGAAATAATCGGTTATAGCCAAGATAAACCGATGTCCTTTAGATGAAGGAGAATTGATTGGACCAATTACATCCATGCCCCAAGCTTCGAAGGGCCATGAGGCAGCAGTCGGGTGAAAAAATTTCGACGATTGGTGAATAAAATCTGCATAAATTTGACATGCTCGACATCTCCTTGCATAGTCGATGGCATCTGATACCATAGAGGGCCAGTAGTAGCCCATATGTCAGATACGATCTTATAGTTTGGGACCGGGTTGATGTGCCCCACAAACGCCGTCATGAGCTTCGCGTAATATTTGCTTTGCTTCATCACCAACAAGATATCTTAAGAGTAATCCATCAAAAGTTCGTCGAAAGAGAGTTTTGGTGGTATAATTGTAGTAGAATCGAAGCGATCGTTGGTGAATACTAGTAGCTTCTTTAGGATCTTCAGGTAATATATCATATACTGCAAAATCGATGAAAGGTGCTCTCCAATCTTCATTGATGACATTGACTTCGGTGGAATTAATGAATTCAATGTTATGATTGTTTTCTATGCAAAACAGTTCTCTATTGGAGATAACGACCATTTGCTGTCTTTTGACTGGAATTGCTAAGACCTCTGCTAGGTTAGCTAAGGCGTCAGCTTTTGTGTTGTATACTCGATGTACATGTTCGATGAAGAACCCTTTAAACGAGGAAGCTATTCTGATTGCCGCTTCGTGGTATGGCACCAGATCTTGATGTCGAACTTCATATGTACCTCTAACCTGATTAACAATCAGCTTAGAATCACCATATACTTTGAGATACTCATTATCTAGTTGCTTGGCTAATTGGAGTCCAATGAGCAAGGTATTGTATTCTGCTACGTTGTTGGAGCATGACTCATCTAAAGAATAAGCTCTCTGGATAGCTAATCCATCTGGTAAAATGAGAACAATTCCTACTCCAGTGACATGGGTACCTCCAGGTCCAACTCTAGATGCTCCGTCGAAGAACAAACGCCAAGTAGGAAATTCTTCTGAGACCATATTTGATTCCAATGTCTCATCTGGAATCTCGTCATATAGCTTAGATGTCTCAGGGACATGATGAGCTGCTAAGAAATCAGCAAGTGCTTGGCCTTTCACATACTTTTGTGGAACATACACCATATCATATTGGGCTAATAATATGGCCCATGTAGCAAGCCTAGAATTTGTCACGACCCGTACCCAGTGTAAGGGCACGAGAAGTAACGAACGCCCAGCCTACGCCGCAGTGTCGGCGGTAGAACGTTGTCCTGAGTCACCATATCTAACACAATCTAAATAAGCTATGAATAGAGAGTAAAATAATACGTAACTCAATCACAATACTAAAATGCAATAGAAGAAGAATCTCAAGAGAGTCACAATAAAAGTCTAGGTGTAAACCACCAGAAATAATCTCAAGTACAACTCATAAAGTCTCAAATAGAAAATACAAAATAAAGTATTAAGTCTCAGCTAGACTATGGGCAAATCCTCAGCGACTGTGGGATCCTCCTGTGGGTCCATGTCGCCAGTGTCATCTAAGTCAATGCCATAATAAGTAGGACAGTACTCCTCATCATCACCTGTAAAATTTTTAACATGTCCAGTCAGGACGGAACGAGCACATATCTCTCACAACAGTTCATATCAGGAATGGACATATAAAGCAAGCTATAGAAAACTATACATGAATCGCTGTAAAGAGAAATCAACAGGAGAGAAGATATAAGCTGAGATATAATATGATAAATAGAGAATGTAACCTTCTACGTGAATCAGAGCATGAATTGGTTATGTAAACAGCTTGGGTTGCACATGGATACAGCTATGGAATGCACATGGCACTACAACAAATATGGCCTACAATAGCATGCGCAAAATGCTATAGAAAGCCTTCTGTAGCATATTCTGTCTGCTATAATTGCCCACGCTATAGTATGTCAAGGCATGTGAACGCTATAACATTATAGCGTTCTTGAATGCTGTAAATGGATTATAGCGTTCATGTATGCTGTAGATGGTTTACAGCGTTCGTGAATGCTGTAGATGGATTATAACGTTCATGAATGCTGTGAATTGTTTATAACATTCAAGAATGTTGTTGATGAATGATAGCATTCATGAACGTTGTAGATGGTTTGATTTATTATAGCGTTCGTCATATGTTATCGTGATAGCGGCCAACAGTTTTGGAAATGCTATTACATTTATACGTTTTGAGTGCTATAAATCTTCTACGAAATTTCATATCTGAATAACCTGTTTTGTATCACATACAAATAACCATAGAAATTCATGCTAAATTGCAATTTTAATTTCAACAATTTCAATCGCAACTTTCATTTCGATCAATCAAGATATAGAAAATGTTTGCCAAAATATGAACATATTTCATTAAACATTCAAGATGTACAAAAAGTAGTTGTCATTGAAACATTCAAGATGTACAAAAAGTAGTTGTAAGCCTAGTAGTCCAAAATAAACCATTCCATTTACAAAATATCTGTAGGCCAAAAACAGCTCGATCGCCTCTTTCCTTCTAGCTATCCACAACCATCAAAAATTTATACGCCAACCTACACAAAATTGAGAAGATAACACATTATTATATAAAAAATAAGTTCACACAAGATCATATATTGATGAACAAGATTTATTTATCTTCAACTGAAGAAACGACATAAACTATTTTGTGTTTCGAAAAGCAAGGAAAAGAAGGAAATTGAAAAAGTGTCTGTTGTAGAAATGCAACTCAATTCTACATGGTCCAGTTTAATTCCCTTCTACCGAACATGAAACCAACCTTAAGGTAATAAAACCATAAAATAAACATGGCATATATATCAGGAGCCTGATTTGAAAGATTGAAGTCTGTTATCTTTGCTTTGAAGTCTTCGAATAGAAGTATATATCTTACATGTGCTTGGCCTTTTCAATGCGTTGCTTGCACCTCTTTATGCGGGCGCTTTGGTAACGATCTCTTACCAATTAAACATTTCCATCATTTATTGTTTTGTTCGATCTAGTAACCACTCATTCAGAATGTCATTTTGGAGAAATTGTTGGGGTTACTGTAAGTTATTATGTTCCGAATTGTCCAGTTGCAAGTGGTGTTTGGTAGAACATTTTGCTCCAGGACCCTATAAGAAGATGGAGAGAATTTTTACTCTTACAATAGATTATGTCCCCTACAGCTCAATAAACCGGCTCATGAACTGGCCATAGTCCTGGGTTAAGGTTCCAACTTTCAAGATGTATTAATGCCATATGAAGTTAGCTTTTGGTCATTAAAAGCAATTTCATTCATTTTCTTCTTGCAGACGATACATTTAGGATAACATTCCTATGTATCCCTCTTAATTTATAATTTAGAATGATTATATTTTTCATTTACATTTACCTAAATCAGTCAAGCCCAAAAATTTAGGCTAATGACTTTGTTGTCGTTCTTGTTTAGTTTAAATATAAATGTTACTCCTCGGATACCTGTCAATATTCATGCCCTTTTTTGCCTTCTCCCAATGCACCCTTCTAAAGATGGATTTCTTATGAGTTAAGGCAACAGATGAGGGAAATTCCTATTTATGAGTTATGTCATAAAATCTAGCCACTGACAACATTCTTGTATCCATATACCGGTTAAACCAGAAGTTCTTTATTACAGATCAGAGAATATAAGAGAGATCATATATGAAATCTCTCCAGCAAACTAGAATAAGTAAATATCAAAAAAGTTAGAACAATACACAAGAGGATATATTATGCAAATGAAAAAGTTTGTTAGTTTTCTGTGAAGAAACACCTTTGATTTGCCAAGCTCAGTAGTACTTTTCAGAACACTCCAATTACAGGTAATCTTTTCATCTGCTTCATCATCTTCAGCTTGAATTACATCTTCACTCTCTTCTTCATCCTAATTCCAATGAACAAAATACATCAATTTTGAAATACAGCCTTTTGGTATCAATTGAAAGATAAGTAGTCTGTAAAGAAATGAAAATATAATTGAAATATAATAGTTAACTCACATCAGTTTCCCCTATGTCAACTACAGTTGCCATAACATCATCTATATCTGTAACCTGCAGTTGCAACCAAAGAGCAACCAACACAATTAAACCATGTTTGAACAAATCATTATTTGTGAAAAAGTACTCGCTAGCCAGACTCTACCAGAACAATCTAAGATTATTGTGGAACCTTCAACCAGTACACTCAAGTTATGAGCATCTATGGACAAAAATCAACCCATAAAAATATAGGTTCAAATATATTAGTGACTACTCCATGAACATGCCAATGACACATCAGATGTAGATAGATGAGGTTTTAAAACTGGTGGTATGAAATATACCAAAACAGAAACAAATAGAGTATCACTCATTCAGTTAAAAGTGACATATATGGTATGGTTAAAGAAACTCTGCTGCAATTATAAAGAAAAAATTGCTCAAAGACTCCATTGGTCTTAGGTTTCTTTTCTTTGAAGTGTTAGAAAAGCAAACCAGAATGATCTAAGAACATTCAAAAGGAAAACAAGAGTAAAATAATTGAACATCAGTAAATCTATGTTACAGAACAACCTATGTAAAAAACAGCAAGTGCTGAAATGATTCTGCCCTTGCACAGTAGTATTTTCATGCCTTCTTAGATAGGTAATAGAAATGATTTTGCCCTTGCAAGAACATAGGAATTCCACTTTTTTTTTCAAACTTCATGAATAGGAACTCCCATTTATGGCAGGTTTATGTTGAGATAGTTGTAGGTAGTGTACATTGTAGCAAACAAAGTTATAAACCAGTATGGATCCGATCCCTTTTGGGAGCAAAAATACAGGGCAATAAAATCCTACTAAACTCTAAAAAATAACAAATGCTTGTGCAAGCAAGTATTTTGTAAAGACGAAGTCATCCACTTTAGTAAAAGTCATTTTTATCTGGACATCACTTTATGATATCTCATCACAATGTTCACAAGTGACCCAGAATCATTTCAAATCATATGGTCCTATAGACAATATCTACATGTTCAGTGACAAGAATATAAGAAGAAATGTCACTCCGAAGTGGTGTTTTTTCCGTGGCATATACGTAGCAGATGTAGCAGGGACAAATAAACAATTGATGCCATCCTTGTGCTAGCATGCACATGTCCACAGAACATAGCTTTGAAAGTTCCTCCTTGAACCTCCAACTAACTAAACACTGATATGGGTAACATATAACAAAGCAAAATTTATTGAAAACATATTAGTGGGAATAAGCATACTTTCAGTGCCGATTTCCAAGGATGACCTGTTCATAATAATGAAAACATATTAATGAAGATGAGCATGTATAAGCTTTTAGAAGCTTAAAAATCATAATATCCAAAGGAATGTTAACTTATTAGAAATCTTGAATCCAAGGATGACCTGTTCATCAGAGAAAAACTTTGGTTATGAAAAACTTCTAAAGTTGCAAATAATGTATGACATTAATTTTTTTTAGACTTCATGTAAGACATTAACTTTTTTAGACTTCTTGATATAGTCAATTGGATAGTTATGATTCAACTTCAACTTTATGCGATATAATATGATGCACACACTCGGACGTCACTGTCGATGAAACAATATCCCAAAAGGTATAGGCACCAATATTGGCCTAGAAACAACAATATTGAAACTTAATTTGGTAATTAGCCTTTACTGTATCCATATACCAGTTAAACCAGAAGTTAAACCCGAAGTTCTTTATTATAGATCAGAGAATATAAGAGAGATCATATATGAAGACTCTCCAGCAAACTAGAATAAGTAAATATCAAAAAAGTTATAACAATACATAAGAGGATATATTATGCAAATGAAAAAGTTTGTTAGTTTTATGTCAAGAAGCACCTTTGATTTGCCAAGCTTAGGAGTACTTTTCAGAACACTCCAATTACAGGTAATCTTTTCATCTGCTTCATCAACTTCAGCTTGAACTACATCTTCACTCTCTTCTTTATCCTATTCCAATGAACAAAATACATTAATTTGAAATACAGCCTTTTGGTATCAATTGAAAGATAAGTAGTCTATGAAGAAATGAAAATATAATTGAAATATAATATTTAACTCACATCAGTTTCCCCTATGGGAATTACAGTTGCCATAATATCATCTATATCGGTAACCTGCAGTTGCAAGCCACATGCAAAGCCATAATGGATAGTTTCAAAAGGAAGATAATACTAAATAAGGGTATACGAAAGATTATGGACATGATACGTATGCACAATACTGTCTATGAAGATAGAAGATACCCACCTCGTGTTGGAGGTTGTCACTCTTTCCACATCTTCCACCTTTTTGCGATATGACTTAGAAGATTGATCACCATCCTACACTCCTAGTTCAGCAGTAATCTTTCTTGTTATGCAATCTGGTATGGATGAAAATCAAACAAGACTGAGAAACATACACAAAAAGGGGGAATAATTTATAAGAGAAGAGCAAGAAAAACCTTCGTAGACAAGGAAATTGCATGCGCAAGTTCACCATCCTCTGGAGTAGGCAATTTATTTTCAAGCTTAGAAGGGTTTGAACCCTGCATGAAGAAGAATTATGACCAGATACTTGGGAAGCACAGAGGGAGGAGGGAGCTTTAATTAGATTTTTAAGACACGAGACATACATCAAAACATCAAATAGGACTTGCAGATTCTTCATCATCTCATTTTAAAGCTTCAATTGCAGCTTGGATCATTTCTTCTTCAATATCATTGTTAAATTCTGTCACATTAACTGATGGTGTAATAGGTGGTCCAGTATGTCTTCCAAAATACACACCAGTTGGTCAAAAGCTGAACGATCAACTGGAGTACTATAATCCACAGACCTCTGGACCATATGCAGGTGTACTTTGAGTAACATCCTCAATAATAGGACCAAGACCAGAAGAACTAGGTTGATCATTACCATCCTTGACCTCAATTGGAATCACCCTCACGTCCTTTGGATGTGAAACACGTGGCTCATGACTAGAAAATTCATTAACTCCACTGTCAAGGGTGACCCTACTGGCGAGCTCAGCGATGAGGTTGCTGCAAAAAACAGAAGAAGAAAACCTACAAATTTCTAAGCCCATGAAGGGTGCCAACATGTACCAGGACCAATCATGATAATAGGAGTAGTAGGATCTCACAAATATAGGTGCCTAGTTGCAACTTTGGCTTTGCCAATGGAACAATATGTTGTAAGATACACGTTCCCGAGTTAATCAAGACAGACAAAGTTGCTATACAGTCATAAACTATGTATATTCAATCCAAAGATTAGGAGGTAGTAATTACTAATTACAAGAACAAAAAATATAGAACTTTTACTAGCTGGGTCTAATCCCAAGTTTGTATTTTGGTTGCATGATAATTGATCATCAAGTTATGAAATTGACTTTCAGTTCATGACATCTTATTATTTCATTTCTTAATCATGATTTTATTTATTGTGGTTCTGTAGTAAAACTGTTAAAAATGTCAATGGTGTTTAAAAGACAATATTCTACCTTCTAGAATATTCATTCAATGAGTGGGTATCTATGTAAGCCAATACATGTAAGACAATATTCTACCTTCTAGAATATTCTACCTTCTCTATTATTATATGCCATTGTCATAGAAGGGCTTCTCATGCCCCTTTATATATGAAAGGGGTATCTACCTCATGTAAGCTACTTTATAATATTTTATCTTTAGAGTTAACTAGAGAAAAAAATAATCAAGATACAGCTATTGTAGAGTACAATTATCTTTTGGTAGTGGTAATGGAACATGTGGCAAGGCAGGTGATTTCACCACTTTGCCTAATTTGGGGAAGGAAAGCACAAACATATACTTAATATAATACTCTGCATATAACAGATAGCCAAGCACTAGAATGTGAATGAAGAAACTACAAGATATTAAGCATTTAGTAAAAATAAAACTATTAGTAAGCACATTAATTTGAGTAATCTCATCTTCAGAAAAGCTCATAATTATTATCTATTTCAGTACAAGACAACTCAAAACCAAAACTGAGATTCCAATAAACATATTTACAAGAAAATTTCAACTCAAGCTATGGGTGGCAAGAAATAGCAAATCTTAAGTACAAGAAAAATGAGTAAACAATCATATTTACTGTCAAATTTCAAATATGCAACAAACATAGCTCTATTTTAATGAATACTCGTATTTGAATACAATAATATGGCAAGTTTTACTTTACTCTTCAAAAAATGGAAGCAAGTATGTTTTCCATACAAGTTCTCTCAGATTAAAGTCAAAGCCAAATAACACACATCCAAAGCTAATATCATACATAAAAGTGAGGAATTCACTAACCACTTGAAAAAGAAGTAAACTAAGAAGTCACAACCAACTTTCCTAACTAGCATAAACCTGTGAAGACTCTTCCACCCAAAAAAGGCAGAAAGACAAGATTCAATTATTTAAAAAAAGCTCAAGAGGTTGATGAATGCACTGTTATCATTTCCAAAACTGAATGGCTTAAAAAACTATACAAAGCCCAAAATACACATAATAACTCAATATTGGTGAAAGAAAATAAATACTATGTCGATTAGTTCCGAGTTCTGGTATTAGTCCGAGTTCTGTAATGACAATAAGATTAGTTCCTAGGATTTCCAACTTGCTCAACAATCAAGTAATAAATATGATCTATATTCAAATTTTCTTCTATAAAGAACATAGAAAATAGTATTAGCAACACAGACATGGCCAATTGGAACATGTTGTTAATTCGGCTTCATGAACCCTAATTAAGAAATAGAAACCCTAGATGTTGATTTCTTACTCTAAATCCTAATAAAGAAAGAAAACCCTAGATCATGATCGATTCTATTACGATGCGTACAAAATCCCCCATTACTAACCCTAGATAATAAATTAAAAGGAAAAACTCAGAAAAAAGAGGGGTTGGAGATGAAGGAGTGAGAGAGGACCTAGATGACGGCGGTGATGGCGGCACCGATGATCGAAAGCATCCCTTTGCTACCCATCCTCCTGGATGTGTAGTGGTGATGATAGCCCCTTGCTTCCCAAACTCAAAGAGAGAGAGAGAATTAGCAACGAAAAATGGGTGAACCTCCGAGAGAGAAAGAGACAACAAAAAATATGAGAAATTAAGGGAGAGAAAAATAGAAAGGAATGAGAGCAAAAAATTGGAAGAAGGGAGATGGATGTTGTCGGCTGCGGTGGGAGGGAGATTTAAGGGGAAATGAAAACTTAAATGAGGAAATGAAAAAACAAGAGGGAAATGAAAAACTTAAGTAGAAAGGAGGTAAACACGGTAGGAATTTGTAGCAATTTTTTCTCTTTGTGGGACTTTCACGCTAAATATGCTATATTCTGTTCTTTTATTATATAAAATAAAAACCTACGCTGCTTCTCCTAGAATTCGAACATGACATCTGCTTTGACATACAAACATATGAATATTATAGATTCTACAGCATTCAGGAAATGCTATAGATATATATTTTTATAGCACTGCAGAAAGAATGCTATTGTTGATAATATTCTATAGCGGGGACACTTGAACGCTATAGAAAAACTGCTATTGTAGGCCCTATTTGTTGTAGTGTGGATATCTACTGGGGATGATGATCACATAACCAACTACACTCCCCCTGCCCCCAACCAATACACAAGGATCAAAGCATGTTATGTTATTGCACATGGATAACAACTACTGTATACATGGAACTCATATGGTCATGAGTGTACATGAATAACATATGAGTGCACATGGACAAATAGGAATACATGGAGTACATGATGACCATGATAAAGTACATAAACATGACATACTCGATGTATCCGAGGGGATAACATCGCATGAAAAGATCCAGAGGGTACTAATCCGTGTGAACGTCGTGTCAGCATCAAGTATACTAGTCTATAACAAGAGTACATATCCAAAGAAGCATGAAAAGATCAGAGAATGTACTCGCCTGGCAATCCGAACTGCTGATGATGAAAAGTGACTGGATTGGAGTAATAAGATCCTATTTAAAACAACCACATGTCATAATACAGTCTAAAGTATCATAAGGAAAGTCTTCAATGCAAATTCTACATGATTTGGTCAATCTAAGTCAAAGTCAACCTTGGGTCAACTTTGGTCAACCAGACTAGTCTAACTAGGTCCAAGTTAGGTTAACTAGCTCATAGGTCAAATTTTAGGTCACTACTAGTCCTAGTGTTGATTTTGGGTGTTGAGTTGGTGTTATCTTAGGTTTCCAAGGGAGCACAATCCTAACACCAATGAAATTCAAATAACACTACTTTAACACACAATACCCTATGTCTAATACCCACACCTTAGACTAACATATACCAAAACTCTAGGCTAGGTATTTCTTAGTAAGTTTTTTAGTTAAAATAAGGTAATCTCAATTCCTAAATCCTCACCACTCAACCCAATGTATCCACATGCTTGGACACATGTACATAGGCCAAGGCCTTGCTACTGCACTGCAGTTTTCCTATAATTTCAGCACTGCTGCTATGCAGCATGCCATTGCTGCTGTTGCAAGCCTCACTGCTTGCCTATTTCCTGAATTTTCATCACAAAACATCCCATATTAGTTCAGCCTATCCTAACCAATACATGCATACATGTATACCTCTCAAAAACCAGTTTCTATCCTAACCACAACCACTAATCCTTAACTAATCAGTTGAACTAAACTTGGTGTTTACCAATTCTTATCTAACAGTTGAACTGATCTTGGTATTAACCCAATCTCAACTAATCAAGTAAACTGAACTTAGCATTACTGAAATCAATCCTAAATCAACCCAAATATCAGTTATAGGCATGATACCCTATATTGATATATATTCGAATACCCCATGCCAAAACCAAACTCGAACACAACCCTCTCCATTATGAAACTAGTAGATACTCCTAGATATGGTAATGTAGGCTCTACAGGTTTGGTTTGCACAGAACTTTACATCGAAATATGATGGAACATGAATAAATTACTGGAACAGGAATTAACTGAACTTAAAGCCCGATACTCAAACACAAAACCCAACATGACCTAAAAATATTCGAAAACCAAAAGATGTTTGAAACTAAAGGTTGGTAACGTGTCACATGTAGGAACATGAAGTTCAGGTGCAGTTGTGTCCAAGGAATAGGACACGAAGTGTCCAGGATACGCGAGTATCAAAACTGGAACCCAGTCCTCGTGCACGCGTGCCACGCGACCTAGGGCTCGACACAGACCAAACTACGACACGTGGTCGCTCGTACATGTAGCCCACATATAGGGCTACTAGCCCAAGTGTCTGCACTAGCCACACGACGCGTGTCCGAGTCGCACGACACGCGTATCGGACGCCAAAAACTGGTGCGTGCGCGACAGTGCACAACCCGTGCCGTATCGATTTCTCTCTCGACTCTCCACGAAACCCAACCAAATTTGTTGGGCATCACGACAGACCTTGCCCCTACCCACAACCCAAAAATTGCACGTCGAGTCGTCGTGTCCAGCGAGAACGGATACAGTAGCAGCAGGGCATCGAGACGTAGTCTCGTGCTGCGTGTCCAACCTGAAATTAGGACACGAGACAACACAGAAACCCTACATAAATTATATATATGCAATCTACATCTAAAGGCCTACAGGATCATGTAATTAGTTTACATAAACAACAATATTGAATTCAAAGTGGCAATTCGTCGAACAAATTAAATCCTAATCCGATACGTGTCCGACACGCCTATCAAACAGACACGAAATTTTACCAAACTATATGGGTAGGTCGAGGGTACCTAGATGCATGCTACCATGAATGAAAATCAGGAAAAACTATAGTTTTTAGGTTTTTACCTATTGAGAGTTGAAATATCAATGAAACTGACTCCTCGAACGATGGGACGACCAGTTTCCACTGAGCAAACGCCTCCAACTCCTTGCTAGCAATGCTCCAGCAAGTTCTTCTCCTTCCCACGATCACAACGCACTTCGTTTGAGGCGAAACGGAGGTCGGATAAGAAAGTTAGGATTTTGGAGAGCTGGAAACTAGGGTTTTGTAAAAGGGGTGTAAAAACCAATGCAAATGTTTATATAAGGAGGGGGGTTCCCTGTTTGGCCGGCCATGCTAGTCCTTCTAGGGTTAGGGTTGGTTCATGGGCCCCTCTTCTCTATCTAAGTTGAGTTTTATCCCACTAACAGAAAGGCTTAAAAGGCCAATTAATTAAATAGCCAAAAATGGTCAATTGGCTTTCTAAATTGAACCAAAGCCTAAAATAAATTCTAATTAGCTAAAGGATCCTCATATGTCATGGTTAGCCTCTAATATGGATTATCTAAGGTTAAACCAATTGCTAAATCAAACACAAGTCAATAGTATCTAGAAAATCACAAAATGGCTAAAATGACTTAAATGATTTAAATACCCTTATTTCAAAAAGTGGGTGCTACAAAATTGAGTGTACTGGGCTTCTTCTTTAAGACCCGCAGAGGATTGACTCAAAAAATAACATGAATGGTTTGACCGATGATGTAATATCTTGTCATTTGAACAGCAAACATTAAGGCTAAGCATTCCTTCTCTACCGGACTATAACGATGTTCAGCTCCAATCATCGTCCGACTAAGGTAGTAGATGGCTTGTTCATGACCTTCTTTGTTCTTATGAGCCAGCAAAGCTCCGAGTGAATGGTCCATCGCTCGGACATACATCAAGAAGGATATTCCTGAAATCGATGGCACTAGGACCTGTGGACTCATCAAATATCATTTTATGTCATCAAATGCTCATTAACATTCTTCTGTCCAAATAAAAGATACACCTTTCTTCATTAATTGAGTAAATGGTCTAAAACGTCCAGATAAATTCGAAATGAACCTCCTGATGTAAACAAGTCGACCCTAGAATCCTCGTAGCTCTTTTAGGTTGCATGGAGGACGCATCTCTTGAATGGCTTTGATCTTCTCGGGATCAATGTGTATACCTTTAGAGGTAATGACGAATTCAAGAAAATTGCCACTAGGGACTCCCAAGAAAGACTTGGTGGAGTTCATTTTGAGTTGATGCTGGCGTATTAGATTGAATATGGTTCTTAAATCTTGAATATGATCTTCCTTCAGACGACTTATGACAGCAATATCATGAACATAGCACTCAACGGTCTTTCGTAAATGATCTCGAAAGATAGTACTCATAGTCCGCTGGTAGGTTGTACCTGCGTTCTTAAGACTGAATGACATGACTGTATAGCAGTATACTCCGAGTGGAGTACGGAATGAAGTGTGTTTTTTATCTTCAGGATTCATTCGAATTTCCAAAAAATCCATCCACGAAAGAGATTCGTTCAAATCCACAAGTATTGTCGATCATGACATCAGTAATTAGGAGAGGAAATTTATCTTTAGGACAAGCGTCATTGAGATCTCAAAAGTCTATGCACACTTGAACCTTCCCAGTCTTCTTCAAGACTGGTACAACGTTGGCTACCCAGTCAGGATGTTGTTCTTTTCTGATAAAACAACAAGCGATAAGCTTTCTGACTTCATCATCTATTGCATCCATAATCTCAGGCTTGAATCGCCGTTGCTATTGTTTGACTAGTTTAGCATTAGGCAAAATGTTATGTTTATGAGTTGCGACCTGAGGATCTAAACCTGGCATATCTTCATAACTCCAGACGAAGACATCGATATATTCACGAATGAGGTGAATCAGTTCTTGATTATCATCTTCTGGAAGATTCTTGCTAATGAAGATCGGTCGTGGTACATCTTTCTCTCCAACATTGATCGGGATTAATTGATCTTCGGTAGGTGTTTTACGTTGTTCGAAATAGAGTTTCCACTGAGTGTCCATCCTTTGTTCCCAAGGATCTGCTTCAGGAGCTTCTTCAATATCATCCTCGCCATTTTCTGAAAACTCGACAGATACCCTATTAGAAGATAATGTCACCCGATGGACGTGACTAGTACTGGTATCAGAGTTCCATGAAATGGAATCTGAAGAATTAGAGCGTTCATCTTCATCAGATTCAGAGGTTTGTGGAGTTATAACTGGTAAAGTATAGCCTAGCCCAGGTTTTGTTTTGCTATAATATGGTATCGTTTTTCTTCGTGGAGCAGTAGTACGAATAGGAGTTCGTCTTCCTTTACCACCATTAAGGTCAATTTTGAAATCATAGCCCATTTTACGGATGATTGCCTTGGATTGTGGACTATAATGACGTAGTTGTAGCCTTCCTGTATCATCTTTTTTATTATCGCTGTCAGGCATAATTTTTTGTTCTGTTCCTTTACTAAAAAGTATAGGAGTTTCGCCTTTCCTTCCAGAAGGAACTAGGAAGAATGATTCTTGTATTGATTCAAGTGATACCATATTTTGGAGAGATGGTACGACTCCTATTATAAGCGGCTTAAAACTATCTAGCATATCCAAATAGCATTGAGTATAATAAGAGAAATCAGTATACTGCAAAGGAGATGCTTTATTGATCTTTACATCATCATTTACAACAGGACCTTTAGCCTTAACAGGCTTAGTCAGATTGATAACCAGAGGAGGAAAAGAAGAACGAGAGGAGGGAGAAGTTTTTTACGATGAAGGTCGATTACAAGTGGCTCCGAAGAGGTGAGCTCCCTTTGTTCCTGACTAACACCAGGAGACTGCTTCTTATAAGAAGGAAGGTAAATAGTCAATGTCTTGGAAGACTGAGGAAAAAAAGTACTTTCTTTGACAGGGATCACCAGAGTATCATTTGGTACGCCTTTCTGTTCTTTATCAGTATCCATTGCCAATATCACCTTCATAAATTATTCTTTGTACATGCGAGAAATATTACAATACGCTTCAACTCCCTTGAAAGGATTGAGATCTGCAACTTCTTTCTGTACTTCTCCATTGCCATCCACATATTTGAAACATTGGTAGAGAGTAGAAGGTACAATATTGTGTTCGTAGAGGAATGGTCTTCCCAGGAGAGCATTGTATGAACCATGATTATCAATCACATAAAAAGTTACCTTCGTACGAAGATTGCCGATTTGAAGTTTCAGACGTATCTTCCCCAAAGGTTTACTTCTTCCTTGATTGAACCCCAAGATAGTAGTGATAGTTGTAGAAAGGTTGTACACTGGGATCTTCAAGGCATCCAGCAGAGCCTTCGGCATGATACTAAGTGCAGACCCTAGGTCAATCAGAATGCGATCAACTTTCATGGTGTCCACATATCCCGTGAAGTAGAGAGGACGATCATGACGATTGTCTTCTAACAGCATGTCATCCTGTGTAAAAGTGATGCTGGATATTAGTTCAAATACACTATGACAATGTGTACAACTGACAGGCTCTTTTTCAGGCTCCTAGAGGAGAGCAAGACAAGCATCAGCCTGCATCAAGGCTTCACTTAATGTTTCTCGAGTTTCTTTTGAGAGACGTAAGAGTTCGAAGATTGACAATCTTGCTGGAGTGTTAGCTAATTGAGCCAGTATATCAAAATTATATGGCTTCTCAAGTCCGAGAGATGAGAACATTTTTAATGCTTTATCGAAGCGGACAAGTTGTTTTCCTTTATCTGCTAATGTTGGTTTGGAAGGAATTGGTTCCACTACTGGCGAGGATGTAGATGGTATATTCTCAGCAGAGGAAGATGATGCAGGAACAATATCAGAAGATGGAGCAGGAATCTCTTGAATTTTAGGATATTCTCGAAGATAAGGTTTTCCAGATCTGGTACCAATTAAGATTTCTTCTTCTGCTACAGGTTCAAAAGATACCATGTTGCAGCTCTTCGATTTAGTTTTATAACACTTCTTTTGATTGGAAGAAGAAGGCGCTTCAAAGTCTGCTACTAGATCTGGATGAATCCACATGATTTCTCCTTTATTAGTGGATAACGGAACAAGACCTTCATTTTAGGGAGGTGGAAGATTCACGATTTCGAGAGTAGCCCTCGGAATGGAAACAACACCATCTTGCACAAGTTGTGGTAGGAAATCACCAAATTATACAGAGACGATATTAGCTGTCACCGTCTTTTTATCCTATTGAAGAGTAACTGCACCAGAGTTGACCATTTCTTGGATTTTGCCCTTGAGCACGTAGCATGCTCGAGTTGGATGCCCTATAAATCTATGATAAACACAATATTTAGGGCGGTCAGTCTTACCAACTTCTTCTGGCCGTTTTGCTTCCGGCAGTTGAAGTTTATTACTTTTGATCAAGCAATCGAAGATGCTCATGATATCATCTTCATCGAAAGAGTATTCTTCTTTTGGATGAGGTGCTTTTTGTGGAGGTGCTGATGGAGTGGTGTAGTCTGAGCAACATTGACAGCAAATAATTCCTTGCCCTTGAGGTTGATGGCTAAGATTTCTTTGCCTTTGCGATTGTTCTAGCAATTATTGTTGTCGGATGTAGGATGTTTATCTTGGTTAGGATTATCCATTTGAACTCCTAACTGTTTGTACTTCTCAGCACTAATCTCTGCAGCTTTGGCATTCACAATGAAAGAAGGCCAGTCTTGGAATTGTGTAGATCCTGTCCACATGTTGATAATTGACAACAAGTTTGATTTACAAGTGTCTATTGTTAAAGCAGATGGAGTTCCTAGAGGCATTTTAAGTGCCTCTCGATAGAATCTTTCAATGAAATTCTCTATGGTTTTATTGTGTCTTTGTTTAATTTTGATAAGGGCGAACATAGTCATATCATTGACCCCCTCATAGAATCGTTCTAAAAACATTTGCTTGAAACCAGCGATGGAGGTTATACAGCCATCAGGCAAACAACGGTACCAGTCATATGTCGCACCGATTAAACAACCGACGAATACCCTGGTTAGAAGAGCATCATTTGGCTGCAATTGATCAGTCATCACTTTAAAGTTATTGATGTACTGACTTGGAGAAGTGCTGCCATCAAACATCATAGTAGTCGAAAGCTTGTATTTCGGAGAAAATAGAACCTCCTTCCATTCTGCAGAATAATGTTGTTTTATCCCAAGACTTTGTAGACCATCTTTCTGTTTAAAGGCCTTTAATTGGGTACGTAAGAGTTTTACAGCCTCATTAGCATCCCCTGATATATGTTAATTGGTGAGTTGGTTTGAATTGTTAGGAGGAGGAACAGCATGATAATTACCATCCCCAGCACCAGACTGACTGGAAGCAGCTTGAATTGGTACAGAAGCAACCTGGGGAGGTGGTACCCCTAGAACGACATTAACAGGTACAAAAGATGCTATGAGCTCAGGATTCGTAGCAGGATTTATAACCGGTGGTACTGCATGTTAAGCCACGATTATAGTGTGCATACTTGCGACCATTTCAGCCATGGTCTTCAGTTTGTCTTCTAATGCAGCAATTTGTTGTTCTTGACTGGCTGAACTAGAAGCATCTTGATCTTCTGTAATGGCATATGTTGTCACCTCTCTTGCCACTATTGGCGAGATAGTTTGTTCAGAGCTTTCACTATCTGCATCAAAGTCAGACAAAGAATCCTCCTCCAGATGAGTGATGGGGAGATCTTCCTGATTAAAGACATCCTGGTCCAAATTCTAACTTTTTGATCTGGTATATTGAAAGACCCCTTCACTTGATTCACAGAGCTGATCCAAGTACTGCTGGCTCAGATTATGAGACGTGCCACATTTTGAAGATTTTTTACCCCCAGTGTCTCGGGAAGTCATATTGACAGAAGCATATAACAACTCATCTTCATCTCCCATCATGGGTTCAGGAATTGAAGCATAGTTCAGACGATCGAAGATAGATCGTTTAGCTGATTGGCAATAACACTTTATAACCACTTTATGAAGGCAGTGGCGTTCTGATGGGTGGTTTAAAGGTGAGTGAGACGTCTCCGTGATCTCTCGTTTTCGTGTAAGATGTTTTCGAAGATCAGTTACCACCATGGGACGAGAAGAAACCGGAGGAATATATTCCTTAATGGTGTTAGGAACATGACGCCGGTTCTTAAGATGCTTAGTTCCATGGGTGTACAATGAAGTACTTAACTCATTGGCATAAGTGATTGGGTCTTTGTTTTCAAATCTTTGTTTCTGGTGCAAGTTGGCCTTTGGCATGGGATTCTTGTGTTTCACCGAGGTTGATACTGATTGACGCCTGTTGAGATATACACGCAAATCAGACAATTCTGCTCTTGGTACATCTGTTTGAGATACCATCAATTTTTTTTGTTTGGATCTTGAGATATGCAATGTTAGCAGATCTTGAGTAGTTATCATAGGGGTAGGCAGGATGCCTCTTTGATCAGTATACTTTCCCCTGGAAGAGATTTGAAGATCTCTGTTGAGAACAAAGGAATCTTTGTTCAAAGGAATACAATCTGAGATATTTTCCTCCGAGTCATAGATTGGAAAAGATTGAAAAAAGACCAAAGGATGCTTTCCTTTGTTTTGTGCAGGGTTAGCTAAAAATCATTTTCTTCTGTTTTGTTGTTGAACCATACTAGGCACAGGTTGCGCAAGTTGAGGAAGTTTCAAAGGACCCTTCCCTTTGTTCTTTTTAGCACTAGCACTAGAACATTGCTTCTCCAAGTTCAGAACGGAAGAAGAAGAGGGAATAGTCAAAAGACTAGTTCCCTTGGGTTGCGCCAAAGTAGTATGGCATACAAACTGTGCCTGGACAGCAGGATGTCTAGGTTGCGCCATAGCAGAATGGGCTACTGGTTGCGCCTTGGCAGCAAGGTGAGTATGTTGTGCTTGGACAACAGGGTGAATAGACTACACCTTGGCAGCAAGCTAAGTAGACTGCACCTTGGCAGTAAGATGAGTGGACTGCGCCTTGGCAGTAGAATGAGTAGATTGTGCCTTGGCAGCAGAGTGAGTAGATTGTGCCTCGGCAGCAGAGTGAGTAGACTGCGCCTTGGCAACATAACGAGTGGATTGTGCGTTCGTAGCAGAGAGAATGGACTGCGCCTTGGCACCAGAGAGAATTGGTTGCGCACGGGCAACTGAAACAGGCTGCGCCTGGGTCACAGAAGCAGATTGCGACTTGGCCACTGAGCGCTCAGGTTGCGCCTAGGCAACAGCAATTCTGGAAGACTTAGGAGTGCACACAGTTCTGTTCTTGGTGGTAGCCACAGTGCGCTTGTTGCTCTTGGTGTTGATCATATCCTCGTAGGCTGTCTGGTTGACTTGAACAACCAGAGTCTTCTGCGTCTTGTCGATCGACGCAGTATCACATTGAGTTGTCACCTTCTCGTTGGAGGAAAAAGTCGCCTCCAATAGATTCGCCATTTTTTTGCAAAAATAAAAAGTTTATAACAAACTTTAAAAGAATCGTACAAAGTACAATAAATTCTGGGGAAGTACAACTGTTGGAATCCGATCAGAAGACGATCGCTTTAACCCTTGGACTATGTGAACTTAAAGACTAAAACCTCTGGAGAATGCAGCAGCACTTTTGCTAGAACTCTTGATCTCTGATGCCTTGATAATGATTAGAAACTCTATTTATAGAGTTCTGGAAATAACTGTTTTAGCAGTTATTCTGATGTACACGAGGTTGAACTGTGCCACTTTGAGTTGCTCCAACTTTAAGTTGCACCAACTTTCATTCAGTTACACAAACGTGTACTAACTGTATTTAGACGCGTGGCATCATATGATTAAGATGCGTGTGGTCGTATACAGAGTAGTGAACACATTTTGAGAGATTAGTGGCATGTACGCTACGTCATCCTGCTTTAAAACGTAAGTTGTCTCAACTTTATCAGGTTGCGCGAGCTTCAGTCAACGAGTCAAACTGTGCTTGATTAGATTGCACCTAGGGAGTAACTCAGTGCAAAGGCACGTGGCATTATTTGGGCTACGTGTCAATCTACGAAGAGAGTTTGATCGGGTTGCGCCTAGGCACAACTTACAGAGTGCGCGGAACAGTTGTCAATCAAATCGTCTCGAGCGCCACGCTTTACGGGGTTCGAAGAGATTTTTTTTGTTTATCGTGCTGTCAGTTGTCAGTGCTGTCAGTTAATGATGACAATTATTGCAGGCACCACATAGGCTTAGGCGCAACTTGAGTGGGCGCAAGCTGATATGTGGCGCAACCTGAGCAGCGGCGCAACTTGATCTCTGGGCTTCATAACAATGGCGTAACTTGATTTTTTGGGTGCACCTTGATTAATGAGTAGTACAAACATGGCACAACTTGATTTTTAGGCTATATATATATGTATATTTTAACCAAACAAAAATTTATTGAAGTAAAAGGCACAAAATGTCGAAGACTTTATAAGTAAGTGCGCTTAACGCGACAAGAGGAACAGAAAAACAAGTAGTGCGAGACGTGCACAAAATGAGACCGGGTCTCAGCGTCTGCAAGAAACCCGGAGGAAGTCCTAAGCTAGGGCCTCCCAGAAAGTTTTGGGGGCGTGAGAGCATCGCCTCCGGGCTTTGAGAGTTTGTCTGATAACCTCTTTTTACAATTGTGGAGAACGGAGTTGGCGTCCTTCCTATATAAATTTGTTCATGTTCTTCCATAAAACCCAAATACATGCGGCCGCGACGATCTGATGTCCGTGGGAGCAGCTCCAGCTGGCAAGAAGACCATAGAAGCCCCAGACGGGTGTGCCAGATTCAGTCTATTGTAAGGATTGCTCCAAATCTGATTCGCCAGCTCTCCCGAAAGAAGGACGTGCTCAGCCGATTCTGATGAGTGGTCCGTACAGCAATGGCATCTAGACTCTAGGCTGAATCCGATAGATCTGATGTGTCGTCCGTCGACAGCTTACGACGTAGTGCTCGCCAAATGAGGATGGACCATTTGATGGGTATGCAAGACTACCAAAACTTGGCGGATGTGGTGTTCCGCACGCCTCAGCCTCTGGCCACTAATCTGGCGGAAGCCAACGTAAAAGTCCCACCCGGGTTAGGGGTCCATGTCCACGTGTCGGGCATGTCAGAGACCCGCAGATTGGTGGCAAGAAGGCCGTCGGCCGCCTGATGACCGAACCAATCTCTGACCCTCCCCCAATTCCATCCTGTGCTAACCTCCCAAAGGTCCCTAATAGCGCATTCCTGCAGAGTTCTCTCGTTGGGGTGTAAGGTGTCTTCTCCTAACCACCGTTCCATCCTTGCCAATGAGCGACCGTCACCCAAATGAAGACGGATTAAAGGTTTTGTGATGTTACGTCCCTGAATTATGCGACGCCACGACGTCGAAGATATATTGTTGTTGACCGCCTCCGACAGATGCGAGAATCTGGAGTATCTAGTTCTCATGAACCTCGTCCATAACGCGTTTTTCGTGCGCAACTTCCACCACAGCTTCATGGAGCAGGCGTCAACGATGTGGGCCAGTCTGAAGAATCCCAGACCTCGTTCTTCGGTCGGTTTGGCCATAGTATCCCACCCTGCCCAGTGGTGTTTGTCTTTGCCATCGTGTTGACCCCAGAAGAACTTGGCGAAGAGGGATTCGAGGGCTTGGAGGACCTTCATGGGAGGGCAGCAGACGGCCAGGGAGTACAACGGGATGTAAGCAAGAATGTGTTTAATGAGGGTCAGCTTGCCCCCCGGAGATAAGGTTACGTTGTGCCAACCTGCTATCTGTTTGCGAATTTTGTCAACAAGGTGCTCGTATATACCCAGTTAGATCTACTGTACACCAATGGACAGTCCAAGAAGAGGAAATGAGGGTATGCCGTGCTGAACGAGGATAAGTTGGAGAGCAGGGTTGAGCGGGATCTGTCAGCTTTGTGATGGGTATAGATGACGCTTTTTTTGTTATTGACACGCTGGCCGGAACATGAGGTGTATCTCGTGATTGTACTCAAGACCACCTCGATCGATCCGGTGTCTCCAGAGGAGAAGATGAGGATGTTGTTAGCGTATGCTAGGTGTGTGATGATTGGACAGCCAGTCGTGGTGTAAAAGTGGTAGAAATCGGGCATTCTGGCCATGCTGTTGAGGCTTCTGCTGAGAGCTTCAGCCACAATGATGAAAATTATGGAAGATATGGGATCTCCCTGTCTAACCCCTCGAGTAGATCGGAAGAACCCTGCTGCCTGGCCATTGATAACCGTAGAAAACCAAGAATTGCTGATAGATATGAATATGATGTCGATCCATGGTTCGCATAATCCGAATGTCCTGAAGACCCAGATCATGAATTGCAAGTCTAGGCGGTCGTAAGCCTTTTCCATGTCCAGTTTGATGGCGACGTTCCCCCTCTGGACGGGAATTTCATACAAGTGATCATCTCTTGGACAAGGAAAATGTTGTCAGTGATGTTGCGGCCTTTGACAAACCTGCTTTGTTCTTCGGATATGATCTTGGGGAGGAGATTGGACATACGGTTGGCGGCGATCTTCGATATAATCTTATTGGTGAAGGTGCAAAGGCTGATAGGGCGGAAGTCTTTGAAGGTTTTCGGGTTATCTTTCTTGGGGATGAGGATGATGTTGGCACAAGAGATGGATTTGGGTATCTCGCCCCTTGAAAGAAGGCTAAGGTGGCCTCCAATAAGTTAGTTTTTAAGATGTCCCAGCAAGTTCTGAAGAAGACCCCATTGAATCCGTCCAGCCCCGGAGCACTGTGTTCATTAATGGACCAGACAGCCGCCTTGACCTCCTCCTCCGATGGGGTACCTACCAGGGTCTCATTATCGCTGTCACTGATGAGGGATAGGATTTCGGACAGGAGCGCATCGTCTTTCACGATCGGCTCTTTAGTGAAGAGGTTTGAATAGAAGTTCAGCGCCGCGGCTTGAATGCCTTCCTGGTCATCCACCATGACCCCATTTTTGGCATAAATCTGGTAGAGTTTTAATTTGTTTCTGCGGCCTTTGACACACGCATGGAAGAACTTGGGGTTGCGGTCGCCATCGATATCCCTGGTCAATCTGGCTTTTTGTCTCCAGAAATCTGTTTTCACTTTTAGCCTAGATTTGAGGATCGCTCTAGCAAGAATGAGCGCGGCGCGGGCTTCCGTAGATCTATCAGAGGCAAACAAGGACTCGGCGAGGGTGATGTCGTCCTCCGCCGCCTTAATGTCGTGGAAGATGTCTCCGAAAGCCTCTTTGCTCCAGGACGTTAATGCCTTGCGAGTGGCTTTGATTTTGGCCGCCATCCGAGCGAGGGGGTCAAGATCCGAGACGGAGTTCCAAGCGGAGGCAACGACGTTCTAGAATTGAGGCTGGTGTTGCCAGAAGTCAAGGAAATAGAAAGGTTTTTTGGTGAAGTTGTGGTTGTTTCTGATCATGATGAGAAGAGGTGGGTGATCCAATTCAGTGGAGTTGTGATGGGAGAGGTTAGTGATCAGACCCATGTCTGACTAGCTGTCGTTGATTATCGCCCGATCCAAACGGGAGTATTTCCAGCGGTGGCCCTCCTGCATGTTGCACCAGGTGAATTCACTGTCGTGGAAAGGTATGGGTGTTAGGTTCCCGTTGAAGATGAAGTCGTTGAAATCGTCCATCGCTGGCTGGGGTGGTGGGCGTCCTCGGGATTTCTCCTCTTTGCAGGACACCGTGTTGAAGTCACCTATACAAAGCCACGGGAGACCTTGTCGGGGTAAAGCAGCTGCTAGAAGGTCATCCCAAAGCTGTCTACGCTCGGTATGGTCGCAACTCCCATGAACGGCGGAGAGGATGGTGCGGGACTTGAGAGCCGAATGTTCCACCCAACAAGATAGACCCTGAGGTGAATCTTGGACGATTCCAAATTTGAATTCTGGCGCAAAAAAGATCCAGATGTCATTACATCCAGTGATGGCCTGAGGAAATCCGAGCTTGACTTGCGTGGCTTTGATTCTACTTTGGGGAATTTTTGGTTCGATGATGAGTAATAGGTTAATTCGATTGGTTTTCTTGAGGCTGAGGATTCTATTCAGCGTCGGTTTGTTTCCGAGACCTCTCACGTTTCAGGAGATGATGTTAAGCATTTGAGGTGGTCTTGGGAGGGAGTAGGTTATGCTTCATTGCCGACCTGGTTGTCATGGCTGTCTGCTGCTTTTGTTTGTTTTTGTTCTTCTTGGAGTAGGTTTTCTTGGTGGGTGTGATGGTGGACCCGTTAGCACCAGTTGCTGTGCCAGGCCCACCGGGTTCACAGCTACCGTAGACATCTGTCGAGGGGGTCGTCGACTCATCGAGATCATCCAGGGCGCATAATGGATTGCCGCGGTCCAGGAAACCCGCTTCCTTGGCTTGCCAGAACCTACCGGTTAAAGGGGGTTGAAACTGGAATGAGCGCCCGCTGTGGGGGTGGTAGGGTACCGCGGGTGCCCCACCTCTGAGTTCGGCTCGGATGCGAGACGAGAAGGCTGGGCATCGGGAATCCAGGGTTCTGTAGGTGTAGCAGGGCGGCTCTTCATTAAGTCTTCTTCGGGCTGTGGAGGGCGGCCGGTGGTGAGGTGGAGGAGGTGAGTGTCCTCAGGAAGGAGGGGGGGGGGGGGGGGGGGGGGGGATGATAGACTCAGGAAGGAGGGGGGATGTTGGTTGAGCTGGAGGGTATATATATATATATATATATATATATATATATATATATAAGAACAAATTCCAAGGACACATTCCTTGCCAATGATTGAATTCATGATCCGGAAGGACAGCCACCCTTTGACTCGCATTAAGCAATGTGCTTTTGTAGAGAAAAATAAGTATAAATGTCACTTTGGTCTTTGAGTACCGACCAGAATTGTTATTCTGGAAGCACAAAATTATTCTCTCCCACTTCATTGAATTAGTGTTCGACATCCCCCCATTAGTTAACACCTCATAATCATAGTCAACACCAAAATTCGCAAACAAGCATTCACATATCTTATATACAACTGCCGAAAACACCACCAGTCCAAATGGATTGAATCTGTCACCCAAAATAAGATTAGTTGGTGTAAAGTCAAAAGGAAACCAAATCATACACTAATGCAAAAAATTAATGCTATTCGTACTTTCAAATTGTCCCTTCAATACATTCCTCTTTATGTAACAACTGACGTGGCATATTAAATAATATTATGTGTCATCTGACATGGCCGATGACATGACAAATTTTAACCCAAAAAGTTAATTATTCAATTTTGTCCATGTAATTTAATGTTAATATTAATTAATATTAATATTAATGTTAATATTAATAATAATATTAATTAATATTAATATTAAGTAATAATAATATTAATGTTAATGTTGATTTTAATGTTAATGTTAATATTTATATTATTGGTAATGTTAATATTAACGTTAATATTAATTTTAATGTTAATATTAACATTAATTTTAATTTTAATGTTCATTTTATGTTAATTTTAATTTTAATTTTAATTTTAATTTTAATTTTAAAATTTTTCATGTCAGTTGCCACATCAATATGTTAGGTCAGCTGCCACGTAAGGAGAAACGATTTGGAGGTACAATTTAGAAGGACAAATTGCATTATTCAATGCAAATACGGATACTACATTTTTCAGATAGATACAACAGCTAAACAATCATTTATGATACACAAATATTGGACAGACAAATATAGACATAATTTTAGATAGGAACACCATGTTTTTTCTTATCCGCACAACCTAAATAGAAAATAAAGGAAACCAACCAGATCATTATACTTAGGGTAGTGCCTATATATATATATATATATATATATATATATATATATAGAGAGAGAGAGAGAGGAGAGAGAGAGAGGGAGGATGAGGGAGGTGAGGTGCCACCCTATGGAGGGTGGCTACATGTTACCGACTTATGCTATAATCATGCACCAAAGTGTTGGAGTCTAGTCTGGATTTGGTAATAGCATATTTATGGAGTCGAAATCTGATTAAATATTTGATTTAATTTGATTTGAATGTCCATAATTAATGCTGGGCTATTTTAGATATAATATGATTCTTATTTGAGTGTTTACTATTTAAGATATTATATTATAATCTAAAATAGGATGTTGATGGACTATTTTAGGTGTAGTAAAATTCTTATCTGAGGGCTTCGTATTTAAGAAATCATATTATGACCTAAAATAGGTTTTTCTCATCCTATATATATGGGATGAGGGTGGAAGCACAAAGCACAGCACAAAAAGTGGAGATTCGAGATGCTCGTCCAAAGAAAATCTAAGAGAAAGTTTCGCACTTTGCTCTTAGAACTTCGCCATCCAAGACAGAAGCAAGAAGAGATCTAATCGAGGGGTCGTCAACTTCGGTTAGGAAGATTGCTACCGGTTGGTGAGCGATTTCAGTTGTAATCTTTCTTTTCTTTTTGAGTGTGGTGAGGGGGTTGAACCTATTAGGGCAAAGGGTTCAACATTAGTTTTTGTCAATCATGTAATTTCATCTGAGTTATGGAGATTGTAATTTGTTCAGGTGACGTAGTCACCGCCATATACTTGTCTTTATCTGTGCTTGGTGTCCGTTAGACGGAGGTTGGTTATTTCAGGTGGGTTAGCCTAAGTTTTCGCTGCAGCAACGTCTCAGACAAGGTATCGGAGCGCGGGAGGACATATCTGATTCCCAACATCTGGTATCAGAGCTTTGGAGGTTCTGGCAACCATGTCTTCGGAGCAGATGAACACTCGTATGATCACCCTCACAGGAGAAACTGGACGATTTGGAAGCCAAGGATGGAGGATCTACTCTGGTGTAAGGACTTGCATGGTCCGTTGGAGGGCGACAACGCAAAGCCAATGGACAAAGCTGCTGAAGACTGAAAATGACTGGATCGGACGGCCGTTGGATTCATCCGCCAATGGTTGGATGGTTCGATGTTTCACCACGTGTCCATGGAGTGTTCTCTAAAAGCATTATGGGAGAAGATGAATTCGCTGTACGAAAGGAAGACGGTTGGCAACAATGCATTTCTTATTCGCCAACTCGTCAACTCGAAGTACACGGAGGGTGCCCCAGTGGCACAACATCTGAATGAGGTTCAGGGTATCATCAATCAGCTGTCTGTGATGAAGATGGTGATTGATGATTAGCTTTAGGCCCTACTGGTCTTGAGTTCTTTGCTGAAAAGCTGGGAGACGTTGGTGGTGTCGGTGAGCAACTCCGCGCCTGATGGAGTTGTCATGATAGAGGCAGTCAAAAGTAGCTTGTTGAATGAGGAGGTCCGACGCAAGCAAGTGGAATCAACGCAGGAGTCCGCTCTGGTGACTTCCTACAGGAATGAAAGACCCAATTTACAAACGAAAATAGAGGAAAGTTCTCAGAATCTTACGATTGTGGACCGTAAGGAGGACTGCTATCACTGTGACTAAAGGGATCATATTAAGAGGAACTGCATGAAGCTCAAAGCTGAGGAGGCAAAAGGCAAGGACGATCAGGAGGATCTCACAGCAATGGAAGATATCATCATCACAAGCAACCGACACAGAGGAACCTTGTGGCATGTGTCATGACGGCGACTGGGTCTTGGACACGGGAGCGTCGTATCACGCCACTCCATATAGGAGAATCTTCACGTCATATCGCGGCGGCAGGTTTTGACATGTGAAGATGGACGACAAGGAGACAGCTGCAATTGTAGGCATCGGTAATGTGCACTTGTTAGCG
>JANAVB010037620.1:10385741-10525225 GCA_029216955.1 Iris pallida
TCATCTATTAAAACAAAAGTGTTAGATTTAGTAACATATTTTATTCTATACTAAATAATGCTTCTTTGAAACCCAATTTTTGTTATATAAATTAATGTTAGTGTTCTACTATTATTATTATATTTTTAGTATTATTTTTAGTGTTAAAATTAATTTCGAAAATTAACAGGGATTTTTGGATTCGAACCCAGACCTGAACCCTTCTCTCTTAATTCTGATTGGACTTTGGTTTATTAAAAAAAATTGTGGAGCTGGTCCACGAAGGACCAGCACTCCCCTATATTTCTCCTCACTACTCTCCCTCACACACACGTTCACCCAACTCCCCTCCTTTCTCTCCATTCATTTCCTCCCCACCACAAACTCTAAACCCACTTCTTTATTTAAGCATTCTTTCCCAATCCACTCTTTCACAACTCTTCAACAGAAGAGAACTCCCCTCTCTCCGGAGCAACGTTCTTCCTCACCCAACTCCCCTCCTCTTCTGAGTAGCTTGCGGATCCGAGCTCCGCAGCTCCCCGGCTTCCTCCCCGACCCAATACAACCCATCGGTGCCCCATCTCTGCGGACTCCCTGGCCCTGCGCCCTTCGCCCGCCCCTCCCCGCGCGGCCAGCTTCGGCCCGCCCCCAGCAGCGGCCGCCGACTCCGCCCCAGCGCGTCCCCCGGCGCGCCCGACTCTCCAGCGCGCAGCTCCGGACAACCCCCTCTGGCCGACCCCCCTTCGACCCCGACAGCACCCCTCTCCGGTTCCCCGCGGCTCTCCGGCTTCCCCGGACCCGCGCGCGCTCTGTCCGCGTGCCCTAGCTCGCGATTTCGGCGACCCCGGTTCCCGGTGCCTCTTTGGCATTTCTGCAGCGTCTCCTCCGCGCTTTCGCGGCATCGTCCAGCGCTGTCCAGCGTTTCGGCTGATCCCGACCTGCTGTTCGCGGATTATTCTCTTTATTCTATCATCTGAGAGCTCTAGCCGAGCAACCCGAGGTATAACCCCTGTCCCATTTTATTTTTTATACAGTTTGTGATGAGAATGGTTCCCGATTCCCTCCCAGGAATTCGGTTTTTAGCGACGTCGTATTTTTCGGAACCTTCGGAAAGGTTCTGTTGATTGTTTGGATTTTTCGGAACTTTTCGAAAATTGGATTTCGTTATATTTTGGCTTCTGGATATTTTCGGTGTTGTGCTATGACGTTTTGGTTGGATTCGGACTTCCGAAATTGTTTCGGGTCGTTCCGAATTAATCTGTGGATTGGTTGTGGATTATTTATATATATATATATTTTGGGATTCCCTGGTTTGGGATTTGCAGGAAAATTATTGGCATATTTCCCAGTTTTGGGTTGACCAAAAAGAGAGAAAATGCTGCCCGGATTTTTTCCGTAAATTTAATTATATTTTAAAAATGAATTTAAAATGGATTTCGGAAATATTATATTAAATATTTTGGGCGACGACCGTATCGGTCAATGGGCCCCGGCTAAGTGCAAACGAAATCGGCTTCGCCCGGACGTTGAGGCATTAGCCTAGTTGACGATTGGACCATATCTGAGACTCGATAAATAACTACTTTAATTTTTATCATTTAGTTTTATTCATATTTAATTTATTTAAAGTTTAGGACTAACGGCAGTTTTTGTCTTATTTCAATTTATGTAAATAAATTGTAATGGGCATAAGCCCAGCTGGTTGTTGGTTCTGTATCAATAATTTGGTAGCGTAGGTTTTTTTTTGGTTATTGTCGATTTTGCGAGTTTTTGTAGCGTACGAATAAATCTAATAAAAGTATTTTCGTATAAAATTAATAAAGATTTTCTCACCTAAAACCTACAAGTTTTAATATTAACAACGATCATGTATTTCTCACTAAAATAAGAAATTAGTTTTATACTTATAGTTACTAAAATACAAAGTTTTAATCAATTAAATTAATATCGACGAGTTTTCCAAATTGCAAAGTTTAAAACGATCTTTTCTCTCGTATTAAATTCAACGCACCGATAATCGTAATCCAGCTTGTGTTTTGTTAAATAAGAATTAAAATGGATTAGGACACAAATAGATATTTCAACTAGCGTAGCTAGATTGGTAACCCTGGAATCTGAGTCAATTTCTCGAATGTAGGAATTCGAGGACGATTCTGAATTTCCATCTCGAAGTCTTCATCCTCTCCAGTCAAATCCATTTTGAGGCAATATAGTTTGCGTTAGTTTTACAGTTATTTTATTAATCGCTTTACTGCAACTTTAAACCACGATGCAAACACGAAACTCTCTATGAGAGTACTGATTGTGACTACTGTACTGATTGGGGACTGGAGGAATAGAGTAATGTTTATGACCAAATCCAACTGTAACTTAGAACTGTGTGAGCTTACCCCTCTTACACACGGGGATAAGTCGTACCGTATCAACAGGATACTACTGAATCATCCCAAGCCGGTCATATTCATTGCATATTCACATCACACTGTTTTACTGCTAGAAAACTGTTCAATTTCTAAACTGTTTAAAAGTGCATGATTCTATTATTCATTTTAACTGTTTTAAATTAGCATGAATTGTACTTTGCTCCCTCCTGACTAGAGATACATTTTTAGGGGATATTGAGGATGCTGAGCTGTTGTACAGCAGCTACTACGACCCTGTTCTATACCCTGTAGTGCTGCCAGAGTCCCCATTGGAGGACGTTGGGACTGAGGCCGATGAGCCGGCTGATAGATATATTTTCTTTTTCAGCATTGTTGTTTATTTCAAACTCTGTTATTTATTTCAGTACATTTTCCAGTTGTATTTTATTTCAAAGTTTAATAAAGTTTCCTTTCCGAATTTGAGTTGTGACAAATATAGTTGTTGTTGTATGGTTACCTGCTAATGGAACAGCTTACTGTCGCCGTCTCAACAACGGTGCAGGCTGGGCATGATCCGGTTCGATCCAATTATTTGGGATCGGGTCGTGACATCTTTTATGATCAATTTCTAGCATAAAAATTAATAAAAAATGTGGAAAAAAGAAGAAGAAGAAGCTATAACATAGCACATTTTTTTATTTGAACTAGGAACTACAATGAAAACACATATAAACTAAAATAAAAAACGTATAAAACCAACAATAACTAAGTTTGGATTCGAACTGTGTCCCTTATGAAGTGACCAATTTTTAGCATAAAAATTAGTATAAAAAAATGTGGAAAAAAGTAGAAGGAGCTATAACATAGCACATTTTTTATTTGAACTAGGAGCTACAATGAAAACACATATAAACTAAAATTAAAAAAACGTATAAAACTGACAATAACTAAGTTTGGATTCGAACTGTGTCCCTTAAGAAGGGACCAACCAACAACCTATATGTTCCACTCTACCAATTGAGCTAAGATTGAACATTATCCAATGGATACTACTAATGAAATTATATTATTAATGCCTAAAGACAAATATTTAAGCTTAAATAGGGAAAAAAAAATTTATGGGCCCTCTACATTTAAAGGGCCCTGTTCGTTCGCACCACTTGCACTGGTTCAGAGCCGAGCCTCTCTCTCTCTCTCTCTCTCTCTCTCTCTCTCTCTCTCTCTATATATATATATATATATATATATGTGTGTGTGTGTGTGGTGGGGGGGGGGGGGGGGGGGGGGGGGGCGTGTGTGCGCGCGCGCGTACGTGTGCACGCACACAAGTTTATGTCAAAATTATATATAATAGAAAAAGAGAAATTTTAAGTTGCACCCCACTTATTTTACCATAATTCAATGTGCGGCCAACCGAATTAACATAATGCATTAACCCTCCCACTTTTGATGAAAACCGTCAATGATTAACAGTTCTTTAGCCTATATAAATTTTTTTTTTGAGTTGCAGCTCACTTATTTTACCATAATTCAAGGTGCACCCCACTTATTTGAGGATATTTTGGTCATAAGTTAAGGTACACCCAATTAAATGGGAGGTCAAAGGAGTTGACAGTTAGTCATTGACGATTTTCGTTAAAAGTGGATAATTTCATACATTATGGTAATTCGGTAGGGTGCACATTGAATTATGTAAAACAGGTAGGGACAACTCAAAAATGTTCAAAAAAGAAGAAGATCCAATTCGCTTCGTGACACATTTATTTTAACAGAAAATTTTGAGTTGTCTCCTACTTGTTTACCATAATTCAAGATGCACCCCACTGAATTACCATAATGCATACAATTCTTTATTTTTAATGGAAACCGTCAATGACTAACAATTAACTCCTTTGACCTATATGGAAAAAAAAAATGAGTTTGCATTTCACTTATTTTATCATACTTCAAGGTGTATCCCACTTATTTAAGGTATTTTGGTCGTAATGCATGGTGTACCCCACTTAAATGGTGGGTCAGAGAAGTTGATTGTTAGTTATATTTCTGTTAAAAGTGGATGTTTCATACGTTATCATAATTCGGTGGGAGCGCACGTTAAACTATGATAAAATAAGTGGGTTGTAACTCAAAAACTTATTTTAAAATACCAAGGTTTTTCATTTAAATAATTTATCTTTGGCTTACAAAAGATGGCTCTGATTACTAACTAATGACCATATTGCTTTACTAACATGAGAAGAGGTTAGGGCCCCTTCCCAAAGTCAATTGCTCCTTTCTTTACTCTTTCAAACATAAATCAACATCGACATGGCCATTGCCTAATAAATTTGGAGATCATGTACACTACACTTCCATTCCACTCTCCTTTTTCCTTGGCCATAGCATAGTATAGTTGTAGTGTAGTATGAGTCCACATCCATGACTCTAACACAAAGTTTGGTCGCTTCAGTCAAAGGGATGATGTGTGTGCATGGGGTGGGCTCACGAGAGTGAGACCTTGGCATGTTATTAAAGGGTCGCACCACTAACCCACCCACCCAGGACCAGAAGAATGGTCCTTGTCACCAAACACCTTATTTTGGAGATTGGGCCCCTCAGTTTGCTTCTAGTCATCCTCTCACTTCACTCTTCCTTTTTCTTCTTTGGGTGTCGATCTTCGCTAATCTTTCTATTTAAGAACCTCAAAACAAGAGATACCAGTTAGTAGTTCTAACAGAGAAAATTTTGACAACAATACTGCCTAACAGACCGGAAGGTAGCCGCAGTTTAAACCGTGGTACCACGTGTTCTATTCTTATTGGTCGGATTCGAGTGACTGACATTAGCAAGGAAGGTGCTGACATCAGCGACAGAAATTCGACCAATAAAAGAGGGACACGTGGCACCGCGGTCCCCCTTCTGCCCTTTGTACATTTGCGTTTTGACAATTTATAAAGGCAATATAAAAGTTACTCAGAGTTGTACAAATATTTGTAAATTTGTCATTCAAACTTTTTTTTCACTAAAGGATTGTCTATTACGTGTACAGGATTGTCAAATTTTTTGACAGTTCTACCAATATACTGGACTATCAAAAATTTTGACAGTCCTACCGATATAATTTTTGATAGCCAACATAAATCCTGGGTTCAGTCAGAACTGTAAAAATTTTCTTCTGTAGTCATGTATGTTATCAAGACTGTAAAAAATTTGTGCGATCATGTATCCATTATGTAGTGAAATATGTTAAAAATTTTGACAACCCATTATCTTGATAGAACTGTCAAATTTTTTAGTGACACAATTATAAATACTATGACAGTAACGAATAACTTAACGTATTGACTTTACAATAATGGCCAAAAAAAAAAAGTGTCACTCCAAATGACAATTACAACTAATACTTGATGGGTGGCTTTCTTTTTCTTAGATCAAGGTCAAGGCCAATCAGTCTTAAAAAAGTCCTTTTTTTTCCTTTTCTTTTTTGAGTGAAAGATGACAATGGAAGTCAATATCCGTGTCCAGCACGAATTGATGCAGTTTCAAATATCGCTAATGGGTGACCCACCATGCTCAGAATCGAATATAATATAGTTTGATTCATCAAAAATACTCATGAGAGCACGATAGAAGAAAGACTATGCCCACAATTATGCTATAGTTTCACCAGCGAATCATGAATCCCCACAAAAGTCATGCGCAAAAAGATCTACCAAAATAAGCAAAACAAAATCAGCCATTTTTGCACATTGGACCTGTAGTAGCGCCAGTAATCCAAGTGTGTGAGTGGGTGTAACCATACACACATATTCTCGAGCAAACAAACACACATGGACGAAAATATATATTAAGAATATTTAGTAATAGGGTCTCACGTAATAGTGAATATTAGGGTTTGAATTTTGAAATTGTCCAACGTTAGAATTTGGATCTCAAAATCAATGTTTACGTAGACCGATTAATAGTAATTTCAAGACCCAGACATTAACGTTGGATAATTTCGAGACCCAAACGTTGGAGTCCAGTCTGGATTTGGTAATAGCATATTTATGGAGTCCAAATCTGATTAAATATTTGATTTGAATGTCCATAATTAGTGCTTGACTATTTTAGATATAATAGGATTTAAGGGTTTCCTATTTAAGAGATCCTATTATAATCTAAAATAGGATGTTGATGGACTATTTTATGTGTAGTAGGATTCTTATTTGAGGGCTTCCTATTTAAAAATTCTATTATGACTAAAATAGATTTTTCTCATCCTATATATATGGGGTGAGGGTGGAGGCACAAAGCACAGCACAAAAAGTGGAGATTTGAGGTGCTCGTCCATAGAAAATCTAAGAAAAAGTTTCGCACTTTGCTCTTAGGAATTCGTCATCCAAGACAGAAGGAAGAAGAGATCTAATCGAGGGGTCGTCAATTTCAGTTAGGGAGATTGCTACGGGTTGGTGAGCGATTTCAATTATAATTTTTTTTTTCTTCTTAAGTGTGGTGAGGGGTTGAACCGATTAGGGCAAAGGGTTCAACATTAATTTTTGTCAATCTTGTAATTTCATCTGAGTTATGGTGATTGGAATTTGTCCAGGTGACATAATCACCGCCATGTACATGTCTTTATCTGTGCTTGGTGTCCGTTAGACGGGGGTTGGTTATTTCAGGTGGATTAGCCTAAGTTTTTGCTGCGACAACGTCTCAGACAATGTATCGGAGCGCAGGAGGGCATATCCGATTTCCAACGTCTGGTATCAAAGCTTTGGAGGTTCTGGTAACCATGTCTATGGAGCAGATAAACACTCGTATGATCACCCTCACAGGAGAAAACTGGACGATTTGGAAGGCAAGAATGGAGGATCTACTCTGGTGCAAGGACTTGCATGTTCCGTCGGAGGGCGACAACGCAAAGCCAATGGACAAAGCTGCTGAAGACTGAAAACGACTGGATCGGAAGGCCGTTGGATTCATCCACCAATGGTTGGATGATTCGGTGTTTCACCACGTGTCCATGGAGAGTTCAGCAAAAGCATTATGGGAGAAGCTGCATTCGCTGTACGAAAGGAAGACGGCTGGCAACAAGGCGTTTCTTATTCGCCAACTCGTCAACTCGAAGTACACTGAGGGTGCCCCAGTGGCACAACATCTGAACGAGGTTCAGGATATCATCAATCAGCTGTCTGCGATGAAGATGGTGATTGATGATGAGCTTCAGGCCCTACTGCTCTTGAGTTCTCTGCCGGAAAGTTAGGAGACGTTGGTGGTATCAGTGAGCAACTCCGCGCCTGATGGAGTTGTCATGATGGAGGCAGTCAAAAGTAGCTTGTTGAATGAGGAGGTCCGACGCAAGCAGGTGGAATCGTCGCTGGAGTCCGCTCTGTTGACTTTCTACAGGAAAGAAAGACCCAATTCATAGCCGAAGACAGAGGGGAGTTCTCAAAATCTTGCGATTGTGGACCGTAAGGAGGGCTGCTATCACTGTGTAACCCCTTTTTTTGAAAATTTGATAATATTTTTATTTATTTATTTGAATTAAAGAGTGATTTTTAGAATTTTTATAAATAATTATTTAGTTAATTATTACGGTAAAGGATTTTAGTCATGATGGAGTTTTGGAGTACACGGTGACTAGAAAATCGTGGCATGGATAGTGCCATGGCGTGCTTTGGCTAGTGTATTAGCCATAGGGAAGACCGAGCAATAGTGATGTCTTAACTAGGAAAACCAGACCAAGTTGCGACTTAACCTTTACCGAAGATTTATTTATTTATTATATTATTGAGTTTTAGGGAAACCAGTTATACCATTTTAGTCCGGACTGGACCCGAACTGAGCCCGAGCCCATGTAGTCATGCAACACGTCTAACGACATTCGTGTTGATAGTATTTGATATGAGGGTGTTGTATTTCGTTTTAAGGATTTAATGAATATTTTCTAGTATTCGTAATTAATTATTATAAATATTATTATTAGTGATATTCAGTGACTTTTGCATAAAATAGGTCTTCGTACATTTCGAGATTATTAGACTGCGCATAATGGTATATATACACCAATACTGTTTTATTGAATTTTATTATTATTATTATTATTTTATTGAGGTTATTATTATATATATTATTTTATTATTATTGGTATATTATCTTTGTCAATTAAATATTATTATGTATAGTCATAAATATATTCAAATAGGGTATACACTAGGAATCGATAATTTTGGGGTTTCAATTAGATTTTATGGAGATATTATATATATATATATATATATATATATATATATATATATATATATATATATATATGTTAGTTATAAAAAAAAAAAAGAATAGGACTAAAATACCAGCTCAACCCAACGACCCCCCCACAGCCCAAGCAGCAGTCGGCCCAGCTCAGAACCGTCCCCAGCCCGAATATATATATATATATATATATATATATATATATATATATATATATATATATATATATATATATATATATATATATATATATATATATATGTATATGTTAGTTATAAAAAAAAAGAAAAAAGAATAGGACTAAAATACCAGCTCAACCCAACGACCCCCCACAGCCCAAGCAGCAGTCGGCCCAGCTCAGAACCCTGCCCAGCCCGAACAAAACCACCCCACGCGAATCCCAGGCCAAATCCAACTATTCTGTTAACACAGCGCGCATATATATATTCATAGAGAGAGAGATCGAGGAGTTTCTCATAAAACCCTAACTCCCTGCAATCCCCAGGCCTGCGCGCACAGCCCCGACACGGCCAGGCCGTCGGAGAACGCCTGGGCCGGCCAGACAGTGCGCGCGTATAGAAAAGACCGCAGCAGCAGTGAAGTCGGCGAGGGGACTTTCGCAGAGAGTTTTCTCCGCGCTACGGTCAATGAATCGTCGAACCGCTTTCTCTGGTATGATCCTGTTATAACCCTCTTTAATCCCTATTAAATAGTTTAACTTCTAGTGATCCGAGACTAGAGAGAAATCTAGTAGAAGTTGACGAAAAACCTGTTAAAACAGGACACATGTAACAGTCCAAACACCCATATTTAAAGGCAAATTGCCGCCAAGCCGTAGCGATAATTAGAAATCTACTTGAAGTCAGTCCTAGACAACCTATTGGTCTCTGCAACCCAAGTTGCAAAAGTCGATTTTGACGATGGTACGTCAAGAAATCGGATTTCCAAATTCGCGAAAAACCTGTTTTAAAATATTAAAAAATTAGAAAAAAAACTCTTCGACTCGACGTGCGTCCCGCTAATCCGGGCGACGTGGTCGTGGACCAAAAGCATCGAAAGGTGCGTAACGGCTTCGTAGACGTGTGGGCTTTGACGGAATTCAAATTGGTCGCGTGTGCGCGACGAATTTGATGCGTATCCGGCAAAATTCACCATATCGGTCTCTGTGCAAATTTCTCAATTACTTTATGCACGCTCATCAGATCGAGATGAAACTTGCGCCAGCAGGACCGTATCATTTTTCTGGTCCTGTATACCAAGTTTGGTCCTATTCTGAGACAGTTGATTGGATCGCCGTTTTGCGGGCCCCACGATCCAATTCAACGGGCAATTTTGTGCTCGGCCCGCCGAAATCCAACTTTGGACATACGGTTGGATTCGTATCAAAAAATTGGACCTGTAGACATATAGTTTGATGACTTTAGAGACCATTGAATCTGGCACGCTTTTCGGTGCAAAGCGGGTCCAACGGCGGATACCGTTTTGACCCGAAATTACCATTTTGCTCCTGTATCCAGAATTGGACTTAAGGATAGACAATTCTAGCTATTTTGACTATTCTGAGAACAATGGTAATGTCTATTTCAGCATCTGAAGACTGTTGTACGAGTTTTAACTATTGTGGCACACTGATTGGTTTGGATTGTCAGTTTCACCAGCAAAGGACCACAGGCGAGTACAGTTTATTATTTGTTTTCAGTATTGATCTTTACTATACATTAGTGTTTAGTCGATAGATATGTGATTTTAGTTTTTATGTTGATTTATTTCTTTGTGGTGTCGGGGGAAGTGAAGTACCAACGATGTGTGATCTGACCTTAGACCGTGTAGACCGTATTTATTATTGCATTTATTTCTTGTAGACCGTGTAAATTTAGACCGTGTAGACCGTGATTATTATTGCATTTAAACTGTGTAGTTCATGATTATTATTTTGTAGACAGTGTTTATTTATTGTAATATTTTTTGTAGACCGTGTAACTGTAGACCGTGTAATTGTAGACCGTGTAACTTTAGACCGTGTAAACCGTGTCGCATAATTATCCCGAGACCGATCACATATCAAAGGTACTTCAGTCGGTCAGTATTTTATTTTATTTTCTGTTCTTGGTATTTAGTTTTATTTTGTTTTCCTTCATTTATTTTTTGAATCATGTATCTAAAGGCTAACCTCTGTAATATAGTCATCTTCATATAGTGAAACTGCATTCAGTGAATTATACTCATTCCATTCCTAACTGGAAACCAATATTTTTTAGGTTAGCCGTGGATTCACTTAGCATGGAAGATACGGGGGTACTTGCAGACGAAAGCCTAGAGACTAGCTAGATAGTGGAGTTGTAGTCATTCAAATATTTGTACAAGTTTATATTTTTCTGCAAATATGAAACTTGTGAATATTGTAAGTTAAATTAATTATGTGAATGAGCATTATTTATGATTTTGATCTTCATGGCCGTGACAGCGTTCTACCGCCGACACTGCGGCGTAGGCTGGCTTGGACACGTCTCGTATCCATTTAAAAAAAGGTGCGGGTCGTGACAAGTTTTTATGGTGGCCCATGCAGGTCTGTCTTCGCAAATCATGCGAACTCGTGATGGTACTCAAGTTAGTCGTACTATTGCGAGCCTGCGACTAGAAAATGCTCATTCACGAATTAGGAATTAATTTAATTTAAGAGAATGACTAGGACTAGGTGTAGTGTCCCGCTCCTCGCGGTCCACTATGTAATACCTACAGCTTGCTGACTCAGTCTCGAACTGAGTATTTAGGGAAATCCTTACCGGTATCGATTGATCACGGATGAAATGCAATGAACCTTTCCAATTGATGGATTGGCTTCTATTGAAATGAATCCAAGAGTTTTGCTGAATGTTTTCTCTCGCTGCTTGGTTTTGATGAATACGTTTTCGTGTTGGTTTTCGATGATTGGTTTTCATTGTTCGCTTTTATCGCATTTCGCATTCATTCCGAATCTTGAGAGAAAGAGATGAAGTATGATAATCAACTGTTGGTGCTAATTTAGGCCGCGTGAATTGTTCGTGAACGGCGCGTGAAGTCCCTCCTTCTCTCAACTAAGATTCATCTTGGTGAGTTGCTTCAACCGAACAAACATTGATCTGTACGCCTAAGAAAAATGATCTCTAGTCCACTCTATTGCCTTGTCCCAATGATCAACGATACCACATCCACAAAAGATAATAGTAGATAATTGAATTGAATCAAATGCAGGGAATATGTATTGCTACTCTATCTGCTCGATAAGAATGATCATCTAGTTGTCACTAGTATGCTTGAAACAAGTACAGACGAACTTGTACGTGTTGAGATCAATCTGAAGGCATGAAACAAACGTGTCGTATATCTGTGCATAAGTCCAAATGTGTCTTATCTGATAGAATGGCTAGAGCATGCATTTGGTCTCGGACAACTTGTATACAAGGAAAATATTTGTCTCTCGGGTGGTATCTGGGGGCACCTAGAACCGCTCGGCCTAGGAGAGATTAGGGCCTCCATGTGAAAATGGGAGTCGATATTTGAGTCCTTAGCGACGAGCTGAACCAAAGAGTCACAGCGGCTAATCATGGGGATAACCCATGGATCAACATGTAGAATAGTCCACCTGCATGACCCGAATGTCAACTTCAATATCTGCAAGAATGAACATAAATTTCTCATTATGCAAATTGTGCTAACATGTTTTTGTGCTGGGATGACTACCGGCGTGGGTAAGTTGCTTATGATATATTTCTACTATTATGTTCTTATGAATTGTTAAAAAGAACCTAGAGTAGTAGAAAGATCACTAGTAAATGTTAGCTCAACATGTTGATTTAGTGCAGAGATTTACGAGTTCGGTCAAAAGCCGCTCGTCAGTACATGATGTGTGCTGACCCACGTTGTGGGCATCCTTTTCAGAAAGCAAAAGGAGACAGGGGGTATCAAGTGAGGCTCCGAAGCTCGTCTAGCCCAGTAGAGCTCGTGGATCCCCTCGAAGTTTCATTTTCATTCCAGTCAAGTTTCAAGTTTTCATTTCCTTTGAAGGTGTCTTTTCAATTCCAGCTTGTAATAAAGGGATATCATGTATGGACATTGTGACTATTTTCAAAGAGAGTTTCAAGAGAATCATGTAGCCAATATAAGGCAAAAATTTGAGTTCGCAAAGCTTTATACTTGTATTCCTATCAAGTTATCAACAAAAGAAGTATTTCTATTTCAAATCTCTGTGTCCAATATTTGGTTTTCTGCAATGAAATGGGTGCGTACGTGTGTTTTGCTTAACTAGTGGGTACGTACATGTGTTTTGCTTGACTAGTTGTTTTTGTGCAGGTACATGGCCTTGTGCAAGCGTAACTTAGACTTGCACGGCATCACGCCTTAGCGAGGACGATCGATCCCGTAGGGATCCAGGCAAGACGGACGACCCTAGCGGGATCGGGACGTGACACTAGGAGTCCCTTATACAAGTTTACCGATGGATAGTCTAGGCCATGCAATTTAGATGAGAAGTTATTAATTTGGATAAGTTTGCCAGATCTCCATAGGTACACTATTACCTCTTGATATAACGATATGATCCAATGTAGATAGATTATTCACTTGGTAAGACAGGGCTTCATAGAGGTAATGATCTAACCTTGATACATTGTTGAATCCCTTCTCTTTGTATCTTAAGATATCATCCTTATATCTTAGTCGAATTGCCTATTTAGTTCCTATTTGCCCTAGGAATTATTATTTTGTATAAATTCTGATTATGTAATCCCCATACGAACCTCGAGTTAGTTTCGATCCAAAGTTTTTCCTCAATGGTTTGAATATACCTGAAATAGATACTAGAATGTTTGTAACTCTTTTGTCCTAGGTTTGTTTCTCCCTGTTCAATCTTTCATTTTAAAGGGTTGTGACTGATAGGACAAATACTTACGCCTTATTTCATAGTCAACTTGTTTCAATCTCTAGAAGCTCATAAACTTTTACAAACATAGTTAAAGGAATGTTAGTTAACTCATAATGGCAGGACAGCAGCGCACTGTCGCCATTTATTTGAATTATGGAGACTATGGATTCACTGCAGCCAGCAGCGCACTGGCAAGGCACGACCCCTAGAGTTGAAATTGGTTTAAGAAAATATAGGTTATAGAATATTGCTAAACTATAGCTAGTGGTCCTCTTTTGACCGTAGTCACCCTTGTGTCAATCTAAGGAAGAGTATCGGGTAGCATATCACCCTGAAATCACGAATCCAAGGGTTTACCACAGCCCGAGTATACGGGCGAGGCTGAAGAGATCTAAGAAGGAGGGATGTCATACGTAGAACCAATCTAGGGAGACGGAGGAAAGCAGGCAGTATTCACGGTGGAAGAGATCCAAGAAATGGTCGGATTCTGGACATTGATCCTTTATGTCCTAGGTGATTGGCCGTTTTACGGTCATATAAGAGCGTATGCGGCTAGAGTATGGAGGCCGAAGGGGAGTAAGAAATTCTTTGCACGTGAAGATGGATTCTTTTTCGTCAAGTTAGGTCTCTTGGAGGACGCAGATCGCATCTTGCATGGAGGACCGTGGACGTTCGATGGGCGGCTCATTATTCTTAAGGAGTGGAAACCGAATCCTAAATGTGAACGTGATGTGCTACATACTATCCCGATCAGGATTCGATTCTCGGGATTACCAATTCAGTATTGGAACAACTCTATGATAACAAAACTGGCTAGCATTATAGGGAACCCTATCAAAGCAGATGAGGTTACGATAACAAGAACTATGCTGCAGTATGCACGGGTATTCGTGGAGATCGAAGCAGGGATCTAGCTCCCACGGGAAGTTCTGTATGAAATCCCCACGTGCGAGATATTCTCACAAGTTGTTGATTATGAATGGGCTCTACCTAGCTGTCAAGCCTGTAAACTGTTTGGCCATCTGACGAGCAACTGCCCAACCAGAGCGGCGAGGAATGCAGATCTTCAAAGGCAAGAAAGGGCGAACGAGCAAGGGAGGGATAATATACAGAGACAAGCCCCGACAAGCAAGAATCTGGCGGACACAGAAGAAACCAGGGTGGCAGTTGGACAGAACGGGTGCACGGGATTGGAGGCAGCAGTAGTTCTCCCCATGCCTAGCAGATTCATTAAAATCTTGGGAATGCAGCAAGGGGACAGAGCGGAGCCCTCCGCGGCCAGCATGGATGAAGGAGAATATAATTTTGCACCAGAAGAAGGCATGGAGAAGACCGGTACAGGTAAGGATATAGTGGTATTCCAATCCCAAAGCATTACCAAGACCAAAAGACGAGCGCTGACGAACGGAAAGGGGCCCAAACACGCTGGAGGGATCGACAAGGAACTACCTAGCAGGAAGCGTCAAGCTCGAGTCAACATGGAGAAAGAACAACCACCTTTGACCCCCTCAAACATGGACAAACAATCCACAGAATTAGATCGAACAAGGGAAGAGGGAGGATTATGCTTAGTAGTCGACAATCCCGAATGGCGTTGTCATCTAATAAACTAGAAGAACAAGGAACCATCTACCAGTACTAACAGCCAGCAAAGGGAAGGAGGCCAGTCATCATCCCAAGATTCTAGCGGCCAAGTGGTGGGGGGATCATCAACTGTACCAAATCAATGACGATTATATGCTGGAATATTCGGGAGGGGTATTCGATAGGGAGATGGAGAGAAGTGTGAAGTCGTCTAAGGGAGAAGAAGTGTACAATAGGTGCCTTGATCGAAACCAAGATGAAGACGCATCGCCTATTAGCGAGAAGGACGCCAAATAACTGGGATCAAGCAAGCAATCTAGATCTGTGCGACATGGCCCGAATATGGGTTATATGGGACAAGGCACACTGGCAGGGTCGAGTACTCTATTCCTCTGAGCAGATTGTGGCTATATCGTTTACACACCAGGGTGGTCTTCAATTCATATTGGGAGTCATCTATGGTCACAATGATATAAGAAAGAGAGATATTCTCTGGCAGGATATAGCGTACATCAGCAAAGTGGCTGACACCAACCCCCCACTTCCTCTAGTGGTAATGGGCGACTTCAACACCATATTACATCAACAAGAAAAGATTGGTGGTCGGCCTGTTCCTGATGCTGTACTATACGACTTCCAGAGCTGCTTACTGAGGACAGGGCTTCAGTAATTAACCAGAGTAGGCCACTTATGGACATGGAATAACAAATCGGATTGGAAACATGTACTCTGTCAGTTGGATCGAGCAATCGGCAATGGACGGTGGTTCGACGTTTTCCCTCACGTCCCGGTAGAAGGCCTTGTGGCGGGAACTAGTGACCACTCACCACTCCGTCTTCTTTTGGCTGGAGGACGAACGCAAAAAGCATCCCCGTTCAGATACAACAACGGGTGGCACCTAATGCCAGAGTATGGGAAAGCGGTGTCCAGAGGCCTCCAAACGGAGACGGAAGGGCGTAGACAATTTTGCGTTATACAAATTCTCAAGGCGGTAAAACAGGAACTCAAGGGGTGGGTGAGGCGACGGTCAAGTGATGCATTAAAAAGAAAAACTAATGATCTACATGCCCTACAGAAGGCCCTCCAACAAGATCCGCTCAATGAGGAGCTCATGAAGGTCGAATGCTCCCTTGTGTCGGAGGTGGGGAAGCTCCAGCTTGCAGAAGAAATATCCGCGACGCAGAGGGCAAAGTGTGATTGGCTAAAAAGCGACGACAGCTGCACCAAATTCTTCTATAGCGTCATCCGCACTCGACAACTTCGCAATCGAATTCAGTAGCTCATTGATCCAGAAGGTAAGGTGGTAAACACGGCAGACAACATTCGTAATACAGCTGTCAGGTATTACACGGACCTCTACAATCAATCTCATTATCCGACTAACTTTTCTAAACTTGTCTATAAGAAAATTTTGACCAGAGAGGGAAATAATAGACTTCTAGCGCCCCACGAATGGAGGAGATAGAGGCCATTATTAAAAAGGCTGATCCAGATAAAGCCCCCGGCCCTGATGGGTTTGGGAGTAAGTTTTACAAGATCCACTGGACTGAATTGAAGAAGCACATCCTGGGAGCGGTTACTGATCAGTTCTTCGCTAGAGAAAAACTTCTGAAAGAAATCAATCATACATTCCTTATCTTGATCCCCAAGAAAGAAGGAGCGGCAGAGCTGACAGACTTTCGCTCGATCGCCTGTTGCAACTATATTTACAAGATCATTACAGGGATTATGTGCAAGCGAATGGAGGAGCTGATGCCAGATCTCATATCTCGAAATCAAGCGACATTTGTCAAGGGAAGATCCATCTCGAAGAATTCTTTACTGGCCAATGAGTTCGTACGGGAGTTCAATAAACCAGGCGGGAGAAAGGCTGTCTCAAGCTGGACATCCATAAGGCATATGACTCAGTAAATAGAGATTTTGTGTGTGCATCTATGGAAGCGATGGGATTCTCGGAAGTATGGGTAGCCCGAATAAGAGAATGCATTTCGAACGCCACATTTTTCATTCTCATCGAAGGCCGACTGTATGGTTATTTCGGGAGCAGTCTAGGGCTCAGACAGGGGGACCCACTCTCCCCCTACCTATTTACCTTCGTCATGGAATACTTCTCGTGTCTCATGGACGAGGCGGTTGCACGGGGACATATACAGCCACTATACAAGTCTGTTCAACCGCACGTAAGTCACTTGATTTATGCTGATCATCTTCTTGTATTTCTTGTTCCTAAGCAGGAGGGGATACGGACAAAGAATGAAATCATGAAAAGGTTCGGACATCTTACCGGATTTCAACTCAATAAGGATAAAAGCCAAGTCTACTTTAGCAGCTCATGTCCAGAGAAAGAGGAGAGTGCCTTCACGCTGGGGGTACGACAAGCTGAATTACCAGTTAAATACCTAGGAATTCCGCGGTCGACTAATTATGCGCGGGAGAAAAATTGTCGAAGTCGGGTAGATTATGTGCAAAAACGTATCGAGGGATGGCAGGCGCAGTGTTTATCCTTTGGTGGCAGAATAAAACTCGTCAGATCAGTAGTCTCATCTATAATGAAGTACTGGTTGCAGTCCATTCTCTTACCAAAAGTTACCTTGCACATAGTGGAACGTCAATGTGCGGATTTCTTATGGAAGGGGGGTCTACCGGACATAGCCTGGGACAAGCTGTGCACGCCAATTGATGAGGGTGGGTTCAGACTTCAGTCGTTAGAGGACATGCAGGAGATAGCAGGGATCAAGTTAATTTGGAAATTCCTAAAAGGTAAATCTCTTTGGGCGGAGTGGCTAAACAACTGTTACTTAGGCGGTAAGAACTTCTGGACGTACAGTTTATCCAACAATGAGTCCATCACGTTCAAAAGCATCCTTCGACTTCGGAGAACCATCAAGCCAAAAATCACACGTATCTTTGTTGACGGAAGGAAGACCGATCTATGGCTTGTTCCATGGATTGGACATGAGTCTTTACTCCAAATTATAGGCAACCATATGATAGAGGAAGCATACCGAGGAGAACGTGTAAGCTGCATTATAGAAGACAGCCATTGGTGTCCCGAGAACCATCGCTGGGCTCGACAAGCCAGCCTGGCCATTAGGGCGGTGCTGATAGATAGTCGGGGAGGAGAGGATAAGTGGGCTTGGGCAGATAACTTGGAGACCGAGTTCGCTGCTCTCGCCACATATCACAGGTTCTGGACGCCACAAGCTAAGGTGAAGAATTCAAACGTTGTATGGAAGGCTGGAGTCCTGCAGAAAATGCAGATATGTATGTACAAGTTGACCCAACAGGTTGATCCGATTCGGGGTACAAATTTCAGATCTGAAATGCGCACTGTGCAACCAGGAGGCAGAAACGTTGGAACATATCTATTTCGATTGCCAGTCTCCAAATTTATATGGCAAACCCAATGGAACAAAATAGGATTACAACCAACTCAAGAGGTGAACATAGAAGAGATCATCAGCTTAGTGCGAGGAAACAGAGGGCGGGGAGCTGAATGGTTTCGAGAAGCATGCACCAGAATTGCTGCTATGGTATGGCATATATGGAAGGAGAGAAATATGAGGGTGTTTGAAGGACAGAGCACGACTCCAATAGGCTTGTTGCATAATATATACTTTGACATAGAATGTACGGGGATGACTTTATAAGCCCCCGAATATAAGAACGGTATTTTATCAATAAGAATTTTAACAGGTTCATATATATATATATATATATATATATATATATATATATATATATATATATATATATATATATCTATATATATATATTTTTTGAAGAAATGGGTACTTGTGGCGAACTCGCCTCCATTATATATATATATATATACCTTTGAAACGATTTAAAAGTAAGACATTCAAGCCGTACGTATATCATATATTTAAATACATTAAAAATAATAAAAGATAACTAAACAACTTACCTAAATATTCTATTAATCATTTAAAAAACTTAAGTAAATATTTAACTATGTAATATAATTTAATTATAACTAATAATTTAACTCAAATGGTTAAGGTGAAAAATATTTTTATTGGTTACTGAGTTCAGTTCCTAGAAATGACAATTTTTATTTAATTTTTTTCGCACGCTGTGTGTGTCATATATGTAATTCTGTTCTTGGATCCAAGCCTTTGAAAAGTTCTTAAACGGCAACTCCGACAATTGCGAAGCCCCTTAATTTCTAAGTGGTGGGAGAATCAAAGAGGACAATTGGCAGGTCAAGTCCGGGCCACAGACATAAATTCTTCAAGCAAATAAATCGATGGTAACTATGACAGTTCGACTAGAGAAACTCAAATAATAATTTATAATATGAATGTGACATATGAATTATCATAATATTAAAAAAAAAATTATTCTCTAGTTCCTGAAAAAAGATAAAAAAAATTTTTTAGATATATGTAATCCAGCTGTTGTTAATGGCGGAACCATGGAGTTCACATCGATCGCAATCAAATGCAACATTAATTCCACTTAGGTAGGAATGTCAACGAGGGAAATAGTGTCTTCGATGTTTGAGAATCTTTTTCTAAATTTAGAGCAATGATATGGCAATTGGAAGAATGTGGTTCACGTAAAAAGCTCAAACAAACAAACATATAATATTTCCAAACCTAATAGATAATTCCACTCCAGCTTCAGGAATCTTACATTGTCATTCACCACCAGCAGAGAATGGGAATGGGGTTCTTTTCTTACATAATGAAGTCTCCACCGAAAAAGACAAAGAGTTCGGCCTGCATCGAACTTTCCTTCGCTTTCTTAATGAGTACCATTTTAAAGGGTTGAAACTTGAAAGCAAAAAAAAAAAAAATAATAAAAATAAAAATAAAAATAAAAATAAATAAATATATATATATATATATATATATATATATATATATATATATATATATATACATATGTTGTACACCTATGTTGCGATCAATCGTTATATATATATATATATATATATATATATATATATATATATATATATATATATATATATATAAACGATTGATCGCAACATAGGTGTACAACATATATATATATATATATATATATATATATATATATATATATATTTTATATATATATATATATATATATATATATATATATATATATATATATATATATTTTATATATATAAAAAAAAAAGTATATATATATATATATATATATATATATATATATATATATATATATATATATATATATATGTTGTACACCTATGTTATATATATATATATATATATATATATATATATATATATATATATATATATATATGTTGTACACCTATGTTATATATATATATATATATATATATATATATATATATATAACATAGGTGTACAACATATATATATATATATATATATATATATATATATATATATATATATATATATATATATATGTTGTACACCTATGTTATATATATATATATATATATATATATATATATATATATATATATATATATATATATATAACGGATCGGGAGCGAGAGCTCCGTCTCTCTCAACCGTTGGATTGAGCGGACGTGCGCACGGACTCCACGCGGCCCGCTCAATCCAACGATGCACTAGGGGGGCTCCCTCAGGACTTCGGGAGCAGATCTTTTGATCCGCTCGCCCCACGCGTGTGTGTGTGTGTGTGTATATATATATATATATATATATATATATATATATATATATATATATATATATATATATATATATATATAGAGAGAGAGAGAGAGAGTGGTCTAGAACCAACCGGCTGGTTTTGTATTATAGAATCAACCTATGTTGTACACGTTTGATTGGAATTACATGGTTGAGATTAAATAACTTAAAAAGGTGGTGGGGTCTACACCTTTTAATCTCAACCACTAAATTCTAATCCAATCCATAAAACATAGGGTGGTTCTATAATACAAAACCAACCAGCTAGTTTTGGAACATTTCTGTGTGTGTGTGTGGAGCGGATCGGGAGCTCCACTACCGGAGTCCTATCCCTCTGAACCGTTGGATTAAGCGGACATGCACGCGGGCCCCATTGTGGCCCACTCGATCCAACAGTGCACTGGCGAGGAGGAGGGGGGGGGGGGGAAGGGAGGGCGCTCCCGCGGGTCTTCGGGAGCTGGTCTTTTGATCCGCTCGCCCCACGCGGCCCGGTTGATCCAACGGTGAATTGGGGGGGGGGGGTGCTCCTGCGGGGCTTTTGATCCTCTCCCATATATATATATATATATATATATATATATATATATATATATATATATATATATATATATATATATATATATATATATATGGGTAATTTTATTGCTAAAGTAACATAAACTCATACAAGGTTAGGCGTCCAATGCGGACACACCCATTCTCTTTACATCACCCTCAATATTATGAAGTATGCCAGTAATTGAAGTGTCGGAGCCTTCAAAAATTTGATTATTGCGCTCTCTCCAAACGTGCCACATTGCAGATGCCAGCCGCGCACATACCTCCTTGAACCATACCATTCCCCTTCTTCGAGCTCGCCCGATCCTGTGTATATATAGTAGAGGCAACATCATTCCCGCCATCGCCACCCAATTTCAATATCAATTCATGCTTATTCCAGATATCCTGGGAGATTACACATTCAAAGTATAGATGACCAATAGTCTCATTAGCCCGAGCGCACAGAACACAGCCCAAATCCCCCGCTTGAATGCCAGTTCTGTTAAGTCAGTCCCGTATAAGTAGTCTCCTCAGATGGAATTTAAATATACAGTATTGCATCTTACTGGCTATACCTTTCATCACACTATATCAGCAAACTCCTACATCTTCCGAACACCCCTCACTTGATTGTAGACTACCCGGAACTCAAATTCTCCTTGCTGATTGGCCCCCCATATCCAAGCATCTTCCCCAATTCCCATCTGTAAGGATCCTCTGGATTTCCTGAACCGTGCGTCCAGGAAGTTGTCGTCCCTCAGTTGGGAACGAAGCACGGAAACCGTTCCCCCAAACCAGAGAGTTCTGCGAGAGAATCAAGCAAAATACATAAACCAAAAATGTTAAACACAAATCCCAAACCCACAATACAAGAAAAAAAGCTTTTCTTGACGGTGATTCCCCGTCAAGAAATGGGTATCTTGACGGTTGCGGATCCGTCAAGTAGGCCGGAGTCAAGAAAAGCCCCCTCCTTTTCGTGACGGTCATTGGCAAGACTTTTCTTGACTATTTTTTGGCCATCATACGAAGTAATTTTCTTGACTGTTTTTAGCCGTCAAGATAGCAGTTTTTAGAAACCGTCAACGTAGGCAAAAAAAATTTTTGACTCCGGCCTAGATGACGGCCTTTAGCCGTCAAGAAAAGCATTTATTTTGACGGACAAAACCCGTCATGAAAAATATGAATTCACGGCTATTATGCAGCATGATTTGAATTAAAATTGACGTTTGACAACTGTCAAGAGAAGCTATCCAAAGTACCGTCAAGAGAAGCTTGCCAAAATTCTGTCAAGAATTATATAATATTAATCAAACACCCATAATATCAATCCAGAAGCTACACACATCAAATTATATAAAATCTAAATTTTATATTAACAAACTGTATTGTTCATATAACAAAAACTTTCAATACGCATCCCACCACATGTATTCTTCACTTGTCCAACCATAACATAATCCAACCATAAAGTACACATATCCCGCATCTGTTGTTTCCATACCACTTAAACATCCAAACCACAAACATCCATGTATTACTTGTCACCATAAAACATATGTTGGAAAAGAAATGCAGAAACCTTTCCCCAAACCGGAGAGTACCTGCGAGAGGACCGAGCAATACAACGCACGAACCCAAAAACAAACACACAAAACAATCCACGCAGACACAGAGAATTTTTGACGTGGAAAACCCTTACGGGAAAAAACCACGGGACGATCGGAGTCCAACCCTGAGAAGTCTCCACTAATGGAATAGAAGAATTACACCCTCTACAAACTCCTCCCGATCCAAATCGGATCCCAACAACACTCAGAAATAAGAACAATGATTACAAGGCCACGAAGAGCGAGAACGACGAGTAGAGATTACCCGAACACGATCTCCTTCGAATAGCGACCTTCAATCCTCCGTCTTCTTCTCCGAAGTTGCAATGACACTCTTGCCTCCTTCACTCTCCAAGTTGTGTTACGTTGCGTTATGAATTAGGGTTTGGAAATCCCAACTTAACTCCCCAATCCCGCAACCAACCTGGACCGTTGGATTAGATCCAGTGGTGAAAAGTCACCCTAAAATCCGCTTCAGCCCCCGACGACACAGAGTTCGGCCAGAACTCTGTGTCGGGCAACCAGCACTGGCCGACCACATTCTGGAATGGGGAGGCAGAGTTCGGCCAGAACTCTGCCTGGGGCAGAGTTCGGCCCGAACTCGGCCTGGGGCAGAGTTCGGCCCGAACTCGGCCCCTCTGCTTCTAGCAGCTCCCTGTAGCTCTATCAGCAGCCCCGCTTCCTTCCCGAGCTTCTTCGACACACGAACGGCGCTCGTCGCACTCCGGGGTCTTCTCCACATAGGTTGGGAGCCCCAACCACTCCAACAAATCTCCTCCTTCACAACTATGGGGAGGATGTCGTCATCCCGACGATCTGCCTGCAGTACTCAAACTTCCCCCTTGGTAGAATCTTCGTGAACATATCAGCTCCGTTGTCATCTGTATGAACCTTCTCAAGCTCCGCGTCCTTCTTCTCAACCACATCCCGTATCAAATGATACCGAGTCTCGATGTGCTTGGACCGTCTATGAAACGTCTGATTCTTCACAAGGTGGATAGCACTCTGACTGTCGCAAAGCAAAGTATACTGCTCTTGCTTCAGTCCCATTTCCTGCAACAGCTTCTTCATCCATAACAGCTCCTTGCAAGCCTCCGTCGTCGCAATGTACTCTGCCTCTGTCGTCGACAAGGCAACACACTTCTGCGACCGCGACTGCCACGACACTGCTCCTCCCGCAAACATCATTACGTAGCCTGAAGTCGATCGTCTCGTGTCTACATCTCCAGCCATATCAGCGTCGGTATACCCAACCAGCTTCGGCTCGTCACCACCAAAGGAAAGTCTCCAACCAGCAGTGCCCTGAAGATATCGTAGAATCCACTTGACCGCATTCCAATGTACCCTTCCAGGATTTGAAAGATACCTGCTAACCGTACCAACTGCATGAGCAATATCTGGCCTCGTACACACCATGGCATACATAAGGCTTCCTACAGCTGAGGCATATGGAACCCGCTCCATATCTTCCTTTTCGTCCTCGGTAGATGGACACTGCTCCTCAGTGAGCTTAAAGTGAGCCGCAAGAGGGGAACTCACTTTCTTCGACCCGTCCATCCCGAAATGCTGAAGTACCCGGTGAATGTACTTCATTTGGGACAAGTGTAGCAGCTTGGACTCTCTCTCTCTCGGCTGATCTCCATCCCAAGAATAGTCTTTGCTGCGCCCAAATCCTTCATAGAGAAGGCCGCGCCCAGTTGGCGCTTCAGCTCCGCTATCCTAGTGGCATTCCGACCCACTAATAGCATATCATCAACATAGAGCAATAAAATGATAAAATTATCATCGGCAAAATATCTCACAAATACACAGTGGTCCGACGTCGTCCGTGCATAACCATGCTCCCCCATAAACGACTCGAACTTCCTGTACCACTGCCTCGGAGCCTGCTTCAGACCATACAAGCTCTTCCTCAACCGGCAGACCAAACGTGACTTGCCCTTCTCACAGAATCCCTCCGGCTGCTCCATGTACAACTCCTCCTCAAGATCACCGTAGAGGAATGCCGTCTTCACATCCATCTGCTCGACCTCCAAGTCGAGACTGGCTGCTAATGCTAGCACCACCCGAATAGACGAATGCTTGACGACAGGCAAAAAGATCTCATCATAATCCACGTCTTTCCGCTGACCGTAGCCTTTGACTACCAGCCTCGCTTTGTATCGAGGGCGAGTAGCATCATCCGTCTGCTTCACTCTAAACACCCATCGATTCTTCAAAGCCTTCTTGCCCTTTGGCAACCGCACCAGATCATAAGTGGAATTGGTGTACAAGGAACTCATCTCCTCCTGCATAGCCTCCATCCACTCCTGCCTGTGTTCGTCTTCCATAGCCTCTGCAAAACTTTCGGGCTCTCCTCCGTCAGTCAATAGCACATACTCATCCGGTGAGTATCTCGTAGATGGTCGACGATCTCTGTCGCTCCTTCTCAGTGGAGCCACTGGTGCTGGCTGTATACCGACAGCGTCCTCCCCTTCAGGAACTGCCTCCCCGGCATGCTCATCCTCCTGAGGGACACCCTGACCACCATCAGCAGGCTGATGATCAAGGTTGGGAGCAACTCCATGTACTGGCTCCCCCATAACTGGATCCTCTGCGATGTCCTCTGGAAACTGCTCGAAGCGAAATGACTCTAACTCGGGCAATTCCTCAGCCTCAGAAGGCGTCTCGGAATCCTGAGTGTTGGTCATGGTCTGATCCTCGACGAACACCACGTCCCTGCTTCTGTAGAGCTTTCTTCCCACCGGGTCGTAGAGTCTATAGCCAAACTCATCCCGACCGTAGCCGACAAAGACGCATCGCCTCGTCTTCGGCTCAAGTTTGGTCCTCTCGTCCTTCGGTACATGCACGAAGGCCTTACAACCAAACGCCCGCAGGTGATTGTATGACGGCTCTTTGTCGTACCATACTTTGTCAGGCACATCATCCTGCAAAGGAGCACTAGGAGACAAATTAATAACATAAGCAGCTGTGAGAAGAGCCTCACCCCAATAACTGCCCGATAAGTTTGCTTCTGACAGCAAACACTGTACCCTCTCCATCAGTGTCCTGTTCATGCGCTTCGCTACACCATTGAGCTGAGGTGTCTTTGGCGGAGTCTTCTGGTGTCGTATCCCTTGCTCTCTGCAATATGCATCAAAGGGACCGATGTATTCGCCGCCATTGTCGGACCGAACACACAACAACTTCTTGCCCGTCTCCCTTTCAACAGAGGCCTGAAATTCATTGAAAGTAGGCAGCACCTGATCCTTGGTCTTTAAGGCATAGACCCAAACCTTCCTGGAATAGTCATCAATAAAGGTTACAAAGTAAGAAGCACCACCAAGAGATTTTACCTTCATAGGACCGCAGACATCCGAGTGAATCAACTCGAGCAACGCCGGCTTCCTCGAACTTGGGTGACTTTGGAAAGATATCCTATTTTGCTTCCCAGCTAAACAGTGCGTGCACTTCTCCAACTTTGTAGACTTGAGCCCCGGAATCACCTTCCTGTTCACCAAGTAGCTCATCCCCTTCTCGCTGATATGGCCGAGCCGCCTGTGCCACAACTCGGTAGACGCACCACTGACTGTGTTCACCTCCTGTGCCCCCTGTGCGCTCCCCTCCATATCACTACAAAAAAGTAGGCTTTTGGGACGACACTATTAGAAACGCTAGTCAAAAACGTCCTAAACAATTAGTTTTGGGGACGACTATATTTTCTGTAACAAAAAAATACTATTATTTGGGACAAATTTAAAAATGGATCCCTTATTTGAGACTATTAAAAAAATTTGTCCCAAATAAATTATACTACCGTCCCAAATAACTCGGCAGGAATCCATTATTTGGTGGCTTATTACCAAATTTTTGGAGAAACGTTTGGATCCAAATAAAAAAATACCTTCTCTTCAAACATTTTAGATCTCAATCAAAAACACCATCTCTCTCTCTCCAACCCTTATCTCCCATAAACCCCCAAAATTCCTGCTCTCTCATCATCCACATCTTCCAAAACCCACAAATGTCCCGCTCTCTCTTTTCATCATCATCTACAGGCTCTCTCCTCCACATCTCCCAAAACCCCCAAATCCTTTCCTAACCCTAACCCGCCCAAAACCCTAACCTTAGAAACCCTCCATCATTAAAACCCCTACAACACAATGGGAACATCGATGGTGCCAAGATGGTGAGAGGCTTTCTCTCGAGAACTTTCTTTCTCTCTAACTCTCTAACTCTTTCTCTCTTGATCTTAGGTTGTTGCTCAAAAAGTGAAGGAAGCCGAGATCACAGAGCAAGACTTGTTGCATCTGGTATGAATTTTGAGCAGTTTTCTACAATTTTTATGGAGTTTTTCTTGCATTTTTATTTCTAGGTTTGATCGACGCAAGAGCAGGATTCACTGCTCGTAGTAATTTTTGTGAGTTTCTATGTTTTTATGGATTTCTCTCTAAATCCTAGGCTTAAGTTGTCACGTCAAAAATAGATATATTTTAATGAACTTGGGAGGAATTGTGATAGTTCCAATTTGATTCTGAGCACATCAAGGCGTGATTTTAATGGCAAAAGTTTGAGTTTTTTTTAACGTTACATTAACTGAGATCGAGCTCGAACTTGTGAAACTCTAACCAACCCAAGCAGACCCTTAAGTTGTAAACAAAAAAAAACCCTTTTTTATTACTGATACTATATATATATATATATATATATATATATATATATATATATATATATATATATATATATATATATATATATATATATTTGTAGATAAAGATCCAGTTCTTGATCGAAAGGGCCAAAAATGGAGAGTGAAGATAGCAATTCTTCGAGTGCTCCTCCGAGAAAGGTTCTCAATTTTCTTTGATGAATATTTCAACACATGTATGTACCATATGCTCATGAACTTTCTTTTTTTTGAGTTTTTTCAGCCTAGATTCATGCCGAAGATCCCCGCCCGGAAACAGCAACCCAAGCCCACCGGTCCCAAATCGTACTTCCTATCAATTTCAACTCAATTCTCTATAGTATTTTAATTTCTTGAATTTATTCTTAGCTCGCAGAAATGAAATTCTTGGATATATATATATATATATATATATATATATATATATATATATATATATATATATATATATATATATATATATATATATATCCAAGAATATATATATATATTATATATATATATATATATATATATATATAATATATATATATATATATATATATATATATATATATATATATATTCTTGGATATATATATATATATATATATATATATATATATATATATATATATATATATATATATATATATATATATATATATAGGGAGCTGGCTGAGACGAAGATAGATGTTGATAAGGAGCTCCTGGCGAAGCTCAACAATGCGATGGTACTTTGAATTTGCTCTTTTTGTTTGTTTGTTTGTTTGTTTTGGTTTGAATGAATGGATACCTTGTTTATATCACGTTCTTTAACAGTCTCAGGATGGTTACGGCAGGAGAAATCCCAAATGGGACACTAAAGGTACTATGGATGTGCTAATGTCATCCTACAGTTATTTCTTTTGTGATACATGAAAGTATCATTGCATATTAGATCTTTATTTGAATGGTATCTCTATATCATATTTATGCTCTATAGAATATGATTCGTGTATCATTAGGCTGCTCATATTTAGTCATAATGTTCGTAGTATGATTGGAGAAGGTCATCCTTAACTTAAGCTTTGTAGTACGGATATGTCACACAAGATGTGTTTCCATTTTCTGAAACTAAGACACACATTGACAGAACCCCTTCCCAATTGGTTGAGATTATGAGGGGATCAAACATAATTGGCCATGAAAACACAAATTGACAGCACAAATTGGGAGAAGAATTGAACTAGGGTTTATTCACAGATTCAAGAATTGAAAGAATGTTTACAAAGGAAAGGAATGTTTACAAAGGAAGTAAAATATAGAAAAAAAAACAAGATTACAACATCACGCCTCTCTTCTCACTAGCCAACTTATTTATAGCCAGGGCTTAAATGTCTAACTAACCTATAACTAACTACTAACAGTAATGACTAACTGTCACTGAGCTTGACGGCCTTTTTCCACTTAGTCTGGTAACTCTTTTGTTCTCTTGGTAACTCCTCGAGCTGCAGAATGACTGAGAGTGACTGAACTGATTCTTTGACACTCTGATACTCTAAGGGTGAGTTCCCAGATTGACTGAATTGAGTTTGTGAGCTTGGCTAATGCCTGATGAGTCTGATACTCATCAGTGACCATCAGTGAAGTCTGATACTCTGGCTAATGACTGATACTCATCAACCGAAGCTTTCCTTGAGTTTGTGAGTTGGCTAATTGTCTCTTGTGAGCTTGGGCTAATGTCTGATACTAGAGGGCCTGCATTAATATCCTCCCCTTATTTTGACCTTGTCTCAAGGTCAAAGTTAGGAAAATTCTTGATGATTTTTTCACAAGGCTCCCATGAAACTTTAGTAGGACTACTATCCTTCGACTGAACCAGTAAATCGACATGAGCCTTTCATTTTTACCAAGTTTTCATAACGTGACAACATATATTTGCAAGGTACTTGGCATCGAGAAAACCATCATTCTTCAAATTCTCACATCCGCTAGCAGCTTCTGGATAGTAGTCTGCCAGACAGAGGGCTCTGGCCAGATTGATTGAAACAGCAACACAATAAGATATAGTGGTCTCAATGGAATCATGAGCAATATTTAGAGCACATCGTGACTGTCGATAAGCAGCTAGAACAGATTGATAATCAGATCGTGCTTTAGCATGTTTGTGCTCGTTCTATGCTGTTAGGGAAGAGACTATATAGGAGCCCTTAAAACTGTTTCATAAAATATACTATTTTTTTATTTACTCCCCATTTTGACTGGAAAGGGTTTGATGATGGATGGGCTTATTATATAATTTTGTGCTTATTCTCAGTTCTGGACTATTTTTACTGTAATTGTAGCATGTTAAGTTTATTTAATGAGCATAAAAGATGTTGGTCATGCAATAATCTTTGCAGTCTGAACGTTGTAAGATACTCCATGAGCACATCACTATGAGTTGAAATGTACTGCCAATTTCATTCAGAACTCACATCTAAGTTATGTTTTCTTTCATTGTTATTGTTAAGTCTCTGTCGCAAATCACTTTTCCATGAGTCTGAGGTCCCAACTACTTATAACTAACCATATTTTTGGCTTATTCATGTGTTTCCAAGTAGCCGATGCTGCTGGCAGCCATAGATGTGGATCGGTTTGTCAATGGTTGAAGGTTTCATTACTAATACTGGTATGTAATGTTATCCTAAGAACAGAGTGCATGTCCTATTGTTTCTTGTTTGTCTCTCCATCACTATTTTAAAGTAGTCGGTGCTATCTAGTGTATTAAAATATGTGGCAGTGTTAACAGTGTAGTGTAGCTAAGAGTGTGTTATAAGTGGTGTGTTGCATGTGTGTATTTGAGTGTATGTGAGCAAGGGAAGGTAAACTGGGACTAATGTCCAGCAGTGAGGAGAGGGATTTGAATGTGCATACATGCACATGTGTTGCTCCTGTACACAGGAACTAATGCCAACATTTTGCTGTACAGATCCCTGCACATGTGCAGCACAGGCCTGTGCACAACAGGGGATAGCATGGGGTACCTGTTTGCCTACTAATTATAAGCTAAACTATATGTAGGAGCCTATATTCCCAACTGCTAAATCTCTCTACACTAGTATGCCTCTACAAAATCTGAAACCCATCTACCTAGCTGGACCAAGGTTGGACAAAGAACTACCCAAACCCCCAAATCGATTTTCTAATTACTGAACATCACATGGTTGATTCAAATAACTGCCTTAGCTCTTATTTCTTGATTTCTGAACCCAGTGTACATTGTTGGTGAACTATCTTTTGTTATTCTTTGTTGATTTTAGGTAGTAGGGAAATCTAGTTTGGTGGTTTGGGATTGGCAAACTGTAATATTATCCCAGAACAAACTGATAGGACAAAGATTGTGACACAATGGCATCATTTTGATCCCCCAGTGCTGTGAAAGTAAAGTGGGCTAGAAATAATAACCATGGTTTAAAGTATCGGCCGATCCCAATACTCATAGGAATGGTCCGATACCGATTCCGATACCGATATTTTGAATATTGATAATAACATCTTCTGATTTTTTTCAAACTTATTTGTATTCAGACTTCCAAATAACTTCTTTTCCATACAAACATGATACAAATTCATGTTCAACTTATCTTACACTGGTAATAAAGCATACATACAGACCAAATAGCTTTTTTCCCATACAAACAAGTTACAACAGGAGTGCACAAGCCATTTTCTATAGACTAACCACCCATTATGTAACATAATTTGATGTGTTCAATCCATATACATTTGTCATGACATTGTTATTTAAGACCATGCTATCAGTAGTCTAGGATTAAATGACATTGTTATTTCTTTTTATTGAATTCTGAAAGCTTTACCATATTTTTTTAAAAAAAAATCTAATTGGGATGTTATATTGTCCATTTTTATTTTTTCATAGAGGTTATTTGTATAGACTGTATAGCAGTACCTAAAGCATGCTATGATGCCTGTAACTATGGGTGATTGTTGTATTGTGCCAGATCAAGTGTAGAATTCATTATCTGCAGGTTGTTTTTTATGAGGCTGATTTGTTTACTTCTATTTGCAGGTCCTTCCAATGCTTTTTGTACCTATTTTCCAAATGATGGAAGATGCCACTTTGGAAAATCAAATATGTTTTGGACTTGTGTAAAAAGTTGTAGATTTTATTTTGTAAATTAAGTGAATGCTTAATGATGTAAAACTTGATGGGAGAACACTCGAAGTGATGTAAGACTTGGATTTCATTTTGTGAACAATGGGATATTGCCTTTAAATATGTTTTATAGAAATTGCTTTGTTAATGTTGCGGCTACGCTTTGTTAATGTTGCGGCTACCATATGCATTTGTGATTAAATAAAGTAGTTCTTATGAATTTTTGTTGTATATAAAATTCAATTATATATTTTTATATATAAATAGGAAATTAGTAATTCCATAATAATTTAAACAATTAAGTTTTTCGGACGATTATAGTACTGTAACAAAAAGTAAATTACTTTTTTTGGGGACTTTTTAAAATTTCGTCCCTTATTTATTAGGATGAAATATATCTGTTACAAAAACTAATTTTTTGGGACAAATTAATAAACCGTCACACAAAAGCATAAATTTGAAAACTTTTGAGACGTTTTGCCTAACCGTCCTTTAACAGTAATTAGGACGGCAATATCCGTCCCTAAAGTTTTTGCCACGCCACCCTAATAGGACCGTCCATTCCCGTCCCAAAGGCCGTCCCAAATATCTATTGGGACGGTAATTGCAGTTTTTAAGACAGTTTTTTGTTGTCCCCAAAGGTTACTTTTTTTGTAGTGTATAGTAGAGACCGGACTTCTTGCTTCCTCTGGCAATCACCATCGAACCCCTGGAAAGCTTCCACTGACTATTCCCGAAGAGACCGAAGAATCCCTCGTCATCCAACCTTCCAACCGACACCAGGTTGAAACGGATATCAGGGACATGACAAACATCCTTGAGAACAAGAACCGCACCCATCTTCGTTCTCAAATGCACATCTCCAACGGCAACCGCCTTCGACACATCTCCGTTGCCCATCTTCAACACTCCACAGTCGCCTGTAGTGTAAATGGCAAACAGTGCCCTGTTGTGAGATACATGTGCTGAAGCCCCTGAGTCCACCAGCCAAGAATTGTCATCGCAAGCGAGGTTAGTAATGACCTCATCACCTACGACGATCACATCGCCTCCATGCATCGAGGCCGCCGCTGTAGTGTTCTCTTCTTGCTTCCCCTTGTCGCCCTTCTTCTCTCTCTTCTAAGCGAAACAGTTCCGCTTGATATGGCCCTTCTTACCACAATGATAACACTCTGAGTCCTCGTACCGACCTTTGGACTTCCCCCTGCTCTTGTCTCTGCCACCACCTGGACCCCTGCTTTTGCCCCTTCCGCGGCTCTCTGAAACCAATGCCTCTGAGTGGTAGGATGTGGATGAAGTGCCCTGAGAACGTCTCTGCATCTCTTCATTCAGCACCCCGCTCTTGGCAAACTCCAGACTGACCACGCCCTCTGGAGCAGAAGCGATCATAGATACTCGTACGATCTCCCACGAGTCTGGCAATGTACACAGCAGCCATAGTCCCTGAACTTCGTCGTCGAACTTGACTCCCATAGAAGATAGCTGGTCAACCACGCCCTGGAACTCACTCAAGTGGTCCGAAATAGATGCCCCATCCTTGTATCGCAGACCCATCATCGTTCGGATCAGGAACAACTTGTTTACCCCGGTCTTCTTCGCATACAAGGATTCCAGCTTATCCCACAACGTCTTCGCGTGCTCAATATTGGCAACGTGGTTGTACACGTTCTCATCAACAAACTGCCGTATGTACCCACACACCTGTATCTGCTCGAATGTCCAGTCCTCCTCGAATTTATCACTGGGCTTCGCGGATGCAAACACGGGTAGATGCAGCTTCTTGACAAACAGCAAATCTTTCATCTCGCTCCGCCAATAGTGATAGTTGGTGCCGTTCAGGTTCACCATGCGCACCGGCTTCGCGTCCATCTCTCCTCTCTAGTTTCTGTCAACTCTTGACACCCTTCTGAATTCCAGAACCTGGCTCTGATACCACTCTGTTGGGAAAGAAACGCGGAAACCTTTCCCCAAACCGGAGAGTACCTGCGAGAGGACCGAGCAATACAACGCACGAACCCAAAAACAAACACACAAAACAATCCACGCAGACACAGAGAATTTTTGACGTGGAAAACCCTTGCGGAAAAAAACCACGGGACGATCGGAGTCCAACCCTGAGAAGCCTCCACTAATGGAATAGAAGAATTACACCCTCTACAAACTCCTCCCGATCCAAATCGGATCCCCACAACACTCAGAAATAAGAACAATGAATACAAGGCCACGAAGAGCGAGAACGACGAGTAGAGATTACCCGAACACGATCTCCTTCGAATAGCGACCTTCAATCCTCCGTCTTCTTCTCCGAAGTTGCAATGGCACTCTTGCCTCCTTCACTCTCCAAGTTGTGTTACGTTGCGTTATGAATTAGGGTTTGGAAATCCCAACTTAACTCCCCAATCCCGCAACCAACCTGGACCGTTGGATTAGATCTAGTGGTGAAAAGTCACCCTAAAATCCGCTTCAGCCCCCGACGACACAGAGTTCTGCCAGAACTCTGTGTCGGGCAACCAGCACTGGCCGACCACATTCTGGAATGGGGAGGCAGAGTTCGGCCAGAACTCTGCCTGGGGCAGAGTTCGGCCCGAACTCGGCCCCCCTGCTTCCAGCAGCTCCCTGTAGCTCTATCAGCAGCCCCGCTTCCTCCCCGAGCTTCTTCGACACACGAACGGCGCTCGTCGCACTCCGTAGTCTTCTCCACATAGGTTGGGAACCCCACCCACTCCAACAACATAATCCAACACTACAAAATGAAACCAAAAAAGTAGCAGACCAGACCGGAGCACATCCCTCCATATCCACAGCATTCCCTTATTCACAGCATACATGCACCTTCATTTTTCAACAATTTCTTGAGAGAAAAATAACACAAATTATCAATATACTTTCCTACATGTTTTAATCATATAGATATTCAACTCACTATTACAGAATTATCAATACAGTTTAACTTTATTACTGCACACACAAGAACTTGAGACAATTTGAATCACTTGACAAGAACTGCAAAAAATATTTGATGCAGTAAATACTATCATATTTATGGAATAGCGCCAATTTGTTATATGCTGCATGTAAGTGTCGTTCGAATAGCCCAAAGGATTTAATTGGTGTACATACATTGTAATGGTATATTCTGTGGAAATGAAATATGCAATCCAACTCTTTGGCTTTATGCAACTTAATACAACAACTGAAGCTAATGAATAAAAAGCAAATAAAACTGATGAAGCAATGGACTTGTAATTATGGATAGATGCTTGAAAGATAAAGTATACTTTTATTCTAAAAACCAAAACTTGAAAAAATTATTTACATCAAACTTTCACTCCAACGACGGACCAGGCTATAAATAATATAGCTATAGGGAAAAAAAATCAAAGATTACTCTATTGGATACATTGTCATGGGGGTACATAGGCGACATCGATATTTGTTTCTCGACTATTGGTCACATCGTTTAATAGTCCAAAGCAGAACTAGAGAGCACTGATCTTATGGTCGAAGGACAAAGTTTCACACACTTAAGCCAGAGTTTCGAACTTCTATCTCCTTTATGGTTTTAGTCTCCTAATAGACAATAATCTTGTGCCGATTTCTAGATACATTTATATTAAAAAAAATCATTTTTGTGAAACAAAAAAATGGATATGAGGAATCCATGCTTCAAAACTTAGCTGGATGGACACTCTTAGGTTGACAAGATGCAAGAACCACATCGTAATAAGAACAACAAAGAAATGCCATAGCTCTTAACTAGATTTGCTACAATGGAATAGAAGCTAAAAGATACAAATTTTCAACCCAGATCTTCACAAACAAAATTAAACAGTAGATGATATCATTAGTAGATCCATGGCTCAAAGTTTGCATATAATTCTACACTAACTATGAGACCTAGTTTTATGATTTATTACCAAAAGAATTAACGAGTGTGAGTAAAGCCATAGCTCTTAACTAGATGTAGCCAGGTCAAATAGATAACTTATAGAATAAAAAGGCATTATCAAACGATATCAAAAAGAAATTTTACGTAGATGAGTTTTTGTACCCATACCTGTGATTCCACCGTGGTGCATATTGCCATAAGGCTCCTCACCAGTGAGAATTTCCCATATGACTATGCCAAAGGAGAATACATGCATCAACCTGTAATTGGATGAGAATTAGTAATATTGGTAAAATGTCTAATTTATTCATGCTAGTGGGCCACTATTTATTATCTTACCTCCATTTCAGGGATGGTAATAGCCAACAAAAGAAGACCTTTTTCACAGGTTGCTCTCAACTCTTCATGACAAACATGCCCTAGCGTCACCTGATGGGAGAAATAGCACAATGTAGAAAACGGATGGTGTTTGTCCGAGGAAGTTCAACCAAGTACCTCAGCGAGTGCCATACGAACACCCAAACTCTGCTCTTCTAACGGCGATTTCACAACTTCAGTAAGTCCTTTTACCATAACAACCTTTAGAGACAGAACAGTAGGAATAAGTTTACACCAGAAAGTTGGATGTCGTCTAGTCAAAATATCAGACCAGGGGCGGCCCGGAGGAGGGGCAAACAGGGTGCGCCCTGGGCCCCAAATTCCAAGGGGCCCCAAATTTTTTTAAATGTTAGTAATAATAACAAATAATGAAACATTGTTATTCTAATTTCTTCTTCAAAGTTCAAGGTCAGAAAAAAAAAATCATTATAGCAATTCAACAAATATGGCATGGCTTATTGGAATTGGATAGCCGTTCGACTCTTCAATTTCAAAGAAAAAAAAACTAGTCTTCCATCACTTCAGATTTTCTTTTGCATTTCTGAGGAAAAAAAGTTCTTCACGTCACTTTCGATTCCAGATGACCAGCAATAAATTTTTTTTTTTTCTGAATTTTTTATTTTAATTCTCTCTTTTGCTTATAATCGAAACACAAAAAGTTCTTCACATCGTTGGTGTTGAATAATGAGTCTTTTCGTTTATCTATGCACTTAAGATGTCACACTTAAAATTATAGGTTCCTAGTGTTGAATATCTTTTCGTAAATCTTTGCACTTAAGATTTCACAATGATTTCGTTTTCAAACTGAAATATTTTGTAACTTTTGTTCTTCATGATTTTAGCTCTTTTTTTATGTTTCTTGAGTTTCTCTGTTGTTGATAAATTAGGCAAACAAGCTCATATATCTCAATCCTAGTATTGAAAAAGTATAAACAAAAAATGTTAAATAACGTATTGCATCGAAAAAATTTTCGAAGTAGTATTGCCATTTGCCAAGATATATTCATACAAAATTTAAGGTTAATTGGCATGTATCAGACCCCAGTCAAAAAGAGTTCACTTTGGCTTATTGTATCATGCAAAAAAAAATTTGATATTTTATTTTCAATATATTTTTTGAAGAAGGGGCATCATTTTGTATTTAGTCCTGGGCATCAAAATGTTCCGGCCCGGCCCTGTATCAGACTACTGATTCGAAGAAACCTAGACAAGAAATGCTTTAATACACAAAGTGCTCCAACAATCGAAGGTTCATCCTTTGTCTGACATATCTGGATAAGATAATGACAAAAGAGGTTGACAGAGAACTGTTAAGCTCAAGATCCAAAACTTCTTCAGAAAATTATCAATTTAATGGTTCCAATTTAATGGATTCATCTATCAATAGTTAAATCCATTTTTCCTACTCGGACATGCCTTTGATTGTCATCAGATAAGTCATATAAGCATAGCCATGAGTCTAACTATGTTGTTGTTAATGGAAGCATGTCATGGCGACAAGGCAAGATCTTTTTCTAACTGATATTCAAGCGAAATTTTGTTGTCACATGCATAGTTTGCAGTATCAGCCAATACCGATCTGACATGGCCGATAACGATACAGTTTGGCATGTCCCGATCCGATACCGACTGATATTCGATACTGACGATACCGACATTTGTGCTCTTTTTCGGTCAATTCGGCAAAAAAAAAAATTGAATGAAAAAGACAATCTGAAGGGTGTAAAAGTATAGCAAGGTTGTAAAAGCATGTAAAGGGAGAAAACTTACCTATCCCATGTAAACCAATTCACAAGGGTGACTATTATTTCATTCAATTTCAAAAATGCTAAAAAACAACACTAGAAATATTTAGAATTATGTGTAAATGACAAATGATATCTTTATTAGCCTTGGAGAAAAGCAATAGGCATCACAGAAAGGAAAAGCTCAAAGAGGAAAAAATCTGAAGTACATGCCATATCAGTTGAATTCAAATTCTGAAGTGCATGCCATTTCAGTGAATTAAAATGCTCAATTTTTTTTAGAAGGGGATAGTATATGTCATATTATTTGATAAATCATTATTAATCTAATGCTCTAGGAAGTTTACGTAGTACATTCTAACCAAGGTTCAAAAACTTAGTTCAAGTTCTGGCCATCTTTTGAGCCACATTTTGCGATTCAGAAGTTTTTATTGACTTAGAGAGTTACACATTTGTATAGTAATCTTCGAATGTTAAAAAAGTAAAAGGATAAAATTTAAAGATAATTTCATGCAATGTTTGTGTTAGTTTACAGATACAATGATTGATACTGGATACTGTTGGTGTTTTATTCTATGAGTTGTGTGTTCACAACACTCTATTGTTAAAAGATAGTCCCACATCGGAAAATCACACCAATATGTATCTCTATATATTACTTATGAAGGAATAGAGAGATGCACATTGGTTGAGGCCCGATGGAGGGTGCCATGTGGGAGGATTTTACATAGAGGTGAGAATAAGAAACCAACTTTTGGCCAAATGAAAATAGATTTAAATCTATTGGAGCTAAGCGACTCGGACTCGGACTCGGACTCGGACTTGGGCTTGGGCTAATGGGCTTTTGAGACTTTTTGATGGCACTTTGCACTTAGCACGACAGCTCGTCGCAAGGCGCATTGTGCTCGTCGCAAGGCGCATTGTGCTCGTCGCAAGGCGCATTGTGCGCTCCTCTGCGCGGCCCTGCGTGGCGTACGGGTCGAGCGGGTCGAGTGGGCCGTTCAAATTATGTAACGTCCGCGGGTCTTGTGGGCTCAGATCCGGAAATGGCTCAGATCCAGAAAATCCGGATCTGGCATTAATCCAGGGCGTGCGTTCAGAATTTGAAAAGCCCACCTCGTGCCTATAATATCAGCAGCATCTCCTCTCTCCAGGGTTACAGAAAATAATCAGGGAATTTCCAGAGAGAGAGAGAAGTGCTGCTGCTATTCCGAGGAGTCGTCGACATTTTTGGCCAGCGTTCTAAAGTTCTCTTCGAACTTGCTGGTTCCTGGAAGCTTGTCCGTAAGGCGGATATAGCTTTGAGCTCCGGTGATCTTTCACCCCAGCAGGCTTTCTTCTTCCTCTGTTGCCTTCGAGAACACCGTCGCTTCTCTTTAGAAGTTATACGGTTCTGTTGCCTTCGAGAAATATTACGAAATAATCTTTTTAGATTCTCGTAATACAACATCACCTTCTTTAGGGTGTTGTTGCTGGAAACATTGTCTTTACAATTGTTTCTAAACTTGTGTTTTTCCATCGATTGTTCGCCAAGGGACTAACAATCTCAAAGCTATATCGAAAAGATGGATAACTCACGTGCATCGCTCGTCAATACCGACTTTAACAAGTTGGAGAAATTTGACGGCGAACATTTCCAAATCTGGAAACGGAAAGTAACATTAAACATTCAACTCGTGGAAGTTGATCACGTGCTGAATGAGGAAGAACCGGTCGTTCCAACAACCGGAACCGCGGAAGTTATTGCCGCTGCTAAGTCCAAGCAGGCAAAATGGATTAGAGAAAACAGTATCTGTAAACTGTTGATTCTCAATAGCATGGAAGACTCTCTGGCAGAGTCTTATTCCAAGAAGAATTCTGCCAAAGAGATTTGGGACTCCTTGGAAAAATTGTACGAAGATGACGAGAATCGGTCCAAGATCTTCTTGGTTGAAAGATACCACAAGTGGACCTTCGAAGATGAGAAGGCTATGCTGCCCCAAGTAAAGGAGTTTCTGAAGCTGCACCAAAAATTAGATGACGAGAAGATGCCTCTTGTCGACAAGTTTGTCGTTGGAGGAATCGTCTCTAAACTTCCTGCGGGGTGGAGCAACTTCTATGCAAGGATGCACCGCAAGAAGCTGGACATATGTATGGAAGATCTCCTGCAAGAGATCCATGTTGAGGACGAGATGCGCTCTCAACAGAAGATGGATTCTCTGTCCAAACAACTGGCGAAAGCAAATCTGGTCCAAACCAGAGAGTACAAGGGGAAGCAGGCGGCTTCTCCTCATAAGAAGAAGAAGGACTTCACTAATCTGAAAGTGAAGAGTCCTTCATTCAAGAATCAGAAATCCAAGTCCCATGTGACTTGTTTCAAATGTGGCAAGAAGGGCCACTACAAAGGTGACTGCAAGGAACCAGAAAAAGGTGAGCCTAGTAAGGTTTCTTTGGTTACTAATCTGGTTGCAATGATAGCACAGGTTACAAATACGGGAGTTGACTCGGACTGGTGGATAGACACTGGTGCGACATGTCATGTCTGCTCAGACAAGGAATGGTTCGAGTCATATGAGCCAACTTCCGAGAAAGTCTTAATGGCAAACCAGGCACAAGCTGAAGTACTGGGGATCGGGACGGTGGAGCTGAAACTTACATCGGGGAACACTCTGACGCTTCAAGGAGTGAAGCATGTTCCTGCAATTGCTAAGAACCTGATCTCTGGGAGCCTACTTTGTAACGCAGGCTTGAGGATGGACATCAATGCTGGCCAGATGGTGATGTCCAAGAAGGGTACATTCTTCGGAAAAGCTTTCCAGACTGAAGGAATGTACAAAATTCAGCTTGTTGTAATCCAGAAAAATGATATTAATGCTATTTCTACTTTGAACTATTCTTTTGAGTTGTGGCATAATAGGCTAGGACATGTTCATTGTAAAAGAATTAACAAGATGTCTAGCCTAGGACTTATCTCCAAGTGTGGGGGTAAGGTAGAGAAATGTGAAGTGTGTGCTCAGATGAAGATCACAAGGAAACCCTTTCACAGGGTCCATCGAAGCACAGATCTTCTGGAGTTGGTTCACTCAGATATCTGTGATTTCAAGCAATTCTCTACAAAAGCCGGGATGAAGTATTTTATTACTTTCATCGACGACTTCTCAAAGTATGCTTTTGTCTACTTGCTCAAGTCTAAAGACGAAGCATTCGAGAAGTTCAAGGAGTTCAGGGCCGAGGCTGAACGGCAAACTGGACAACAACTCAAAAGGCTAAGGAGTGATCGAGGCGGGGAGTATCGGTCTCATGATTTCTCATCATTCTGTAAAGAACATGGAATCATAAATGAGACGACGGCTCCGTACTCTCCTCAATCCAACGGAGTAGCAGAAAGGAAGAACAGAACGTTGACAGAGATGATGAACTCTATGCTGTTGACTGCGGGTCTTCCAAAGAGCTTCTGGGGAGAAGCTGCATTAACGGCTACTTTCATTCTCAATAGAGTACCGTATGCAACTTCGGATATAACCCCTCATGAACTCTGGTTCAAAGTCAGACCTAACTTGAATGTCATTCGAGTGTGGGGGTGTCTGGCTTATGTGCAGCTCCCAGATCTGAAGATTCAGAAGCTGGGGACTAGGACTACTAAGGCTATCTTCTTGGGTTATGCCGAGAAGAGTGACGCTCGGAGATTCCTTGATATAGAATCAAATCATATCATTGAATCTCGCGATGCTGAATATTTTGAAGACAAGTTTGCAAGACACAAAAATATTGTTCTCGCGGATCTTCCGGAGAATGATGAGAGTGCAAAGCAGACAGAAGTCCTTATCGAACCAGTAGTCCAAGAAGAAGCTATTGTCGAAGAGACACCAGTTGAACCAAAACTCGCTGAGCCGTCAACTAAGCGAGTAAGGAGGCCGAAAGACTTCGGAGATGACTTCGTCACCTATCATGTGGAAGCAGATCCGCTTACCTATGATGAGGCGATGAAGACCAGATCTGGAAGGAGGCGATAGACAACGAGATTGACTCAATCACCTCCAACAACACATGGGTGTTAGTTGACCTGCCAGAAGGAGCAAGACCCATCGGATGCAAATGGATCTTCAAGAAGAAGATGAAAGCAGATGGAACCATTGACAAGTTCAAGGCCAGGCTAGTGGCCAAGGGGTTTGCTCAGAAGCAGGGGATCGACTACTTTGACACTTATGCTCCAGTAGCTCGGATGACAACCATCAGATTGTTAATTGCTCTAGCAGCAATACACAAGCTGGTGATACATCAGATGGATGTGAAAACGGTATTCCTTAATGGCGAGCTGATCGAAGAGATCTACATGCAACAACCAGAAGGTTTTGTCGTCAGAGGTCTGGAAGACAAAGTCTGCAAGTTGATGAAGTCTCTGTATGGTTTGAAACAAGCTCCCAAAATGTGGCATGAGAAGTTTGACAAGGTGATAAGGTCAAATGGCTACAGGATCAGTGAAACAGACAAGTGTGTCTATACGAAGTTTGCTGACGGAAGAGGAGTAATCGTTTGTCTTTACGTGGACGACATGCTAATCCTAGGTACGGATTTAGACTGTGTCACAGAGACAAAGAAATTCCTCTCGACCAAGTTCAGTATGAAGGACTTGGGGGATGCCGACGTAATCTTGGGGCTCAAGATCATCCGGACAGGTACTGGAATAGCGCTGTCACAATCTCATTATATTGAGAAGATGCTCACTCGCTACGGGTATCAAGATCTTCCTATAATTGATACACCGTACCGGAGTGATCAGAAGCTGGAGCCAAATTCGAGGGAAAGCGTCAGGCAGTTGGAGTACGCTAGCGTCATCGGAAGCTTGATGTACGCTACTACTGCCACAAGGCCTGACATAGCTTTTGCGGTGGAAATGTTGAGTCGGTTCACTAGCAAACCAGGCGTTGAACACTGGAATGCTGTGAAGCGTGTTATGAGATATCTTAAAAAGACTCAGACATTTGCACTATACTACAGCGGAGATCCGTCAGTAGTGGAAGGCTTCAGTGATGCTAGCTGGTGTTCAGAGGTGGAGAGCGAGTATTCGACAGGAGGATTCATATTCGCTTTGGACGGAGCTGCTATATCGTGGAAATCGAAGAAGCAGACAATGTTATCTCGATCCTCCATGGAATCTGAATTCTTTGCATTGGATGCTGCTGCAGATGAAGCAGAGTGGCTTCGGGAGCTCATGTATGATCTTCCAGTGGTTGGAGCTCAGATACCGGCAATCCCGATATACTGTGACAACCAGGCGGCAGCAGCAGTAGCATCAAATGAACTCTTTAACGGAAAGTAGAGGACTGTGCGGTTAAAGCACAGAGCAGTGAACGATCTCATCAAACGAGGCGTCATTACAGTGATCGATGTTCGGAGTCAGGAGAACCTGGCGGATCCGTTCACGAAAGGCCTCAAACGACAGCTGGTCGAGGACACAGCAAGGAAGATGGGTTTGAAGGCATTCTAATATTGTGTCATTATAATCCTATCAATAAATTTTATGTTATTGGTTCAAAGAGAAATCTACCAGATATCTAATTTTTTGATTCAAGGGAGGACTATTGACTGGAAAAATATTAGTTAACAGTGGGTACTTGTTCTGCGAAACATGTAAAGGTTTCGGATCCAGAACCACTGTTGTCTACTATAAATTTTCTACGGAAAATTGATCATATGGAAAGGATGGCATAATGCCTTAATGAGTTCTCAGACTGAGTGAAGGTCTGTTATGCTTTACAGGAAGCATGATGGCGCAACAACCACAAAGGAGTGTTACAACTCCATGCTACAGTGGGGTGACTCCACCATGAGGTTCCCAGGTAGGGGTAATGCCTCGGCTTTGTTAGCCAAGTCACAGGCGGCGTAGCACCGCATATAGGCAGGTTGCCTAATGTTGCATAATCATAAAGAGGTGTAGACAGCACTACAAAGAGGACAGTGTCCTCATGTTACAGTGGCATGACACCACGAAGAGGTACCAAGAAGGGTAAATCCTCGGCTTTGCAAGCCATGTCATAGCGGCGTAACACCGTACGGAAGCGCAAGGCTTCATGCTGAGTAGTTTGGCACTACAAAGAGGATTGTGACCTCATGCTACAGTAGTATGACACTACGATGAGGTACCCAGGTGGGGTAAAGCCTCGGCGTTGAGCCATGTCATAGCGGCGTAGCACCGCAAAGGAGCGCAATGCTTCATGCCATGACTCTTTATAAAGAACTCACCTATAATGTATGGAAAGAGAAATAGGCCGTCTCTTGAGGGTAAATTTGTAGACGCCCAAAATACATACATTGAAATCCAGGCTGGCATAAGGCCTTTAATGTGCAGCCAGAAGCACAGATAACTACATTATGTGAGTGGGAAAAATTACAGCTGTGGTACAGAATTCAAGGCGTAGTCCATTCTTGTATCATACTGTTGTTCAACCCATGCGGGAAGATTCAAGTCGTCAGCGACATCTATCCTAATGCATAATGGACAGTTATTATGTGGAACGCTTAACTCATATATATAGAGATATGTGGGGGATTGTTGGTGTTTTATTCTATGAGTTGTGTGTTCACAACACTCTATTGTTAAAAGATAGTCCCACATCGGAAAATCACACCAATATGTATCTCTATATATTACTTATGAAGGAATAGAGAGATGCACATGGGTTGAGGCCCAATGGAGGGTGCCATGTGGGAGGATTTTACATAGAGGTGAGAATAAGAAACCAACTTTTGGCCAAATGAAAATAGATTTAAATCTATTGGAGCGAGGTGAGAATAAGAAACCAACTTTTGGCCAAATGAAAATAGATTTAAATCTATTGGAGCTAAGCCCCGAAGGGGCTTAGCGATTCGGACTCGGACTCGGACTCGGACTCGGACTTGGACTCGGGCTCGGGCTCGGGCTTGGGCTAATGGGCTTTTGAGGCTTATTGTGGCTTTTTGATGGCACTTTGCACCTAGCACGACAGCTCGTCGCAAGGCACATTGTGCGCTTTAGTTGCGCTCGTGCGCGAGCCTCTGCGCGGTCCTGCGTGGCGTGCGAGGCGTACGGAGTGTACGGAGCGTACGGGTCGTACGGGTCGAGTGGGCCGTTCAAATTATGTAACGTCCGCGGGTCTTGTGGGCTCAGATCCGGAAATGGCTCAGATCCAGAAAATCCGGATCTGACATTAATCCAGGACGTGCGTTCATAATTTGAAAAGCCCACCTCGTGCCTATAATATCAGCAGCATCTCCTCTCTCCAGGGTTACAAAAAATAATCAGGGAATTTCCAGAGAGAGAGAGAAGTGCTGCTGCTATTCCGAGGAGTCGTCGACATTTTTGGCCAGCGTTCTAAAGTTCTCTTCGAACTTGCTGGTTCCTGGAGGCTTGTCCGTAAGGCAGATGTAGCTTTGAGCTCCGGTGATCTTTCACCCCAGCAGGCTTTCTTCTTCCTCTGTTGCCTTCGAGAACACCGTCGCTTCTCTTTAGAAGTTATACGGTTCTGTTGCCTTCGAGAAATATTACGAAATAATCTTTTTAGATTCTCGTAATACAACATCACCTTCTTTAGGGTGTTGTTGCTGGAAACATTGTCTTTACAATTGTTTCTAAACTTGTGTTTTTCCATCGATTGTTCGCCAAGGGACTAACAGATACTAGTTACTTTCATGACATGAGTCCTAACACAAAGTAATCTTCACAAGTAGTATCCTTTATTAAGTATATTTTGCAGTGAGCGCATTGATATTTATAAATATTACTAATTAATATCAAATACTGAGAATCTCAAATCTGTATTTGTATAATAATAAGTGTCAAACAAGTCCATATGATATCATAAACCCTTCCTGTATGGTGATCTCAATTGAAAGGGACATATATGGAAAGAATGTCAAGTTAACCAGATGGGTCTGTTTATGATACATTATCAAAGGCGGATGGTATATCTGTACGAAAGAAAACAAAAACAATAAAATAAATTAGTAAGAAAAGCAAAAGTAGTGAGAAATTAACTCCAGGAAATATTATGCACTAGCCTTTAGAGATTGGAAATTTTAGATTGCACTTCAGAAATGAAATTCGACAAGAAACGTGCAAATGAAATATTTAGAGCGGTAAAGACAATCTCAAGATAAAGGGCATGTCCGGCATCTCCTACGAGTTGCAACTCCACAACATGGACCTATGTCAACGTCTAGAAGTGCATTTCATCTGACCAATGGTGGTTAGGGCACTTATTGTAAATGAGATTAAGCTTTTAGATCACTACACGAGCAAACGAGTGGAAAAATAAACATTTATAACCTAGTATATATAGCCTCAAACCCACAACTAATTGAGACTTGCCTCTGCGTACTCGTACCGACCCTTGGACTTGCCTCTGCTCTTGTCTCTGCCACCACATGGATTCCTGCTTTTGAACCTTTTACGGCTCTCTGAAACTAGTGTCTCTGAGTGGAATGTGGATGCCTCATGAGAATGTCTCCGCATCTCCTCATTCAGTACCTCGCTCTTGGCAAATTCCAGACTGACCATGCCTTCCGGAGCAGAAGCGATCATAGATATTTGTACGGTCTCCCACGAGTCTGGCAATATATATAGCAACCAAGGTCCCTGAATCTCGTCATCTAACTTGACTCCCATCGAGGATAGCAGGTCAACCACGCCCTGGAACTTACTCAAGTGATCAGTAATGGACGCACCATCTTTGTACCGCAAACCCATATCATCATCCGGATCAGGAATAATTTATTTACTCAGGTCTTCTTTGCATACAGAGATTTCAGCTTATCCTACAGTGTCCTCACGTGTGCAATACTGGCAACGTGATTATACATGTTTTCGTCAACGAACTGCCTTATGCATCCACATACCTGTATATGCTCAAAATTTTAGTCCTTTTCGAATTTACCACTGGGCCTCTCGGAAGCAAATACTAGCAGATGCAACTTCTTGACAATAGCAAATCCTTCATCTTGCTCCTCCAGTAGTGATAGTTGGTATCGTTCAGGTTTACCAAGCGCAACGACTTCACATCCGTCTCTGCTTCCTGGTTTGACTGTCAACTCCTGACACTTCTCTGAACCCAAATCTCTGATGCCACTCTGTTGGGAACAAAGCGCAAAAATTGTTCCCCCAAACGAGAGTCCTGCAAAAGAACCGAACAAAAGCACACAAACCAAAAATGCCAAACACAAATTGCAGACACAGATATTTTTTACGTGAAAAATCCAAATAGAAAAAACCACGAGACAATCGGAGTTCAACCCTGAAGAACCTCCAATAATAGAATAAAGAGAATACACCCTCTACAAGCTCCTCCCGATCCAAACATATCACTACAACTCACTTGGAAGAAGAAAATTTGGTTGTAGACTCTGAAAAACAAGAGATGTCAAAAAACTATTCGAAACGATATCTTCTTCACAATAGTTTTCAATCCTTTCTCTCTCTCAAAATTTGTAAATCACTATTGCTCATCTTTTTTTGAGATATGTTTTATGGTGAGAAAACACCTAGTATATGTAGCCTCAAACCCACAACTAATTGAGGTATTCTACTATATGTAGGAATACTCAATCTAGAACCAGCCGACTGGTTTCGTATTACGAAATCAACCTATATTATTCATGTTGGATTGGAATTATATATATATATATATATATATATATATATATATATATATATATATATATATATATATATATATATATATATATAAGTGTTCTAGAATAAGCCGACTGGTTTCGTATTACGAAACCAACCTGTATTATACATGTTGGATTGCAATTGAATGATTGAGATTATATGACTTAAAAATATGGTAGGGTCTACATATTTTAAACTCAACCACTAAATTTCAATCAAACTCATGAACCATAGAGTGATTTTATAATACAAAACCAACCAATTAGTTTTAGAACGTTTATATATATATATATATATATATATATATATATATATATATATATATATATATGTACCTCTTGGAGTCTAACCAGTCATTCCATGTTTCAACCAAGTAAAGCATCAGATTCATACACGTTAAATCGTTTTATTATGAATTGCAACACAGATTGAGGAGGGAACCGTGGTTTAAATCATGGTACCACGTGTACCTCTTTTATTAGTCGGACTTTAGATCCCACGTTAAATGGAGAGCTGGGTTTGTGTGGAGGTTGGCTTTCAACCAATAGGAGGGGACACGTGGGCACAATTTAAATTGCGGTCATCTTTGATTTTTATTTTTATTTTATTTTTTTAAATATTGTTATGTATATTGACCTAGTTTTTATTTTATTTAATGCCAAATCAGATTCATAAGATGTCTTTCTTCAATTACTACAACTAAATCACATCTAAAATGGCTACCTAATTAGCAAGACTACACAAGGAACTTGCAAGCTACTATCAAGCTTCTATATTGTATATTGGAAGTTCTCATTTTGAGTTCCTATTTGAGTTTCTATAGTCGAATTGGAAATCTTACTGTCAATACAGATCCTTCTTTGCTGACATTCCAACTAGTGATATTGAAAGTTCTCATTTTGAGTACCAACTACATGGTCGGCCCTGAGTTCATGGGCGCATGATGCAAACTTTTGAAATGGACCAATATATAATGTGAAGAAAAGAAGTAACGAAAACAAAAGAATATAACAAAAAAGTTGTTGCCATCAGGAAATGAACCAAAGAACTATAGTGTGTAAGTCTAATAAATTGATAACTACCATATCACAATTTTTTTGAGAGTTAAAATTGACCATAGTACATCATGGTTATATACATCTATGTTGGTGTTTTTTAGTCTTTGGGTCATGGACATTGACCATCGTCTAGTTTGTCATGGAACATGGTCGTTCCTACCAGACGACGACCTTGGGGGTTCTTTATTTTACCGAGTCAAAATTAAGTAGAAAACATTTCAAATATATAGATATAATTCTATCTATTATTCGTTATTACATGTTAGCTTTGAATGTCATAAATATTAAGATTAATGGACTGACTGACTCAAATGAATATACAGCTTCCATAAGTGGAATGCATAATGTGGTGTACAAAAATCTTATTGATACTTGAATATGTACATCTTTGACATGCCAAGTGATTGTGTCAACATTATTTTCTCCATATTTCTCACTTTTTCTCATTTTTTTTTTGTTTGTAGAAAGACGATTTCAATATCGGCACAAGTCAACACCGGACTGTTTCAATAGTTGTCAGTATTGGATGAGGATTGGTCAAAAATAATATGCTACAAATTATATGTGTCCGATGATATTGTGGATCTTAAAGAAGTTGTGGCGAGGGTTGGAAGAATAAAACAAAATATTTTACCATTTTTAACTACAACAAGATTGAAGTACTTACTATTTCAAAAAAGGCTAAATTACAACTTGATACCCTCAACTATTTAAATTTTTCAACATGATATTCTCAACTTTGATAGATACTAGCTTAATACCTTCTCTCAACTAATATGTTCAATTTGGTACCCTTCGTCTGTCCAATCTTAAGTTTTTCATTAAAAAAAATATAATACCTAAACTACCCTCATCTTCCCCAACCCCCACCTTTGCTGCCCCCTCCCTGCACCCCGCCGCGCACCCTCCGCACCCCCTACAGCGAACCCCTGCCCCCTACGCTACAACCGCACCTCGTCGCCCCCGGCGCGTCCATCTGCGCCCCACTGCGACCGCTGTTGTTGCTCCCTGCGGCAGCTGTTACTCATGATGCCCCTCACCCTTTTCCCCAAACCCCCCCCCCCCCCCCCCCCCTCTCTACCCCGCGCCGCCTCGCCCCCTCCACCGCCCTGCCCCCCTCCACCGTCGTCCCCCTACAGCCGTGCACCCACCCCACCCCTCCCGCCCCCCTCCTCCCCCGCATCTCGAACCCCGCTGCCACTGCTGCGCCCGCGCGCTGTTGTTGCGCCGTCGTCGCGTCGTCGTCGCGCGTGCTGCTGCCACTGCACCGTCTCGTGTGACCGCCGCACATTGCTGCCTCACTGCCGTCGCTACTTGCCGTTGCTGCTGTTGTGTCGTTGCTACCGTCGTGCCGCTGCAGCGTCGCCGGAAGAGGGGGAGTCGCGTTGCCGGAGATGGAGGGGACTCTGCCGCAGAAGAGGAGGGGGAGAGAATGAAGGATGGTATTTTTGACATTTTCCATCTTAGGTTAACACCAGTTGACAAAAAATTGGAGAAGAGTATTAAGTTGATACCTATCAAAGTTCAGGATATCAAGTTAAACATTTAAAATAATTGAGGGTATCAAGTTATATTTTAGCCCCAAAAAAAAGTTTGAAGTACTTATAGTTGGCGACCCGTTCACCATCATAATAATAAAAACTAAAGAGCCCAGAAAAGTTTATAAATAAGTTCAAAATTTTAACTCAGGCATCCATGTTAAATCTTAAATACATGCATGCAATAATGTTTAATAATTTTTTTTTTTTTTTACTTTGATGCATGTGCATTTAAATGACGTATACGCAGTGGTGGAGCCATTGGTTGGCTCAGGTGGGCTCCAGCCACTCCAGTTTGATTGTTTTTTTTAATAGTTTGTTAGCAATTCAACCCACACCCAAGACGATAGCATCCCATAATCTAAGCAGTGACCAACCCAGTTCCTTCTCTCTCACCCAATTAGACAGTTCGTTCTCACTCTCTAAGAGCATCTCCAACCCTATTGTGAGTTTGAAAAAAATGGTTGCCACATAGGAATGACAACCATTTTTTCCAAAAGTACTTCTCCAATGCAAATGTGAAATTAAGTGTGGAGTTGACATGGCAATGACATGGCAAAGACAATGTGAAGTTGGTTGTCTAGATCTAGACAATGCACTTCACAATGTCTTTATGTCCACATCATCATTTGTGAATAAAAATATTTATAAAAAAGAAGTAGAAGAGTAAAAGTTGTCTTGGAAGTTGTAAAAAATTATTTGTATTGTCTTCTCAATACTTTTGCATTGGAGATGACTTTTTAAACCCATTGTCATTTGTGAATATAACCTTGCCACCTATACAAGACATTGTCTTGTCCCTCATGCCACATAGAATTCACAACACAAAACAAGACAATAGGGTTGGAGATGCTCTAATCCAAGCCCTCCCCAAGTATAGCAACATTAAGACCACTAGGTCCAGAACCCCCATCAAGCCCCCTAGGGTGTCGGGATCCGACAAATCCGACAGGGATCTACCGCCAACAGGAGATTCCAGAGACGCCTAGGGCCAGAACTCCCACTAAGCTGTCATAATTTTGATTTTAAGTGCACATATTACTCCTTAATGCATACTCTTTTGTGACTTTCACTTAGAATTATAAAGCTATAAGTTATGATATATGTATACGAGTACAACATGATGTAGGCACCACGACACAGACACGTCATTGATTTTTGAACATTTTAGTGCATTTTAGAGCATTTTTATTGTGTTCGGCAAAATGCGGATGCCCATTAGAGATGAGTAATATGTGGTAAAAAATTGCAAACCAATTCGCAAAAAATTTTAAATGCAAAGCAATATAACAGATCGATACACTATTGTAAGCTTTGATATACTAATGCAACTTTGCATGTTTGATATCTAGAAGGCAATTCTTCAGGTCCATAATGCTATGTTTACATGCTTTGATACATTATCTTAGTAAAATTGACACTTAACATTCTCTTCTGTTTGGAGATGATTTCCTGACCAGAGGTTAATTGCTCTTTCTTTTATTTGCATTTATAACACTTTTTCTGTCTGTCCCACTATCTGAATTATCATCTTTTAACTGTGTTAAATTTTTTTGACGTCTTAAGTTCAGTCCCAAAAAAACCAAAATCCTGACTCCGTCCTTGTATATACATATCTAGTTTATAATATTCCAACACATCCCTACATCTCTATATGCCGAATGTCCATTCACTAAATTGACGATATAATTTTGCTACAATTATGTTGGCTTAAAATGGGAGCCAAAGAGATTTGAACCTAAGTTGCTACATGTAAGCCCATACACCTATAGAAGAACCCCAAAGTTGTAGGACTATAAAATGGACATAACAGTTCGTTGTCCGTACGAGTTCGACTTGATAAATGATTCGACCGTGGACCGACTAATCTAACTAATGAAAAGAGCTGAACTTTTTTCAAGATCCGTTTAGAATTCAATTCAGATTTGTTCATATCTTTGTTCGGTCCAAAATTTGTAAATTGGTCCGAAATTGTTTGGACTTTAAGTTAATTAGTAGTTCAATACATTATCATTCTTCTCATGCAAATTTCAATCCTGACAGCCAAACACCTTTGGCTCCTCAGTCCCTTCTCCCGACTTTGACTAGTCCCTTCAATACATTATCATTCTTCCACATTTTTTAAAATTTTCTTTTTAAAAATTTGGACTAGTCCCAAGTAAGTTTTGGAGTGCCCTTAGAATTAGCCTAAATTAAATGAGAAAAAAAGAACATACAGAGAAAGAAGAAAAAAAAAATATCACCGTATCTTTCTCCTCCTCCCTCTCTTCTGTGACGGAAGCTCCATCTGCGGCTTCTCTCTGCCCTCTGTCGCATGTAGCATCCATATTCGACTCTCTCTTTTCCATCCGCGCCTCCTTCCAATCCTCCGTTGCACGTCGTTTTCGGATCCAATCGTCGACGCCAAGCTCCACGACGGCGAGATTGCCTCTGTTGGCTTTGTCCCAAAATTATCGGCCTAGATGCAAAAATGGTCTAAAATTATCGGACGGATCTGAACACAACAATTCTTGTCCGAACTTAACCGAGCCGGACGCGGATCTGTCCGGTTCTATTTTACGTCAGAACTTGAACACTGGATGGTTCGCAAAAATGATGATACAGAAATATTTTGGTTATAAATTCTTTCGCATTACCATGTGGAAAGACGAAAATTAGAATTTCATGCCCAAAAAAAGGGCTTGGCCCCAGTATCACAAAACCTAGGCCTAAATATGGGGCGTTGGACTTCGGGTTGATACATGGGCCTTGGGGCGTTGGACTTCGGGCTGATACATGGGCCTTGGGGCGTTGGAATTTCTACCATAAATAAGCAAAATAGTCAATTAGAATGACCAGCCCTCACATGCAAAAATTATCCCATAAATAATAATAAACCTTTTGGTAATAAAAGTAAGGTTACTCCATTCTAATGAGTAAAGGTGGTTTTCAATATTGCTTGTAGGAAAACAATGTGGAATGATCAATGAAAGAAGGGACAGAGGGTTGCAAATATGTGCCAAAACCAAAAATAAAAAACAAGTAACAATAATGAGAAGGAAGGAACAGAATGTCGCAAATATGAAAAATAATGTTTGCCTCTTCGGCATCGTTTGGTTCACGGAAAAAAAAAAAAAATTAATTATTTGCCCTTTTCATGGGACATAAAAAAATTACAATTTCTATGATTTTTTTCCCGTTGTTTAGGACGGCATGAATATAGTCAGTTGAGAAGGGATAATTTAGTATTAAGTTTTTGTAATAAATGTAGAAAAATGATAGGAAAAATGAATGCATGGGGTGGGTGGGGAGAACCATTTTCTTTTTTATTTTCTTTTCCTTCATGCCTCGTTTGGTTCGCAGAATGGAAGGGAAAGAAAATCAATTTCTTGATATTTTCTTTCCATTGGAAAACTACAATTTTTATTGATTTTCCTTTTCGATGTTTGGATATGCCAAGGAATTTGGAAAGGAAAGTGAATACTTCAATGTGGAAAAGTGATTCCTTGCTTGGATGGATGAAATCACTTTTTTTCCTAATTTTTCTTACATTGGGAATCACTTTCCTTTCCTCCCTCTATTCCTTTGGCAGCCAAACATAGGAAAGTAATCACTTTCCTTTCCCAACCCGATGATTCCGCGAACCAAATGAGTTAGGGTCTGTTTGGCAATTGTTGGAGGAACGGCTATGAGGTACTTTAAAGTACCAATTACGAGCAGTTATGAGGGTTCTGATTTTGGACGATTTTGAGTAGCGGTTTTAAAATCAATCCAGTGTACGTGGTAATTCATTAACGAGGGGTTTTGAAAAATTTTAAAATAATTAAATTACTTATATGTACGTATATTTACAAAAGTCTGTCCAAAAACCCAAACAATAGCTTATACACTCAAATAACTTGTAAGTATAAAATGGTTTGACAAGTAGTATATCATAAATGTTGAGGGAACGGTTTTCAATACCACATATGGACATTAAAATTTTATGACAATCATTTACTACCACATTAAATGAATCACATAATTTAAAAAATTTATATTTTAGAGGAAGTAGACGTTAGGTGAGACCTCATGAGAAACAAGGATGCATGAAAAAAAAAAAAATATATGATATGGTATTAGTAGTTGTGGTTATGTTTTTGATATTAATATAAATAGAAGAAAAAGATACAAAGCCTCACAACACTCCGATTTGGAGTGTCTATAAAGATACCTAAAACTATATTGTACTGATTTTGGAGAATATTTTTAGCAGATCAAAACCAGTGACTCAAAAATTATCAAGAAAGATTTTTTAAAACATTTCATAAACGATTGGCTCACAAATCTCTCAAAACCGATAAAAACACCATTGCGAAGCAGGCCCTTAGGAGTTAATTTTTCTTTCATGCTTATTTTCTTTGGCATCCAAGCACGAAAGATAAATAACTTTTGTTTTTCAAGATTCTGATTTCGCGAACCAAACTTGACCTTATTAGCAACCGTTTATGCGAGAAAATATATATTCGATCGAGTTTAATTGCTATGACTTTATTAGCAACCTTGATCTCAATATTGGAAGTGAAAGTTTTGGGTATATATGATGGATGACCGATCAACACATTGGTTTGATATTTGAGAATGTGGTCTTGGATTCAGTTCTGGCTGGACTTAGTTCTGGCTGTACTAATTTTGGTGGTTTTAATTTAATTTTAATTTTTATAATATTATGGGGTTGTAATTATTTGTGTATGTGTCTGCACATGGTTGATTTCTAGAATTAGTCTATATTTATTAATTATTATTTTTGATGGTTAATATAATATTTAGTCAGTATTTATCTAATAAAACAAATAAAATGGTATTAAATTATTTGATCTATTCATTTAGTTAAGAAATTATTTAGTAGTTATTTTTATTGCTTACTAAAACAAGTTATCTGATATAAAAGTGAGAAAGATAGAATATTGTGTAGTTGAATAGAATATGTGACTTCTTTGTTAACACATAATATAAAGGAGAGAATGATAAGGGTGCGTAAGTTGATAAGGACAATCACTTATGTATGATTATCCGAACTATTGGATAAACATCCAATGGTTCAGATTTTGGATGTATCGATACAAAATTTTTCATGGGATGTATTGTAGAAGGACCATATATATATATATATATATATATATATATATATATATATATATATATATAGGGAACGGATCAAAAGTCTTCCTTAGAAAATCCCCTAAAAACCTCCCTCACTCTAATTCGTAATATTAATGTTAATATTAATATTAATGTTAATGTTAATATTAATGTTAATATTAATTATTTATTTATTTTTTATATTAATTTTAATGTTAATGTTAATGTTAATATTAATGTTAATGTTAATATTAATATTAATTTTAATGTTAAGTTTAATGTTAATTTTAGTATTTAATGTTAATATTAACATTAATATTAACATTAACATTAATATTAACATTATTTAAGTTTAATGTTATATATATATATATATATATATATATATATATATATAGCCGGGCGGTTGTAGCTCAAGTGGCTAGGCGCACCGACACTTGGGGCATCGGACTGAGTTCGAGCCCCCACGGGGACGGCTTGGTGGTTTGCCCACGGCCCCCGGGCCAAGCGGTGGCTGGGTGTCTTTGACACGGCCGCTTGGTTTTGAAAAAAAAAAAAAAAAAAAAAAAAAAAAATATATATATATATATATATATATATATATATATATATATATATATATATATATTTGGAATGCCATAGCATAAATCGAATAGTAACCAGCTGTTACTTTCAAATACCCCCTCCCATCCTCCTTCTAGTATCCCGACCTCCCTTTTTCCGATTTCCACAAGCCCAAAAAATAAAAATAAAAGCCCCGAACAACCTCCCAGCTGCTTCATCATCTCTCACCGAGTCCTCCGACCTCCTCTTCAAACCTGGTGAAGTTGGAAGAAGACTGAAGCTGTCGTGCCTCTGTGCCAACACCCCATCTACTCGTTCGTCGTAGTTGCTGGAGAGAAGCCGCAGCTAGCCATGTGCCGCCGCACCAAAGCCATCTCGTCGCCGTACCCGCAATACCAGATGCCGGACGATGCTTCGAAGGCCGAAGACTCCGCTACTGTCGAGCAACACGACCCTACCGTGCTGGACGTCTTCGCCGAGCACATCGCTGCCAGCAGCCTCGTTTCCCTGGAATCAACCACTGAAGATGTGTGTTTCGTATAAGCCATATATATACCAACAGAGAGAATACAGCCTGCACTGTACACGTAAGTTGTGTGGGAAAAATGAAGGTTCTCACTATTTTCGTAGAGCAAGCAAGTGAGAGGAAGAAGCAACATGCAGTACTGGTAATGTAGGTACTATTCACTCACGTAGGAAAAGCTTAGAGTTTAGAACAAACAATAGCATCCAAGCGAGTTGACCCATGTCTCTCTTTCAACAAATATTAGTGTAAGTTTGCATAACCCCCATACTTCTACTCGTGAATCTAAGGTGAGTTTGTAATGTATGTTCTCTACTTATATGTAAGTATTATACAGGCCCGGTACTATGATTTATGAAACCTAGGAGAAAATCTAGAATTTGAACTCTTTCTTCACATAGATAAAAAAAAAAAGGCAAGCACTTTTACAAGCAAAATGATCAATTAAGCTATCAAAATCATCAACCAAACTATCATATTTTTTCCACATTGGAGCACCGACTATTTTGTTATTTCCAGATTGGACCTTTGTTTTATTTTATTTTTTAATTTTTATGATATGTCTAGTTTATTTTAAAATTATGAGACTTCTAAAATTGGAGACCCAGGACGGTCGTCCATCTCGTCTATGCCCTAGTATTATATATACTACGTTAAAAGCATATTAGCTGGCTAATATAAAATCAATGTATTACTTAGATGATAAGTAGATATATTAATTAAGGCATCGTAACAAAATATTATATATATATATATATATATATATATATATATATATATATATATATATATATATATATATAAGGTAAGCTATATCTTTTACATAAGAGAATTAAATATATTAACACATAGTTATGTATGTCTTGTGGCTAGGCTCCTTGGAATAGACTTTGACTTGGTGTCTGTGTTTGCAACAAAGATAGGACATTAATTGGATTGGTAATATACAAGTATACATTGCCATATGTACAATTTATTTACATGTATGATATTCTATTATTTACGTCTGTACATGTTTCTTTTCATGTTAAGCATGCTGCTTATAACCTTGCCATATATTGCTCCATGTTTATGTACCATGTATCACTTGTTGGCTATTTAATTTAATTATTTCTGCATATTTCTGCTTATTTCTTGCAACAATGGTTTCGTTAGTTATATATTTTTATTTACTTGTACATATTCCGACTTGATCCCTTAGTCCCTAGATTTAGATGACTATTATTAGTAGTAGGTTATTGATCACTCTCGATCATTAGTATGCACCGTATTGTGATAGAGACAGTCTATAGATTGGGAACACGTACCGTGTGACTCTCTATATGACTGTTAGCACGCACAGGACTGTGAATATCCGTATTTTTTTTTTCTTTTAGCCACGACTAGTAGCACTACTCTCAATCTCGTGTCACCATTTGAATTTTCTATATAATTGTCTTTATTTTCTTGTCCTTTCAGTTGCATGCATATTTAATTACTATTATGTAGTGACATTTATATTATTTATCTTGCTATGTCCCGGGATATGGACTTTTCTCCAGGTATAGACGAGCATGTTTATCCGTAGATCTACGGTGACTTTTCGTACTTGTCTTATATGTTGGTTAAGTTATTTTTTTATGTGCTTGTGGATGAGATTAAGACCTACATGTGACTTAGTTGTCATATTAAGTAGATGAACTCGAGTCCTGTTATATATTATATATAACGTAAATGAAAGCTTGAGAGATTTTCATTGAATGGATTAGCCCTTGAGTACATACCAACCGGCCAAATCACGTGCTAGATCGTGAGTTGGAACTGTGGCGTGACACTAGCCAAAGTATAAGTTGGACATAACTAAGAACCGCTAAACTACAACTTAGGTCATATATGTGACTTTCACAAGTTGGGCGTATTTGTCAAATTTGGAATTTTTTGTAGCTTAGAACTAAATTGAACCAAATTCAGTTTATATTTTAGTACAAAGTTTCGATATTGACATTTGGTAGACGAAATTCCTAATTATTAATCTTAATACTCTTGACCTCGAAAAAAACACCAAAAATCCTCATTTTCCTTGAAAATATAGTTAGAATTCAAAAATATTTTCCAATTTAGAAAAACTTCATTCTAAAGTATACAATGATCAATACCTTACGAATATGGAATTGACATATTTTATTTAATATAGGTATGAATCTCTTTTGTTTTATGGATTTTGTTTTTGTTTCATTGTATAATTGTGTTGCTAAGGAGAATGGTTAGTTTCCTTGTTTTTGGTTTAGCGGATCACTTTTTGGTATAGCGGATCAGGGAGTGATAGCTAATTTGCTAAGGTAAAATATAAGCTTGGTAAGAAAGTCCTCTCCTATTCATTGTTATTATTATAATTGTCAATATAAACTGTGTGTGTTTTTCGATTTTGAGTTGTTCCACCAAATTGCTAAAAAAAAAAAAAAAGAGTTGTTCCACCAAAGGGGTTAAAAATCTAAGGTATGCTACAAAGGTTGCTCCGGGTCTTATATATATAAATGGTTAAAAAAAAATCTCGAAATAGAAAGGAGACTTTGCAAACAAATTTAAGAATTTTTGGGAGAAAACTAAATTTTGAAATCTAATATTTATCAATCATATTAAAACCAAATTTAGGTAATTATGTTATAATTAGAGCCAAACCCTCCACAACCATAAAATAATATACTTATGGGTCAAATAGTATTGAGTCTTAGACTCGTAGGAGGCAAACACGTAAGCGAAACCAAAATATAAAAACAGTTGTTTTTCTTTTGTTCCACTGGATGGGAATATTATACTGAGATGTATTCTCGTATTACGTAATACATATATCGGTATACGAATCGAGTTACAAGCAGGGCCGGCCCAGGGCAGGGGCGAGGCGGGCGACCGCCCTGGGCCCCCAATTTTTTAAGGCCCCCGATTTTTACATAAATATAAATAAACCACCATCAAATAAATTTTTTTTGGAAAGAAAGGCCAAAAAAATATAGCAAATCAAAGCAGATCTAAAAACTTCTGGATAGGAAAAAAGTCACATAAGTATTACGTCTCTTCGTCACCGGAAAAAAATAAAATTGCCTTAAAAATTTGAAACGGCCGAAAAAAATGGAAACCGCCTCAAATAGCTGATTTTTTTTGAAAAACACAGAGAAAATTGCCATAAATATTTCCTTAGTCTCTCTCTCACACACACACTCTTTGCTCTCTCTCCCGGACCGAGGTTCCGACTGGCGTCGGCCATCTACTCCTGCGATGGACCACTACCAGGTATGAAAGGCTCAAAGAGGAATTATGTTACACTAGCAATGTGAAAATATATGTATACTTAGTGTTGTGTATAGAGACACAGTAGGGACAGTATAGTCACGTGGGTCTTGACTCTTGGAGTTGGAGAAGGACCAAAAATATTTTGATTACTTGATTTTTTTTTCCTATAAACATTTTGATTGCAAGCTTTGGTCCCTTTGGACCTTTGATTAATGATATACGCATTGACACAAACAAGTGGATTAGCAAGTCAGTAGTCACATCACGGGTCATCATTTTTGAGTCTTGCTGTCCTGGTCCCTGGAGAAGGGACTATCTTCTCCTTTTCTTTTGTTGCAAGCTTTGCCAAAGAAAAGGTTGTGAGTTGATTACTTAATTTTCGTGACCAAAACCAACAAAGAACTACACTGTAGACTTCTTGCTTTCTTTTATATCTGTTCATTTTTAGTTTGGATTAAATTAGTATATAATTTAATAATTATTAATTTTAATTGGCGTACCAATTTTTTTTTAGCATTTTGTCCACAATAATAGATGTACTCAATTAATAAATGAGTCGAACCAAACTAATGAAGGATGTAGAGATTGAAAGCATTTTAGTGTGAAAGACTGTAGAGTTGTGGAAAAAAAATAAGGGGAAAAGGGCCTCATTTCTAGATTTCGCTCTAGGCCCCATAAAGTATAGGACCGGGCCTGGTTACAAGATAGAATCTTATACAAGATAATAGAAGTAGGAATGGTTGTAAGTGTATGTGTTAAAGCATTGGACGGAGGAGAACAATTTGGATCTCACCATACGAAATCTTTGCAATATAATAACAACAAAAACTGATCAACACTTGTTACCTTCTTCTGCAAGGCCTTGCGAAGAGAGGATGTCGGGTTTAGCTCAGTTACCTGGTCACGAGATTATTGTCGAGAAACTAGTTAAGTGTGAGAATCCAAAAAAATTGTTCTCCAAATTGAAACATCATTTAGGCAAATTGTTTGTGATTGTGGTAATGATTTGTTAGATCATGATGGTAGATCGAACACCAAGAAATCACTAAAATATGACTACATCATAGTTATATTTCAAGTTAACTCTATAATACTTCTTTAGGGTTTAATCATCATAACTTTCTTGTATGATAATTCGAAAATGGCTCAATCATATCAAATTATACTTCATTTCATTTTTGTTATTGTTTTTGAAACGGACTTGCATGTCTTTGATGACCTAGTATTTATTCACTAGATGAAGAAATGATGCCTCTGTACAGCGTGCATAGACGAGACCGATGAATGAAAGAAGATCGATAAAGGAGCATCATATTCATTTTGTTAGATGTATTTTATGTAAATTAATTATTTTTGGTAAATACTTGTATGGATGTAAATATTTTAGACATATATATGTGAATAGATGTGGATATTTTAGAAATAAAATTACTCTTGCATTACATGTGCTCTAGCCCAGAATTTTACAGGAAAAAATTGCGGATACGGATACCAGCATATTCGTATGGCACGTAGCCTGGAATATTAGTTACGTATCCGACTTATCGTATTCTGGGCTCGGGGCATGACACTTTCCCTCGTTGGCTGACTCAGTGGTAACTCGGCTCGACTTGGTAAAAATAATAATAAATTGGAGAAAAAACTATAAAGGGTAGTTAAAACTTACCTATAGTTCAGCAAATTTAATTAAGTGGTCTTTTTTCATACAAAGTAAAGGCAAATTACCAATTTTATAATAAAGTTATAGTTGTAATCCTTTAATATGTTTGAGCTAAAAGAGTAGGCCTCAAATTCCAATTTTCCGAAGATCATTTGATGCTCATTAGGGAGACTAAAAAGAGTATTTTGGTTAGGGAATTTATTGGTATCAAATTAATGATATAGACACATTGAGAGGGCAGGAGGCAGCCTTTCCTTCCGCCAATGGGCCATCGTCACTAGGGTTCTTGTTGGGCCATATGTAGTAAAAATGCAATTTCGCATTGTAAATGCTGCATCTACTACGGATGAGAGAACCCATATTGGAGATCGCAAAGGTGCAATCTATGTGTATTACCTTCAACTTATTTCTAGTACATCAACGCGCGCGCGTGTCTAAAAACTAACCACATATTGACTTTTCATTTTCGTCAGGACTTCCACTTTCAAGTAACTTAGATTTAACTTGCAATTCAAAAAAAAAACTTAGATTTAACTTAATTAATTCATTAATTTTAGGAGTGCAATAACAAAATCCTTAATTAACTAGTTTAAATTATTTAACAAATTAACATAAATTTTAAATATTAAAATTTTAAGAAAATTATATAACTAAGTAATTATTAAGAACCAATTGATTATTGCAAATGTTAATTAAATATTGTATTGCCTTAATTACCCTAATTATTTATTAATAGTAAATACACGTTCATTATTAATTTGATAAATAATTATTAATAGTACATTCTTGACTATTTTTAATTAATAATATTTTTTTACTCCAGCAAAACTAAGGTAACAAATTACTCAAAAATAATTCTTAGAAATAAATGTCACTTCCCGTTTCCGGAATACGTAAATTTTTAATTTTTCATGTATATGATATTTGGCACCTGTATCTTTATTGCATGTATCCTGTATTTGTAACTGGCCATGGCATGGAACAGTATCTCGTCGCGGATTAGTGTGCCATCCCCTGTCCATGTCTGGTTGTAGGCATGGTTCACTGTTTCGATGATAGAATTTCTGAACCGTGTTGTGGTTAAGATTTTATTTAATTAATTTAATTAATTGTATCATGTAGCATTTAACATGTCATTAGTCACATGGTTAAGAGCATGCTTAAGCTTAGGGTTTCTTTGAGTCAACCCAACCCCTATATATATTCTCTTCCACACACTCTCCTCATTCACTCTTTCATTTATTTTGCTCAAACAACATTTAAGCAAGTACATCTTGCACCAAATGGAGAGATTCTTGTATTTTTTATTTCTTGATTTTTCTTTGATATGATTTGTCTATATTGTTCTTCTCATCATCCTCTACAAGTTTAGTTCTTAGAGTTTTTGATTTTAATGGCTAGTTTTGTGTAGATCTAAGTTTCTAAAACTAGAATTCTATGGATTTTTATGATTTTGATCTATCAAATTTGGTTGTTTTCAAAAACTAATGGTCCTATGTTGTAGGGAATTCAATTCTACCCAATTTTGACCTTTGAAAAGTTAGATTTCGACTTGTTTTGGAAAGTTATGGCCAAAATAATATTTGGACATTTTCTATGTCATCTGTCCTGGTTTTGGCAGGGACGATGAATAGTGCCGAGCTGCAGATGGAAGTGCTGCATAGTGCCGCATAGTGCCGAGCCACAGATGGAAGTGCTGCATAGTGCCGAGCCACAGATGGAAGTGCTGCATAGTGCCGTATAGTGCCGAGCCGCAGATGGAAGTGCCGCATAGTGCCGAGCCGCAGACGGAAGTGCCGCATAGTGCCGCATGAATAGTGCCGAGCCGCAGATGGAAGTGCTGCATAGTGTCGTATAGTGCCGTATAGTGCCGAGCCGCAGATGGAAGTGCTGCATAGTACCGCATAGTGTCGAGCCGCAGATGGAAGTGCTGCATAGTGCCGAGCCGCAGAAGGAAGTGCTGCATAGTGCCGTATAGTGTCGCATAGTGCCGAGCCGTAGATGGAAGTGCTGCGTAGTGCTGCATAGTGCCGAGCCGCAGATGGGAGTGCTGCATAGTGCCGCATATTGTCCGAGCCGCATATGGGAGTGCTGCATAGTGCTGCATAGTACCTATTTTGGCTATTTTTGGCTGTTTTATGTCTCTTTTAGCTGAATTGTGGCCAGAATTTCTCTAAACTCCCAACATAAAAGTTGTAGATCTTCGTCTTAGCTTCAAGAACCTTCAGATCTCACTATAACCAGAATTTATATGTGACTTTGGCACCTTGTGCACCTTGCTCCTTGTGCACCTTTTACCTTGCATATTGTCCGTGCGCCGTTAGGGCCACTTCATGACTTGCGAGCACTTCATACCCTAAGTGCATAGTACCTTATTGTTCAATTTCCTCTTGTGTCTTGGTCCTCATTCCTGATCTGACTCCTATGCGTATGCTGGATAACCCTATGTGTGTACTAAGGTACAATCTATGTGAGTACCGATGTGCTATCCTAAGTGCTAAGTGTTCCTATGTGATACCTGTCAGTACCTCCAAGAGTTCAGCATTTACATAGCGATTGGTCAGTAGCAATGATGTGGTATGTGGTGTGTTAGATTACACCAAGAAGGGGGTACATATGTATGACTCTATAAGCCAGTACGGATCCCTTCTTGGGGTACTCGTACAATGTACGACATCTAGGGGAGTGAGCATGTGACCACGGTATGTGAACTTCGAGGATAACCTAGGGAATAACTAGGCAACTAACTTGGTAGATGCATTGGGTGGAAAGAATCCCGAGATCGTGCCATACTAGCCACCCCAGGCCCAGTCCTGACGTGTCGGGTTGGCCGCCACGGATATGGTTTCATTCGCCTATAGCGGATGGCTATATCCGACTCCTACGAGCTATGTGTTATATGTTTTAGCGCGGTAGCCCTCCGGGGGACCGGTGCATAATCAATGTACTATATGTCTTATGGTTTGGCTAGCCCTGCTGGGTTGACACGATCTGAGGATTCCTTTTAATCAGTATCGCGGGGATAACTCCGCCAAATATAAAAAGCCGCATGAATGAATGGCCGCTTGAAAAATGACTTGACTGTGCCTTGTAACTTTCGTTAGTAGCCGAGGGACATAGACTGTCATGGTGCGTGGTCCAACCCATGTCCTTGTTTGGTTGTTGGATTGGGCTATCGTGCTAGGACAGGCTGTGGACCGAGGTTACGACCGGAAGCTTTTATTATTACTAGTATTATTATTTTGTGCTTGGGTTTTATCTCACTCTTTTGTGCTTCCTTGTGGTACTTGCTATTCGGGGCTGATCCCGCTGGTTTTGTTTGGCCAGATCTCATAGCAGCGCCAGAGGATCCAGCCTTCTACCCGAACAATGGTGCACACCAGGAGAATGAGCGCAGGGACCATGAGTGGGTTTCTTCTTCTCCGCTCTGATATCTTCTATTTTGTACTTGACATTTAGCCACCGGCACCTGTTTAGCCGGCTGTTCTGGACATTAGTTTCCTTTACATAATTGTAATTAAATCAGACTGCAACTGACTACGGTTATGTATTATTGACTCTCGGTACTAGCTGATCATTTTGTATAGCTAGGCTCATGAATCATTTTGATGAAGCGTCGGGGACGCCTTACTGCTTTGTCTTATATGATCATTATTTACTGCTTCTTGTTTTGATTGATTGAGACATAGATGCTCTGTGAGACCATAGGAGACTTGATTGTAGCATGCACCCCCTTGTCTTTTGACAGCCACGATCGTCGTATGACGTTTATATACCTCATATGGAGTAGCTGGCCTAGTCCGTCTCAGTATTCCAGTACTGGGGCGTGACAAGGTTTTATTGGTGGCCCATGCAGGTCTGATTTTCAGACTTGTGGGGTGTTATTATTATAGGAGTCTCAATCAAAACTTGTTCCCTTTGAATCTTTTGCCTCGATTTCTCTTCCTTTACCTTGATTGATAACTTGAATTGCATCCTCGAATCTTCCTCGTCCTGTTATTTGATATCATGTATCTTTCCCTATAGGGGTGCTTCGTACTCAGTAGTTGGTGAGGCCAACATGGAGGAACGTCCAGTAGAGCATGGCTCGACGGGGCAGCAGCCGGAAAGAATACCTTCTCCTGACCAGATCTGAGTGGAAGTGATATCAGAGCCAGTGGAACCGCAGGTTCTAGAAACTCCTGCACCCCCAGCGGTGTCGGCAGCGACGAAAGTGCCTGATGCTGCAGCACTCCAGGAGGTCATCCGGGGATTTTTGGCCACTCAGCAGCGTCAGGTGGCAGCCCATCAACAACAGCAGACCCAGCAGCAGGAACAGAATATGCTACTGAATCAGGGGTTACAATTAGCCCTTGAGAGAAGTGTCAGAAATGATTCGGGGGCATCGGGGGAGGTTTTGTCGACTCAACCCGAGATATTTTGACGGCACGGAGGATGCCATCACGGCGGATGCATGACTTCAGGATACTGAGGCCATATTGACTGCAGCTAAGGTTCCCGCAGAAGAGAAGGTTGACCAGGTCAGACTGTTACTTCAGGATCTCGCCCGCGACTGGTGGGCATCGGAAGAGGTTGGAATGAGGCATCCTGTTCCTTGGGATAGCTTCAGTACCAGATTCAAGGCCAAGTACTTTGGCGTGGTAGCTCGGCATGAGGTTCAGCAGAGATTTATCAGCCTCAAGCAGGCTGGTAGGACGGTGGATGGTTATGCAGCGGAGTTCTGCAGGTTAAGTAGGTTTGCTCAGACGATGGTGGCGACAGAGCCAGAGAGAGCAATAAGGTTCCAGCAGGGACTTCAATTAGAGATTTTGCAGCTGGTCGAGGGACACGACTACCAGGCATTTGATGCAGTATTGATGGCGGCTCGGAGGCACGAGCTTACAATTCAAAGGTTATCAGCAAGGACTGGAGGCCAGAAGAGGTCTCATATTCGGAGTACGGGAGAAGAAGGAGCAGTACCTCGAACGTCAGCACCAGCGCCTGGCATCCGTATTCGTGATGCAGTTCCGATCCCGACAGTTGTGACGGCACCAGTTCGACAGCAACAATCGAGGCACCAACAACGTCAGGAGGCACCAGTGGGTTACACTTATTGTGGTAAGGGAGGGCACACTCGGGAAGTGTATCGGTTAGCGAATGGGCAGTGCTTGAGATGTGGGGGTTCAGACCATCGTATAGCTACGTGTCCACAGATACAGAGGCCAGGAGGGCCAACTCAACAGTTTTCGGCGCTGCCAGCTCCAGAGGTAGCACCGTATCAAGGTCCAGCACTAGCAGTGAGGCCACTAGCCCAGCGCCCATTACTGACGCAAGCTCAGATGTACCGACAAGCGCAACATCAGGTACGACCGCATCAGGTTGTACAGCAGAGGCCACAACAGCAGGGCCAGGGAAGGCAGCAGCAGAGAGTCCAGCAAGGGCAGAGGCAGGTAGAATTTGGAGTGTTAGAGCAGAGGTTGGCCGAAGGTGGTCAGATTGTGGATAAGTTTTGAGTATTATTCATAATTCCTTGAGTTCTATATTCGAAGAGTGAAGGCGACTTTCTCATCTCACTCATCTGCTCTCGTATCAAGTGATACGTGATATCTATCATGTGTCTTGATTACGAGAGCACGTCCTGGACAGAGTCTTGTTCTTGATTTAGTTATTGGTACCGACTTATCTCAAGCGTTGATACTTGTCCACTTTGGGAGTCAGTGTAGGACCTCGAGGACGAATTCCTACCCAACTGACTTAGGAGGCATATTTTATTCATATGTCTCCGATCACTTTCCTTCTAGGGTATGATTATTGTTTGTGCTTTTACTTAATTGTTCTTGCTTTCGTAATCTGTTTATGTGCCATTTGTTGTTTGATAATTGTGCTATCTATATGTCATGAGTGTATTTCGTGATCTGAGAGCGCGCTCAACTAGCCTTATCGAAATTTCAAGGACAGAATTTTTCTAAGGAGGGTAGAGATGTCACTTCCCGTTTTCGGAATACGTAAATTTTTGATTTTTCATGTATATGGTATCTGGCACCTGTATCTTTATTGCATGTATCCTATATTTGTAACTGGCCATGGCATGGAACAGTATCTCGTCGCGGATTAGTGTGCCACCCCTTGTCCTTGTCTGGTTGTAGGCGTGGTTCACTGTTTCGATGATAGGATTTCTGAACCGTGTTGTGGTTAGGATTTTATTTAATTAATTTAATTAGTTGTATCATGTAGCATTTAACATGTCATTAGTCACATGGTTAAGAGCATGCTTAAGCTTAGGGTTTCTTTGAGTCAACACAACCCCTATATATATTCTCTTTCACACTCTCTCTCCTCATTCACTCTTTCATTTATTTTGCTCAAACAACATTTAGGTAAGTACATCTTGCACCAAATGGAGAGATTCTTGTATTTTTTATTTCTTAATTTTTCTTTGACATGATTTGTCTATATTGTTCTTCTCATCATCCTCTACAAGTTTAGTTCTTAGAGTTTTTGATTTTAATGGCTAGTTTTGTGTAGACCTAAGTTTCTAAAACTAGGGTTCTATGAATTTTCATGGTTTTGATCTATCAAATTTGGTTGTTTTCAAAAACGAATGGTCCTATGTCGTAGAAAATTCTATTCTACCAAATTTTGACCTTTGAAAAGTTAGATTTCGACTTGTTTTGAGAAAGTTATGGCCAAAATAATATTTGGACATATTTTATGTCATCTGTCCTGGTTTTGGCAGGGACGATGAAAAGTGCCGTATGAATAGTGCCGAGCCGTAGATGGAAGTGCTGTATAGTGCCGCATAGTGTCGCATAGTGTCGAGCCGCAGATGGAAGTGCTGCATAGTGCTGCATAGTGCCGAGCCGCAGATAGAAGTGCTGTATAGTGCCGAACCGCAGATGGAAGTGCTGCATAGTGTCGCATAGTGTCGCATAGTGCCTAGCCGCAGATGGAAGTGCTGCCTAGTACCGCATAGTGCCTAGCCGCAGATGGAAGTGCTGCATAGTGTCGCATAGTGCCGAGCCGCAGATGGAAGTGCTGCATAGTGCTGCATAGTGCCGAGTCGCAGATGGAAGTGCTGCATATTGCCGCATAGTGCCGAGCTGCAGATGGAAGTGCTGCATATTACCGCATAGTGCCGAGCCGCAGATGGAAGTGCTACATATTACCGCATAGTGCCGCATAGTACCGAGCCGCAGATGAAAGTGCTGCATAGTGTCGCATAGTGCCGAGCCACAGATGGAAGTGCTGCATAGTGCCGCATAGTGCCGAGTCGCAGATGGAAGTGATGCATACTTGTAATCCCCTGAATTTAGGGCTTATTTTTTTCAATTTTATAATTCAATTATTGTAATATATATTATTATTTGATTATTATTTGATTAAATGCTCTTTACCGTGACTTGGATTTCTAGAGCATTAGGGATGCCAATCTCTGGAAACTTCCTTCTTGAAGTTTGTAGTAGACGAGATTATCTTCATGTTGATATATCGTATCCCACTTAAACTCGTTCCCTTGTGCTCTTTTTGCATCGCACAAGTTCGGGTCAATTTAGACCATCTAATTATTAATTGATTTCCAACTTTTTTCCTTTATCCTCATAAGCACATTACCATGACTTTTAATTTAGGAGCACAAGGCTAGTCTTTTTCTTGAAACAAACTTGTCATGCCTGATCTACTCGAGACGCTCTTCAGCCATGACCTTCGTGTCCCACTCAGACACTCCATTTTGTGCTTCATTTCCTTCGCACAACTTTCGGGTCAATTTAGGCCAATTAATTATCTACCGTAAAACCTGATTTAATTTCCAATTTAATTTCGGGACCCGACATCGACCCAACCTAGTCGACCCCAAATATGGACATGGCCCACATGAAGCCTACTACCCGCCTGACACTTGTGTCCCATTTATTTGAGCCCCCACATGCTACTTATTTTCCCATAATCATAAATACCTATTTTAATTCAAATATTTCACCATGTCCGATTTTGACCCGACCCGGCTCGACCGAACCCGAACCCAAGCTCCATGTTTTCCTCTCGTGACTAACCATACACCCCACATAAATTCCCACTTTTCCCTATTTTTAAATATCTCTATTTCTCTCTCTTTTATATATGTATATATATGTACATATATAATATAATATATAATACACTCTCTCTCTACCTACACTCCACACCCCATCACCAGCACATGAACTCCCCACCCATGTGGCCGAACACCCTCTACTCTCTTTCTTAATATCTCCCTCTCTAAATATCTCTCTTTCACTTTATATATTATATACACACACACATTAATATCTAACACTCTCTCTCTCTCCTTACACATACACGTACAGCCACCCCCCTCCATGACTTAGCCGAACACAACACCCCCATTTTTTTTCTTCTTCACACTCCTTCTCCTTCTCCATCTTCATTCATTTCATTTATTTTCTCTTCCCTCCTTCTTCTTCTTCATTTTTCTTCATCACCACCATCTAACACTATCAAACACCAACACCACCACCCTCATCATCAAGCCACCACCCCCTCCATGCTCGGCCGACCACCACCTCCTGGCCGAGCTCCTCCCCGACACAGCCACTCCAGCCTCCTCCCTCTCCTCCTTCTTCTTTTTCTTCTTCACACCACCACCATCACCAACTCCATCTCTATCACCATTATCCTTCACTCCGCCACTACCACTCTCGCCACCTCCTCTACCTGCTGGTCGCCGTGTGCCACCACGTGGCCGGCGCGCCACTGCAGCACAGCAGCCAACAGCAGTAGCAGCGCGCGCACGGCAGCAGAAGCCGCGTGTGGTCGTGCCACCGTGGGCCGCCCGCCGCCCCCGCGTGTCGCCATGACATCCCCCTCCGGCCAGGCGACCCCCAGCGACCTTTCCGTGGCGGCCAAAATCCTCCGGGACGCGCCTTCTAGGCGATTCGTGCGTTTTGCACGGAATCCCCTCAACGCACGCGCGAACGAGATTCAGAAATGGCGTTCCGTCGCAGCGACTTCGTGCACATTTTTCGGGAAATTTGACAGTTGGATCGGCGATTTCTTCACTCCGTCATAATCTCAGTATATAGCCCTTCACTTCCCTCAATTTTTGTCCGTTAATGTCATCGTTTGATACATCAAAACCGGCCACCAAGTTGACCGTTTAAATTGTATAATTTTTGGACAGTTTTGCGGAGCCAACTTTGTCGGTTCGTATCTCCTCCTTCGTATTTCCGTCTGGCGTTCTACTAGTTCCTATGCGAAGCTGGTATAACCCTCTTCCTACCCCTCCAGTTTCGTTTCATTATGAGCACGTTTGATTGGTTGAGTTCGACGTCAAAGTTGGTCGTCCGAATTCGTAATTTCCAACTTGTAAAATTCTACTTTTGAACTCGGGACTCCGGATTCAATTTCTGACACCATTGTAGACTCGTGGCATCGTTCTGGCACGTTTTCATATAAAGTTTGTTAGATTTGGAGGACATGGGCCCTGGCACGCATTTCGGTGCAAAGTGGGCCCCACAATCCGGGTCAACGGGACTTTTTGACGCCGGCTCATCGGAATCCAATTCTGGATATACCGTTGAGTTCGTATCGTCATTATGGACTCGTTGACATATAATTTGCTAGGTTTTAGTAGACATTGGTTCCGACACGTATTTCGGTACAAGTCGGATACCAATATCAAAGTCAACGGGTCATTTTGAGTTCGGCTCATCGGAATCCAATTTCGGATATACCGTTGAGTTCGTATCGTCATTCTGGATTCGTTGACATATAATTTGCTGAGTTTTGAGGACATTGGCTCCGACACACTTTTTCATGCAAATCGAATTCCAATATCCGGGTCAACGGACCAATTTGAGATCGGGTCAACGAAATCCAATTCTGGATATACCGTTGGATTCGTATCGTCATTCTGGATTCGTGGACATATAATTTGTTAGGTTTAGTGCACTTTTATTCTGGCATGTTTTTCGGTGCAAAGCGGGTCCGACACGGACTCCGTTTTGACTCAAAATTACCTTTTTGCCCCTGTGTCCAAATTGGACTTATGGGTAGGCTATTCTAGCTGATTTGACCATTCTGAACGCGTTGGTGATGGTTGTTTCACCATCCGACAACACATGTAGGTTTTTACCCTATTATTATAATCCTTCTCTTTTATTCGTATTTTTAGATCCATGTATCGGATTTGAGATCCATCGATTCCAGTAATTTCACCATCACTGAAATTGATATATTGACCCTGTAGATGTTTATAGAGACCAGCTTTGACCCTGTTGACCATGGTTGACTACTTTGACTGAATGGCGAAGTAGAGTCAACATTTGACCTAGGTTAGACTAGTTTTGACCTTGGTTGACCACAGTTGATTATTTTGACCAAAAGTCAACCGGAAGTCAACCGTAGCCTAAAATTGATTAGAACTTGACCGAAGTTGACTAGTTGACCCAAACGTCAACTGTTAGTCAACGTTAGTCAAGTTTGACCTAGAGTTGATCTAGGGTTGACCAGAGTTGACCAGTTGACCAAAAGTCAATTGTAAGTCAACCCTTGACTTGCTTTGACCTAGTTTGACTTAGTATGATTTGAATTTACTTCCAAACCCTTATATTGATACAGTATTCCACCTATAGGTCCTCGAGGCACCGTTCTTGGACCAGTTAACATATTCCACCAGATCTCAAGTGAGTACATTCTCTGATAATATTTCTGTTTTATGATATCGTTTATGTTTCTTGTATTTAGTGTAGATACCCTTGTTCTCTTGACACATTGTTCACACAGATTGGTATTTTTCTGGATCCCGTTATGAGATGTTATTCCTCGCTTTCCTTGGTATATCTTGTGCAAGTCTTTCTTGTTTCTTGTGCATTATATAGACACGATTCCTGCGAAGGCTAGCTACCCTCTCGGAGAATGGCGTGTCATGATGTGTCATGGTTGGATCTACTATACTGGTCGGGGACGGGGAGTATTAGTGTAGATGTGTGGTCAATATCCGCCTTGTATATCTTGTGAACCTTGTGAATGCCAATCATACACCATACGTATGGTTGGCTAGATCATGACCTTGTGTAGACCCAAGCCGGCCACATGTTGTAGCTAGTACTCACACACTTAGATAGATGATTCTTTATTCTTGTACATGCCATGATCAGTTTTACTTGTCTTATTCTAGCTCTAGATTTACAGCTTACCTTGCCATGATACTCACATGTACATTCATGATTTCTTGCATATTCTCTCTATTTACTGCTACATTTTCAATATCGTCTAATTAGAACTGTTATTTGAGATTTGTGCTCTTTCCATCCTGACTGGATATGTTGACAAAATTTTAGGAGTAGTTGTGCCCTCAGTATTGGACTTCATGATGTTGATAGCTGAGGTGGATCTCACTATTCTTCTTTGTGAGTTGCCTGGTAGTTATCCTTAGTTAGTCTTGTTGTTCCTTCTTTATTTTCCTGTCTTATGATCCTTGTAGATTCTATTTGTTCTAGTGATATTGTTATTATTTCTTGTCTTATCTTTCTTAGTTTTCGTGATGTGACATGAGTACATTTCTAGTTATGGATCTTTAGATATGTAGTTAGTATAGTATACTTGACAGCGCTCTACCGCCGATACTGCGACGTAGGCTGGACGTGGCCCACGTATTCGTACCCGTATATCCGGGTGCGGGTCGTGACACGTTTTAAGTGGTGGCCCATGCAGGTCAGTCTTTGCAGTTAATGCGAATTCGTGGTAGTTCTTGAGCTTATCTGTACTACTACGAGCCTGCCCTAGGATTAAGGTTGAGTCATGGAATATTTTAGGATTTTTGTACTCAGTCACATATTAGGAACTCTTGGTAGATTCCAGGGATGACCCCTGGGAATCTTATTCGAAAGCTTTTCAAATCTTTTCCCACTTATTTCTATTCGTCTTGATTTTTGAAATATTTGTCCGTATCAAACTTTATTCTTTCTTGGAATGAGTTTGTGGACCCCAGAGGGAAGGTAAAAGTTGAACTTATATATCTTCTAGGTTGAGACGGGAATATGAATTGCCAGTCTCATATCAGGTTGAGATTGTTTTAGTTTATGTTCTAATGATTTCCTCTTATCTTGACCTAGATAGTACCTTTGGGACTTCTCCTGAGAACTCTTCCTAAATCCTGTCTCGGAATCTGTTTCCGTTAGTTTCCATTTACTTATCCTTGATTCGTCGTTGAATTTTGAATCTTGGTGTTCGTTCGTTGTTGACTTTAACTTTGTATTTGAAATCAGTTTTTATGAATTGAGTTAAGATTTTCTGATAAACATATTTGATGAGAACGATAAGTGTCTACTTTATTTATGGAGTTTAGAATTTATCGCAGTCATACTAGCTAGCACGACAGAGACGTGGAGCCTGATGTTGGATATACTATCCTAGTTATCGAATTTAGATTTTCTTGCAGCCATACCGGTTGGCGTGGTAAGGAATCTAGATGACATAATTATAGGGTGTATACCCAAGTTATGGACCCCATCGTTTATTGCAGCTATGCTTACTGGCGTGGCAAAAATTCTGGCAACATAATTTCAGGAAGACGTATATGGTTATCAGATTATATTTTAAATCGGATCACTTTGTTATGACCGGATGAGCAAGAACAAATTCTTATCATCATTCTTCCCCGTCTTGGTTAACTCTGTCTATCTACAGCCTAACCAGGATTTTTTCGATAAGATTGTTTTGTGTTCCATCTTTCATATGATTTGACTAAACTCTTCTTCGCTAGCCTCTTGAGTAATTCTTCTTGTCCTTCCCAGTAATTGTTGGAAGTGCCTCATGGATTGATTCAAGGAAAGTTCGAAAAGTATATTATCCTTGTATTACGGAATCGGGAGTTTGCATCCAGAGAAATACTGGCGAGGCATGACTTCGGATAACGGCATCATGGTTAAATATTTTTCTCGAATTCTACTTGGACCACTCCCTAAGCATTTTTGACTAACATCTTCTCCTTTATTTTTGCAAAAAATTGTTTGGAAATATTTCACAGATTTAGCCAAGTTAAGTTCAGGAACCTATATTATCTGGCGTGGCAGCTGTGCACTGCAGTCATCCGTTGTATTATGGAACAAGGAAGTTAATCGCAGCCAGATGCACACTAGCGCGATAGTAACTTCCTGTGACATAATTACGGAGGTATATGGTTCTTGAGTTTTACTTCGACTACGTCTTATGCATTTCGTTTGGCCTCGTACTATTCTTGGAAATATTTCGACAATCTTTCCTGTCTTGCTTGACCCTTACCTTGTCTGAATATTGATATGGATTGTTAGACCCAATCTTAGGCCCTTGTTACCTTCTATTTTTGATGATCGAATAACCAAACCTTGTTAACATATTCTGTAGTGTAACTATAATATGTTATTATGTGTGATTGTGATAAGTATATTTTTTCTAGGGATTTATTGGGCTAAGCTTATAGGACAGATACGAGTGACTGGTTATAGTGGACTTAGAAAACCATTAAGGATGATTAGTTTGATATTATAGATTGATGATAAGGTATCTAAGTTGGAGTAATGAAATATTATATTTTGTGACTACGAATTTAGGACTAGAATCTTGTGCTTAGATTCGAGGGTTGAACATTGTAAGACTTTGATGACCAAGTGATTATTGGTTATCTACAAGCCATTTACTTATGATTGGTGGATAGATCGATATGTAGAATGAAATAGAAGAAGATAACATTGCGTGCAAGATCGGAAGATAGCAGGAACAAAACAAGGACATATGTACATGGGTGATAAATAATTCGGTAAATGAATTAAGAGTTTAAATTTGAGGGTTTTTATTCAGGAGTTCTTGAGTAAAAGAGAGAAGGCTCAATGCCAAGAATATGTTTTGAATGTATAATTTTATGGAGCTTGTGATTAATAGGATAAAGATACTTAGGATGGGATAAGGAAACAAACAAATCTATTGAGATTGGAATTTTGGTTGATGGCTAAGTATTGCTGATATATCGTATCTCGGGGATGACCTATATTTTAGAATATACGTAAAGGTTCTTATTGATATGAACATTCTAAGGGGTAAAATGACATAGTTTTTATGGAAGAAGCTTGTTGAACCTGAACCAAATGATTGAAGAGAGAAACAGCATAGGCGATCACAAAGGTAGCAGAATGAGTACTGTAGCCATAGCAGTTGCATGATTTAGCTTGACCTATTGGATGATTTTAATTTCGAGGACAAAATTTTTATAAGGTGGGTAGGATTGTAAGCCCCTGAATTTAGGGCTTATTTTTTTCAATTTTATAATTCAATTATTGTAATAGATATTATTATTTGATTATTATTTGATTAAATGCTCTTTACCGTGACTTGGATTTCTAGAGCATTAGGGATGCCAGTCTCTGGAAACTTCCTTCTTGAAGTTTGTAGTAGACGAGATTATCTTCATGTTGATATATCGTATCCCACTTAAACTCGTTCCCTTGCGCTCTTTTTGCATCGCACAAGTTCGGGTCAATTTAGACCATCTAATTATTAATTGATTTCTCACTCTTTTCCTTGATCCTCATAAGCACGCTACCATGACTTTTAATTTAGGAGCACAAGGACAGTCTTTTTCTTGAAACCAACTTGACATGCCTGATCTACTTGAGACGCTCTTCACCCATGACCTTCGTGTCCCACTCAGACACTCCGTTTTGTGCTTCATTTCCTTCGTACAATTTTCGGGTCAATTTAGGCCAATTAATTATCTACCGTAAAATCTGATTTAATTTCCAATTTAATTTCGGGACCCGACATCGACCCAACCTAGTCGACCCCAAATATGGACATGGCCCACATGAAGCCTACTACCCGTCTGACACTTGTGTCCCATTTATTTGAGCCCCCACATGCTACTTATTTTTCCATGATCATAAATACCTATTTTAATTCAAATATTTCACCATGTCCAATTTTGACCCGATCCAGCTCGACCGAACCCGAACCCAAGCTCCATGTTGTCCTCTCGTGACTACCCATACACCCCACATAAATTTCCACTTTTCCCTATTTTTAAATATCTCTATTTCCCTCTCTTTTATATATGTATATATATGTACATATATAATATAATATAATATATAATACACTCCTTCTCTCTCTATATTTAAAACAACTCACTCTCTCTCTACCTACACTCCATACCCCATCACCAGCACATCAACTCCCCCCCATGTGGCCGAACACCCTCTACTCTCTCTCTCTCTTAATATCTCTCTCTCACTTTATATATTATATACACATACACATTAATATCTAACACACACTCTCTCTCTCTCCTTACACATACACGTACAGCTACCCCCCTCCATGACTTAGCCGAACACAACACCCCCCTTTTTCTTTTCTTCTTCACACTCCTTCTCCATCTCCATCTTCATTCATTTCATTTATTTTCTCTTCCCTCCTTCTTCTTCTTCTTCATTTTTCTGCATCACCACCATCTAATACTATCAAACACCAACACCACCACCTCATCATCAAGCCACCACCCCCTCCATGCTCGGCCAACCACCACCTCCTGACCGAGCTCCTCCCCGACACAGCCACTCCAGCCTCCTCCCTCTCCTCCTTTTTCTTCTTCACACCACCACCATCACCATTATCACCATCATCAACTCCATCTCCATCACCATTATCCTTCACTCCGCTGCCACCACTCTTGCCACCTCCTCTACCTGCTGGTCGCCGTGCGCCACCACGTGGCCGGCGCGCCACTGCAGCGCAGCAGCCAACAGCAGTAGCAGCGCGCGTACGGCAGCAACAGCCGCGTGTGGCCGCACCATCGTGCACCGCGCGCCGCCCCCGCGCGTCGCCACGACCTCCCCCTCCGGCCAGGCGACCCCGAGCGACCTTTCCGTGGTGGCCAACGTCCTCCGGGATGCGCCGTCTAGGCGATTCGTACGTTTTGCCCGGAATCCCGTCGACGCGCGCGCGAACGAGATTCATAAATGGCGTTCCGTCGCTGCGACTTCGCGTATGTTTTTCGAGAAATCCGACCGTTGGATCGGCAATTTCTTCGCTCCATCACAATCTCCGTATATATCCCTTCACTCCCCTCAATTTTCGTCCGTTAATGTCATCGTTTGATACATCAAAACCGGCACCAAGTTGACCGTTTAAATTGTGTAATTTTTGGACAGTTTTGCGGAGCCAACTTCGTCGGTTCGTATCTCCTCCATCACAGCTCCGTATGGCGTGCTACTGGTTCCTATGTGAAGCTGGTATAACCCTCTTCCTACCCCTCCAGTTTCGTTTCATTGTGAGCACGTTTGATTAGTTGAATTCGACGCCAAAGTTGGCCGTCTGAATTCGTAATTTCCAACTTGTAAAATTCTATTTTTGAACTCGGGACTCCGGATTGAATTTCTGACACCACCAGTAGACTCGTGGCATCATTCTGGCATATTTTTATATAAAGTTTGTTAGATTTGGAGGACGTGGGCCCTGGCACGTATTTCGGTGCAAAGCGGGCCCCACAATCCGGGTCAACGAGATTTTTTGACGCCGGCTCATCGAAATCCAATTCCGGATATACCGTTGAGTTCATATCGTCATTTTAGACTCGTTGATATATAATTTGCTAGGTTTTAGTGGACATTGGTTCCGACACGCATTTCGGTGTAAGTCGGATACCAATATCAGGGTCAACGGGTCATTTTGAGTTCGGCTCATCGGAATCCAATTTCGGAAATACCGTTGAGTTCGTATCATCATTCTGGACTCGTTAACATATAATTTGCTGAGTTTTGAGGACATTGGCTCCGACACGTTTTTCTGTGCAAATCGAATTCCAATATCCGGGTCAACGGACCAATTTGAGATCGGGTCAGCGAAATCCAATTCTGGATATACCGTTGGGTTCGTATCGTCATTCTGGATTCGTGGACATATAATTTGTTAGGTTTAGTACAATTTTATTCTGGCATATTTTTCGGTACAAAGCAGGTCCGATACGGACTCCGTTTTGACTCGAAATTACCTTTTTGCCCCTGTGTCCAAATTGGACTTATGGACAGGCTATTCTAGCTGATTTGACCATTCTGGACACGTTGGTGATGGTTGTTTCACCATCCGACAATACTTGTAGGTTTTTATCCTATTATTATAATCCTTCTCTTTTATTCGTATTTTTAGATCCTTGTATCGGATTTGAGATCCATCGATTCTAGTGATTTCACCATCACTGAAATTGATATCTTGACCCTGTAGATGTTTATAGAGACTAGTTTTGACCCTGTTGACCATGGTTGACTACTTTGACTGAACGGCGAAGTAGAGTCAACATTTGACCTAGGTTAGACTAGTTTTGACCTTGGTTGACCACAGTTGATTATTTTGACCAAAAGTCAACCGAAAGTCAACCGTAGCCTAAAATTAATTAGAACTTGACCGAAGTTGACTAGTTGACCCAAAAGTCAACTGTTAGTCAACGTTAGTCAAATTTGACCTAGAGTTGACCTAGGGTTGACCAGAGTTGACCAGTTGACCAAAAGTCAACTGTAAGTCAACCCTTGACTTGCTTTGACCTAGTTTGACTTAGTATGACTTGAATTTACTTCCAAACCCTTATATTGATACAGTATTCCACCTATAGGTCCTCGAGGCACCGTTCTTGGACCAGTTGACATATTCCACCAGATCTCAGGCGAGTACATTCTCTGATAATATTTTTGTTTTATGATATCGTTTATGTTTCTTATATTTAGTGTAGATACCCTTGTTCTCTTGACACATTGTTCACACGGATTGGTATTTCTTTGGATCCCGTCATGAGATGTTATTCCTCGCTTTCCTTGGTATATCTTGTGCAAGTCTTTCTTGTTCCTTGTGCATTGTATAGACACGATTCCTACGAAGGCTAGCTACCCTCTCGAAGAATCGCGTGTCATGATGTGTCATGGTTGGATCCACTATACTGGTCGGGGACGGGGAGTATTAGTGTAGATGTGTGGTCAATACCCGTCTTGTATATCTTGTGAACCTTGTGAATTCCAATCATACACCACACGTATGGTTGGCTAGATCATGACCTTGTGCAGACCCAAGTCGGCCACATGTTATAGCTAGTACTCACACACTTAGATAGATGATTCTTGATTCTTGTACATGTCATGATCAGTTTTACTTGCCTTATTCTAGCTCTAGATTTACAGCTTATCTTGCCATGATACTCACATGTACATTCATGATTTCTTGTATATTCTCTCTATTTACTGCTATATTTTCAATATCGTCTAATTAGAACTGTTATTTGAGATTTGTGCTTGTTCCATCCTGACTGGATATGTTGACAAAATTTTAGGAGTAGTTGTGCCCTCAGTATTGGACTTCATGATGTTGCTAGCTGAGGTGGATCTCACTATTCTTCTATGTGAGTTGCCTGGTAGTTATCCTTAGTTAGTCTTGTTGTTCCTTCTTTATTTTTCTGTCTTATGATCCTTGTAGATTCTAGTTGTTCTAGTGATATTGTTATTATTTTTTGTCTTATCTTCCTTAGTTTTTGTGATGTGACATGAGTACATTTTTAGTTATGGATCTTTAGATGTTGTAGTTAGTATAGTATACTTGACAGCGCTCTACCGTCGATATTACGGCGTAGGCTGGGCGTGGCCCACGTATTCGTACCCATATATCCGGGTGCGGGTCATGACAATAGTGCCGCATAGTGCCGAGCCATAAATGGGAGTGCTGCATAGTACCGCATAGTGTTCGAGCCGTATATGGGAGTGCTGTATAGTGCCGTATAGTGCCTATTTTGGCTATTTTTGGCTGTTTTATGTCCCTTTTGGCTGAATTGTGTCCAGAATTTCTCCAAACTCCCAACATGAAAGTTGTAGATCTTTGTCTTGGCTTCAAGAACCTTTAGGTCTCACTATAACCAGAATTCATATGTGGCTTTGGCACCTTGTGCACCTTGCTCCTTGTGCACCTTTTACCTTGCACATTACCCGTGCGCCGTTAGGGCCACTTTATGACTTACGAGCACTTCATACCCTAAGTGCATAGTACCTTATTGTTCTATTTCCTCTTGTGTCTTGGTCCTCATTCCTGATCTGACTCCTATGCGTTTGCTGGATAACCCTATGTGTGTACTAAGGTACAATCTATGTGAGCACCGATGTGCTACCCTAAGTACTAAGTGTTTCTATGTGATACCTGTCAGTACCTCCAAGAGTTTATCTTTTACATAGCGATTGGTCAGTAGCAATGATGTGGTATGTGGTGTGTTGCATTACACCAAGAAGGGGGTACATATGTATGACTCTATGAGCCAGTACGGATCCCTTCTTGGGGTACTCGTACAATGTACGACATCTAGGGGAGTGAGCATGTGACCACGACATGTGAACTCCGAGGATAACCTAGGGAATAACTAGGCAACTAACTTGGTAGATGTATTGGGTGGGAAGAATTCCGAGATCGTGCCATACTAGCCACCACAGGCCCAGTCCTGACGTGTCGGATTGGCCGCCACGAATATGGTTTCACTCGCCTATAGCGGATGGCTATATCTGACTCCTACGAGCTATGTGTTATATGTTTTAGCACGGTAGCTCTCCGTGGGACCGGTACGTAATTAATGTGCTATATGTCTTATGGTTTGGCTAGCCCTGCTGGGTTGACACGATCTGAGGATTCCTTTTAATCAGTATCGCGGGGATAACTCCGCCAAATATAGAAAGTCGCATGAATGAATGGGCGCTTAAAAAATGACTTGACTGTGCCTTGTAACTTTTGTTAGTAGCCGAGGGACATAGACTGTCATAGTGCGTGGTCCAACCCATGTCCTTGTTTGGTTGTTGGATTGGACTATCGTGCTAGGACAGGCTGTGGACCGAGGTTACGACCGAAAGCTTTTATTATTACTAGTATTATTATTTTGTGCTTGGATTTTATCTCACTCTTTTGTGCTTCCTTGTGGTACTTGCTATTCGGGGCTGACCCCGCTGGTTTTGTTTGGCCAGATCTCGTAGCAGCGCCAGAGGATCCAGCCTTCTACCCGAACAATGGTGCACACCAGGAGAATGGGCGCCAGGGACCATGAGTGGGTTTCTTCTTCTCCGCTCTGATATCTTCTATTTTATACTTGGCATTTAGCCACCGACACCTGTTTAGCCGGCTGTTCTGGACATTAATTTCCTTTACATAATTGTAATTAAATCAGGCTGCAGCTGACTACGGTTATGCACTATTGACTCTCGGTACTAGCTGATCATTTTGTATAGCTAAGCTCATGAATCATTGATGAAGCGTCGGGGACGTCTTACTGCTTTGTCTTATATGATCATTATTTACTGCTTCTTGTTTTGATTGATTGAGACATAGATGCTCTGTGAGACCATAGGAGACTTGATTGTAGCATGCACCCCCTTGTCTCTTGACAGCCACGATCGCCGTATGACGTTTATATATCTCATATGGAGTAGCTGGCCTAGTCCGTCTCAGTATTCTGGTACTGGAGCGTGACAATAAATAATATTTTTAATTAACTTTTAACTATTAATTAGTTTTCTTAATTATTTAATAACAGTTGCTCATAATAATTAGCGAATACTAATTATAAATTATTGATAACCAACTATTAGTTAAGTATCTTATTTACTAAGTCACTACTAACAATAACTAATTATATACATAGCTCTTTATTATTTAAGTAATAAAAAATGTTTAAATAATCGAAATTCTACTATTCAACCTACATCCTCTTTTTTAGAGATAATGTATGGTTTCGTAAGAGGGACAAAAATTTTGTGGTTATGGAGGAGTTTCTTCACAAATTCAAGCCCAACAAATATCGAATTCGAGAGAACTCCTCCAAATTCATAAAAATGTCACTTTTTCGTTTATGAAACAGTCCCTTAAGGTTTGGTATCAAGTTGGGTTCGGATCCATGTCAAGTCAAAATGAGATTTAGGCTTGGTCGAGTCGGGTTGGGTTGGTCGTGTCAAATCTTGGTCATGGTTAAGTTGAGTTCAAATCAGGATTGGGTCGGTGTGAGGTTTGTGTCTACTCCGATCAGATTTGCATTGTGATAGATTCATGTACAGGTCCGGTTCAAGTTGAGTTTTGATTTCGATTAGGTGAGTGAGTATTGAGTTTAATCGGACGGAGTTGGGCAAGGATAAGGTTTTGATCTACTTGGATTTTGGTTAGATTCGGATCTAACATGTCATGATGTGAACTTGATCAAAGTAGTTTTTGTCGCCTATGTGAGATATATAATTCTCATCTCTAACGGGAAAACTATGGTGAGAATATGATGTGTAAAAAAAAGGTTATTTGAGAAATTTTAAGTTAGACTTGTGCAAACATAAATAATATGGATGAAAACAAATTATATTTCCCATCCATATTACCATGTACCAAACCATGTTTCAAAAAATATTTGTATATTAGTGAATTTAAATAAATTGAAAGGTCTAACATGTTTAATAGATATGTTTGATTATTTAGATAAAGATGGTAACACATTTGACAAATTTATGATGTTTATTATACTTAGTGTTAGCGTTGGGTTTATTCGGTTTCAATCGAATCGAAATAATAATATAAAAAAAATCATAATCGAAACCAAACCAATAATCTATTCAATTTATTTGGTTTATTCACTTTGTTTGGTTGAGCTATTTTTATTGTTTAATGGACCAATCCAAAGTTAAATTGTTGCTATTAATAAATAAATATAATTTTTACACATAAGTTTCTTGTATTTTTAGAATTAGATGTTAAACTAGTTGTTAAATTATAAAGTTGGACTTTAAAATATAATTATAGTATTATTATTTTCAAAATATACACAAATATATACATATTTTTAATCATCAAATATACATAAAATTAAAAATAATTATATAATTGTATAATTCTTATTCGAATTTTGGTTTTAGACCAAAACCGAAGTCCAAAATTAAATAATTTTTTAGTAGTTTTAAAATCGAAGCTGAACTTTTTTTCTTCAAATAACCGAGTTATTCGGTTCGATTCTCGATCCAAAGTCAAATAATGTTCACCTCAGTATTATACTAGAAATAGTCCATTCTATAATCTCTTAAACCTGATCCTAATTCCAACCTTAAAAATTTGGTCATGTTTTTACCGACTTCCTCATACAATCAGGATTTTGAGGAACAACGAATTTAATCTAAATTGGTCGACCGTCACCCAAGTGCTGGACCCATTGCCACACCAGGTCTTTCTAGTTGAACAATGAAAAAGAGAAATTATGTATACGTCACATATGTTGTTTTTTTTTTTTTTTTAATCTTTTGGGAGAATGGCATTTGCGAAAATATTTTTTATAATAAAATCCACAAAGAATCACAATAATATTTTTTTCTAAAGTTATTGTTATTATTTTTATTTTTAGTTTGCACCAAAAAGATACCTCTTATTTGAATTTGATGGAACTCTCTTTAAAATTAAAAAGATTATTATAATTTCATCCTTACGATGATAACACGTTGTAAGGGACTTGCTAGCTCCTGAAAGAAGTGATCTACCATGGCTGGGATTGACCATTGCTAACACTTGACCGATGTGAGTTGGCCATGGCCAACCAACTGTTGGCTTAAGATTCATGGCACTCGCTAGTGTTTTACCATTATTCAAGATGAAATAAATTAAAAAAATACTTTTGACATTTTTGATTAAACACAATTATAATTGAATTAATTTAATGATATGTTTTTTTTTTTTTTGCAGAAATTGAAACTAAAAGATCAATTTTACAATATAATATTCTTTGAGATATTTTATGGATATTGACTCAAAAATAGCTTCAAATGTAATATTTTGGGTTATTTAGTAATATGGTCTTACATAATAGTTAATATTAGGGTTTATGTCTCCAAAATATTCGACAGTATTTCGGTCTTAAAATCACTGTTCACGTATGCAAGTGAATAATGATTTTAAGACCAACACTAACGTCGGATATTTTGGAGATCCGAATCCTAATTTCAACTATTATGTGAGCCCTATTACCAAATATTCCTAAAAAAATTCTTCCTTTTAAAATATTTTTTATGCACGTAAAACAAATTAGGCTATGCAAGTAGGGTGAGCATTCAGTTAATTCGGTTCAAACCGAATAGCCGAAAATCGAATTGGACCAAAAATCGAATAAGCAAAACCGAAATGAAGCATAACCGAATCAAACCGAACCGAATTAAATCGGTTCGATTTTCGATTTATTCAGTTTATTCGAATTTCGATATACTTGCAAAAAAATTTGTAATATATATAGTAACTAAATATACCTAGATATATCTTGTATATACCTATATATATATTAATACCCCTCTCTCTCTCTCTCTCTCTCTCTCTCTATATATATATATATATATATATATATATATATATATATATATATATATGTATCAAATGACCTTTAGCCTAGTTGTTAAGAGAGGTGCATGCGGCCCAAGTGGTCGGGAGTTCGAGCTCCAGTAGAGGCGAGTTCGCCACAAGTACCCACTGCTTCAAAATATGTATATATATATATATATATATATATATATATATATATATATATATATATAAACTAAATTATATACCTATATGAACATATTTAGTATATACTTATTCAGTTTCGGCCCAAAATCGAAACCGAATAAATTTTTTTAGCATTTTTAAAATCAAAATCGAGCCAATTTTTTTAACCAAACCAAAATTTTTATTAGGTTCAGTTCGTTTGGGTTAGATTTTCAATCTAAGAGCATCATTAGTAGTTGGGACTCTCCAATGCAATTTCGAGCCCAAAATTTCAAAAAAAAGGTAAATGTAGAATGGGTTGGATTTGTACGAGAATAGTAGGAAATGATAAAGTGAGCTCCGGTCCCAAAAATTGTGTGGTCAAAAATTAATGTAGGAAAAAAATAATATAAACTTTAGAATTTAGAAAGTTGGGCTCCAAATTGGAACTTACTATTCTACAAAACGAGTTTCTACAATGTAGAATCTAGAAATTGGGAGGCCCAACCCTTAGCACCCATATATGGATTGGGACTGAAATTGTAGAAATTGGAACTAGGGATGAGACTTATTATTCTATAAAATGAGCTCTTACATTCTAAATCTAGAATCTAGAAAATGGGATGGGTCTTACTAATGATGCTCTAATGCTCACATCTATATACAAGTAAATAGCATAATAATATACTAATCGATTACTAAAACAATATATTTGGATGTGTCCGACCCAAAAAAGGAAGGGGAACATCACGAGTGCTCAAAGGACGACACGTGCCGTTGCCAGTACAAGAGTACCCACCGAGCAAAGGCGTGAAGGCAGAGTCTTGTCCGCCTGTTCCGTCGAGTCTCTCCCGAATCTCACGAATCCTACGGCCAGATTTGTTTCCAGAAATGGCAAGAGCTCAGTGTTATAAACCCTATTCTTTCCATTTTTAGGATATGTGGGTCCATGATATGCTCAAGAAGTGATGGGATGACGTTAATACACATAATTTACTCTGACAAAAACTCCAATTTAGACTTTGGCTCTCACATTCACCTAATTTTCACATGATCTTAACTAAAAGAAAATGATTTCATATATGTCTTGAAGTGTTTGAAGCAACTTTGACAAAAGCTTTTCAATTGTCACAAAACTATCCCAAAAAATGAATTAATTTTTCATTTTTTTATAAACAGTTGTTATAAAACATCTTTTGAAATTGTTTTCTAAAATAATAAGCAACAATAGTCATGATATGCAAATTGTGAGGCAATCAAATCATGGAAAAAATTTCGAGTAGGTGGTGTGAAGAGAGTGAGCATATTGGTGTGAAGAGAGTGAGCACATCAGCTGTCCCCAAAACTAGTATCCTTATGATATCCCATTTCACATAAATACAACTTTTGGTAGGCCATAACTATTTATTTTTTAAATAAAAAAATACAAGTGTTGTATTTATGTGAGAGGGGACAACATAAGGACAACAATTTTGGGGACGATAGATGTGCTCCCGTGAAGAGAAGGGAGCTATTGGTTTGACCAAATGGACATCAAACAAATAACCATACAAGCAAGCCTCCAACAATGAGAGAGAGAGAGAGAGAGAGAGAGAGAGAGAGAGAGAGAGAGAGTAGCGACTGTGATTAGAAGGAATTAACGTGTACAAGTGTAGCATAAGAGATGTACATGGCTGCTACAAGGGAAAGCGGGCAAGGAAGATGTCTAGGGCCTCCTTCCCTAAGAGGCCACAATTTTGAATTTTTAATCAATAAAAAAATATAGAAATCCATGTCCTATTAAGACTACAGGTCCATGAAAGGACCATTATCATGTTGGCGCTTTCTCCCGTACTGTAGTTGACGTCTCGTTTATGATTGTCGATCGCAACCGGACAACCCATTGCCAGTGTGCACTCCTCTCTATCGGCTTCGCAGGCGTCGGTGCGCTTCCAGGAGATCATGGAACGTCAGATCGCTGAGTTGCGTGATGAGATGCAACGGAGGACGTAGATACCCTATGCCACGCAGATGGATGATGCGGGGCTCACTGCACGATTCGATGCGCTCGAGCATAGCATTGTAGAGCTCAGAAGTATGAGTGCGGATGTGATGCAGAGCAACAACAACCTGATATCTTCCATGGATGCCCGACTGCAAGCATTGGAGCATGGAACATTGTCCACTACAGCCGTTTCTACTCCACCACCGACTATTCTAGTTGTTTCGCTGCCGTCAGATACGGTGACGTTGTCGTTGGCGGAGTATCAGTACCTTATGTCCCGCTTAGCCGGTGTTCCTCCTGCTGCTGATCAGTAGTTTTTTTTTTGCATGCTTATGTATTGGCCCATTGTTGGGTCCAATGTTTGGACATTTTTTCTTTTCCTAGTGGTTGGATGTATTGTTTGGATATGTTTTTACTACCGGTGTGATGTTGGATGGATGGACTTGTTGATGTTGGATGAACTTGTTGACTTGTTGAATTGTGATGTTGGATGGATGGTGTCACGACCCGCACCCTAGAGTAAGGGCATGAGACGTGGGTACGTCTAGCCTACGTCGCAGTGTCGGCGGTAGAACGCTGTTCTAGGTCACAACATCTAACAATATAATACTAAGCAGTTTATACTCCCCGAATGGGGGTGACATAGCAGAATATAAACTCAATCACAACTAAGACAGAAAGATAAGATAGAAGGATAGATAGATAGATACTGCTGAAAAAAAGAAAATCTACAAGTACAAACAGAGAGTCTAAGTGTCTAATACATCACAATCCCAAGTATCAAATATATACAATCATCCATAGAGTAATGTAAATGAAGACACTCCTAATCTAGAGGAGTGTCCTCATCCTCTGTAATATTTCAACAGGTCCAGTCAGGACAGGAGTGAGCACAATACATCTCAACAAGTCATAGCAGGAAAAAGAAATATAATCATGCTAGAGAATAAAGTACAGAAAACTGAAGAATAGCATAATATAAGAGAGAGACTGTAAGTAAATATCTATGATATATATAAAAGAGAGACAGTGTTAGTGATTCAGAGTACTGGATAAACATATGAATGGCTAAGGAATGATTCATGATTACACTACGGAATTGATTCATGATTACACTACTTGGAATTATCCACATGTTCATTTATACTCCCCCATCCCCAATCAATACACAAGGATCCAGTCAAGTTACGTTAAGATTCATGATTATACTACGTTGCCCATAAAGGGTGATTCATGAATTGATTCGTGAAGGCTCGGTGATCATGAGGGTACATGAGTCACTAGCTGATTCCCGAAGATTCATGATAATAGAAGCATGAGATACGTGATGTAAGTGAAACACACGAGACAAGAGTATCTGATGCTCCCGAGAGGGATAACATCTCATGAAGGGATCCATATAGTACCAATCCGTGTTACCAACGTGTCAGCATCAAGTAAGATAATCTAAAACAGAAAATATAATCCTAAGCATGATATGAAATGATCAGAGAATGTACTCGCCTGCTATCTGAATGTCCAAGATGAAAGTACTGTCCGAGGAGTGGTGTCTGGATCCTATTCAGAACAGCACAAGTCACAACAAGTCTAAAATGGTAACATGAAGTTCTACTATGCATTCTACATGATTCTAGGTCAATCTAGACCAAAGTCAACTCTTGGTCAACCCTAGAAGTCAAACTAGGTCAACTATGGTCAAACTAGGTCTAACAAGTCTAAACTAGTCTAACTGTCTATTCTAGGCCTAATCAAGACTAGACAAGCCTAACTAAGCTTTCACTAGTCTAACAGACACACCATAGGCCAATACCATTATGGATATATCACTATTCACATTATGAATATATATATATCTATCTATATATACAATAGGAATATGCCTAGCACATTAGCTATTGCACATAGAAATACCCATTACATCCTACTCTACCATTCTCACATCACATTATATTAGGCATGCTATATATAGCTATAGGCATACCCACACATATAGAAACATATATATCACATATATATATATAACCATATATATATATATATATATATATATATATATATATATATATATGTACATAGAGAGAGGGAAAGGACATATCATGACAATGTGTGTTTGTGCTAATGAGGACTAAAATCAGTGTGCAACATGTGTGTATAGATGCAAGGTTATCTCAGATTTTTTGTGTGTGTGTACAGGGAATAATTAGGATAGGGTGTCACATAGAGGGATATGTGTGTTGCCTGTATGTAACGCCCCAGTCCCAAAATACGTAGGACTAGGAACGTAGACATGCCAGCTGTATTCATACGAAGTATACTCCAATATATGGAAGCCTCGTATAAATACATAAGCTGTAAAATACAGTAGAACCATAACTAATCTCATCCACACAAAATAAATGAATAAAAGATATCATATAAAGATAATGAATTGTCTTGATACAATATGTTGGACGGAGACAAATCCACTACCAACAAGTAAAGAAAAAAAATATAAGAAAAGATATGAATTTGGCGAGCGAAGCGAAGATGATCCAAATGCAATCATCCTCGAAGAAATAGCGAAGATTACGGCTAGAGCTAGAACACCTGCGAAAGACAATAGCACACTCCTGGAGAGATAACCAGGTCCTCCGAGGGACGTAACAAGACACATAATATCATGCCATATAAACTGAATAAATATTGCTCAAATAAATAAGTAAATCGAATTATAACATGGTCCAATACGTACCTACTGAACGAGCGTACCATCCCCCCAACCAAACAAGGACAGGAGATGGTAAACTAATTCACGGTGACGTATCTTTCCATGCTATGAATCCAATATGGTATCCGGACCCCAACAAGGTTCAATACCTTCTCATCGAAGTAGTAAGTCACATCTACAACCAAACAAGGACAAGATGTGACGAACTAATCCGCGACAAGTTATTGTTCCAAGCCACGGTCAGATACAAGTACCCAAACCAAAAGTACTCGTACCTAACGGATAAAGGTGCCTAACCGGTCTAAGTGATATGTAGTTAAGAACAATCCTTCCTACGCATGGGCCCTGGCTGAATAGGATCGGCATGGTCCCCCCTTGGGCACCAGAGGCCCCATCAGTAAGGGTATGACGTTCCGCAGAATCGTCAGTGGCCGTCAGTAATCATGGGTCATCAATCCTGTATCTCCAGCGGAGAGTCCGGGTCATAAGGGAAGTGCATCGAAGCCCATACGCTAAGGAATTGTCCTCTCCGTCCAATGCCTACTGTGTTGTATCCACAACACAAACCACTATAACCGCTAAGTCAAACTAGCATGCAATCTCTATTAGCGGTTATTCCTATCGCACGGCTTGTACGTACTGGTGGCCAGCCAATCACGCACTTCCGTATTCTACATGCTACACACAACTTCGTGGTACAACGTGTCAAGGCCAATGAATGCAACACACAAGATTGTCCCTTAAATCTAGGTTTAATGTGAGAAAAATAATACATAGCAGGAAATATAAATGAACAGTAAGTTCTAACAGGTTATGCCATGTATCACAGTTTATTTTGCATAAAGAAAATAAATAGTACATAAAATATGAGCTAAAATAATTAAACAGCAAATGGCAAGGTGTCTTGCCTGAGGTCCTTGTTGGTGAAACCGACAATTCCGTTGGGTACAGAATAGTCACAGGGCTACACAAGATAACTCAGACGATGTGACAAACTTCTAAAATAAAAACCAGAAAAAAAATATTCTGGAAATTTTTTGGGAAAAATATATGATATGTATTTTTCTGTCAGTATTCCGAAAGTTCAAACGGATCGTGATTCTGATTCCTGGTTCTCCCAGAATCTCAAAAACACTAAAACGTGTCAGATTTCAGACCACTGACACTCCACAAATTTTCCAAAAAATTAAGTTCCGAATTTATGAAAATAAAATTTACATTCAGAAAATATACCTCAATACGATTCCAACAAAAAAACTGGAGGTCAAAAGGAGTCCGGAGTTGGGAGTTATGGTCATTCGAAGTTGCTACAACCTTTGAAAATTGAGGCTGAATTTATGACGAAAAATGTCACGACCCGCACCCATTTTTTTTAAACGGATACGAGACGTGTCCAAGCCAGCCTACGCCGCAGTGTCGGCGGTAGAACGCTGTCACGGCCATGAAGATCAAAATCACAAATAATGCTCATTCACAAAATTAATTTAATTTACAATGATCACAAGTTTTACATTTGTAGAAAAATATAAACTTGTACAAATAAATGAATGACTACAACTTAACTATCTAGCTAGTCTCTAGGCTTTGTCTGCAAGTATTCCCGTTACTTCCCAAGCTAAGTGAATCCACGGCTAACCTGAAAATGTTGGTTTCCAGTCAGGAATGGAACGAGCACAATTCACTGAATGCAATTTTAATAAAGAAAATGACTATAAAACAAGGTTAGACATCAATCATGGGTTTTAAAAATAACAGTAAAGCCGTAAGAAAAATCAATAGTAAATAATAGACCAATATACTTTCCACCGTTAGAAGTACCTTTGACATGTGATCAGTCTGGGACACTACACCGCACGGTCTACGAGATCTACTTGCAGAAAAGTAAACACTGTCTACGAGATCTACTTGCAGAAATTAAACACTGTCTACGAGATCTACTGCATAAAAATAAACGAGGTCTACGAGATCTACTGCATAAAGTAAACAATGTCTACGAGATCTACTGCATAAAATAAACAATGTCTACGAGATCTACTGCATAAAAATAAACAATGTCTACGAGATCTACAATGTCTACGAGATCTACAATGTCTACGAGATCTACAATGTCTACGAGATCTACAATGTCTACGGTCGGATCACACATCCTTGGTACTTCTCATTCTCGACTCAATAATTTATAATAGAGTATAAAAATATCACATAACCAATGACTAATCAATGAAATATAGTAAAGATCAATATCGAAATGCAGACAATAAACTGTACTCGCCTGTGGTCCTGTGCTGGTGAAACCGACAACCTGAACTACTCAATGTGCCACTATAGTCAAAACCCGTACAACAGTCCCTGGAAGCTGAAACAGACAATACTAATGATCTCAGAATAGTCCAATTAGCTAGGATTGCCTGTCCTTAAGTCTAATTCTGGACACAGGAGCAAAATGATAATTTCGGACAAAAACGATGTCCGCCGTTGGACCCGCTTTGCACCGAAAAGCGTACCAGAGTCAACAGTCTCTAAAGTCGTCAAACTACATGTCTACGGATCCAGTTTTCCGATACAAATCCAACCGTAGGTCCCACTCAACGGACGATTTTGTGCACGGCCCGCCGGAATCCAACTTTGGACCTACGGTTGGATTTGTATCGGAAAACTGGATCCGTAGACATGTAGTTTGACGACTTTAGAGACTGTTGACTCTGGTACGCTTTTCGGTGCAAAGCGGGTCCAACGACGGATATCGTTTTTGTCCGAAATTATCGTTTTGCTCCTGTGTCCAGAATTAGACTTAAGGACAGGCAATCCTAGCTAATTGGACTATTCTGAGATCATTGGTATTGTCTGTTTCAGCTTCCAGGGACTGTTGTACGGGTTTTGACTATAGTGGCACATTGAGTAGTTCAGATTGTCGGTTTCACCAGCACAGGACCACAGGCGAGTACAGTTTATTGTCTGCATTTCGATATTGATCTTTACTATATTTTATTGATTAGTTATTGGTTATGTGATATTTTTATACTCTATTATAAATTATTGAGTCGGGAATGAGAAGTACCAAGGATGTGTGATCCGACCGTAGACATTGTAGATCTCGTAGACATTGTAGATCTCGTAGACATTGTAGATCTCGTAGACATTGTTTATTTTTATACAGTAGATCTCGTAGACATTGTTTATTTTATGCAGTAGATCTCGTAGACATTGTTTACTTTATGCAGTAGATCTCGTAGACCTCGTTTATTTTTATGCAGTAGATCTCGTAGACAGTGTTTAATTTCTGCAAGTAGATCTCGTAGACAGTGTTTACTTTTCTGCAAGTAGATCTCGTAGACCGTGCGGTGTAGTGTCCCAGACTGATCACATGTCAAAGGTACTTCTAACGGTGGAAAGTATATTGGTCTATTATTTACTATTGATTTTTCTTACGGCTTTACTGTTATTTTCAAAACCCATGATTGATGCCTAACCTTGTTTTATAGTCATTTTCTTTATTGAAATTGTATTCAGTGAATTGTGCTCATTCCATTCCTGACTGGAAACCAACATTTTCAGGTTAGCCGTGGATTCACTTAGCTTGGGAAGTAACGGGAATACTTGCAGACAAAGCCTAGAGACTAGCTAGATAGTTAAGTTGTAGTCATTCATTTATTTGTACAAGTTTATATTTTTCTACAAATGTAAAACTTGTGATCATTGTAAATTAAATTAATTTTGTGAATGAGCATTATTTGTGATTTTGATCTTTATGGCCGTGACAGCGTTCTACCGCCGACACTGCGGCGTAGGCTGGCTTGGACACGTCTCGTATCCGTTTAAAAAAATGGGTGCGGGTCGTGACAAGTTTTTGTGGTGGCCCATGCAGGTCTGTCTTCGCAAATCATGCGAACTCGTGATAGTACTCAAGTTAGTTGTACTATTGCGAGCATGCGACTAGAAATGCTCATTCACGAATTAGAAATTAATTTAATTTACGAGAATGACTAAGACTAGGAGTCCCTTATACAAAGTTACCGATGGGTAGTCTAGGCCATGTAATTTAGAAAAGGAGTTATTAGTTTTGATAGTTTGTCAGATCCCCGTAGGTATACTATTATCTCTTGATATGACGATATGATTCCATGTGGATAGAGTATTCACTTGGTGAGGCAGACTTTCCTAGAGTAATGATCTAACCTTGATGAATTGTTCAATTCATTCTCTTTGCCTCTTAGATATCATCCCCATATCCTAGCCGAAGTATCTATATAATTGCTAGTTTCCCTAAGAATCATTATCGTATAAAGTTCGGATTTTGTTATTCATATACGGACCTCGAGATAGTTTCGATTCAAGTTTATCCCTCAGAGGCTTGAATACACATGGAAGAGTTAGAATGCTTGTATTTCTCTTGTCCTCAGTTATTTCCCCTGTTCAATCTTTTTCTTAAGGGTTGTGACTGATAGGGCAACTGCTTACACTTTATTTCATAGGCAACTAGTTTGAATCTCTAGGAACTCATGGATTTTCACAGATATAGTTACAGGAATGTTAGTTAACTCATAATGGCAGGATAGCAGCGCACTGTCGCCATTTAATTGAATTTTGGAGACTATGGATACACTGCAGCCAGCAGCGCACTGGCGAGACACAACCCCTAGAGGTGAAATTAGTTTAAGAAAATATAGGTGTTGGGATATCGCCAAACTTATGGTTAGTGGTCCTCCTTGATCGTAGATTCCCTGGAGTCGAGATAAGATAGAGTATCTGATAGCATATCACATCCGAATCACAGAACCAAGAGTTACCATCGCCCGAGTATACGGACGAGGCATAATCCTTGGTGAAATAATTTCAGACATGATTACAAGTTTGGGGTACTATGGAGGATAGGACCGTGCCATGTATGTCCCATAAGATACAAAGCCAATAGTAGTGGAAGTTTGTAAGTTTGGTAGCACGTCTCCCGATCTAGCGTTCCATGGTCCTTATAACCTATTGGCGAGGTTATCGACTGACACTAATAGGGTTACCTAGAATATGGAATTTAGAATGACCATAACCCATTAGTCGACCAAGTCCTTGTGGATCAGAAGATAGTAGGAAGACTGTATAAGCAATAACATCGGGTAAGGTTTGATTCTCACAAATCTCGAACTACTTGTGCCTCCTTTCAAAAATCTCGCGTACTTGTATCTTGACTAATTTGACCAATGCTGCTATTGTAGCCTAGTTTTTGCAAGCTTGCTCTTTTATCGAGCTTGATTCAAGACATATGTTTATTGGGGACGCCTGCTAACATATTGTCTAATCAGAATCAGTGTATTATGGTCTGATCAACCATGCAGTATTTGGTTCGCGCTTCATTTAATTATCCTACGTGGATTGAGATATCGAGGTGTCTATGATCTCATCCGCGAATGCTTGACAATTCCTCTTGAATTATACGTTCGCCCTTGAATCACGAAATTGTGTTCCGTAACATCTCCCTTGAATTCTTATTGTTTTTGTCTTCACTGATTTGGAAAGACGAAAACTCGTGATTGGTAGAAAGATACAGAGTTTTCCCATGGCTATGTCGGTTGTATATACAAGTGTAGCTGCCATCGGCTAGCCATGTGACTAGAACCTTGCCTTGAGTTACTCGTTCTCCTCTCGACCCTCAAACTATTTTTGAGACTTTCTAGCTATCTGAATTTGAGAATGATTAGAGTTTTACCCTTAGTCGAAATGCCTACCTAGGTGACTACCTATTCTTTAGAGACCAAAGGTTGCGAGTCTATAATTATTTGCTGGAAGCTTGTCTTAACTAGCAACCCTTAAGCCTTGAACCAACCCTTCCTCGACCGAAGCCACAGTTAGACATGAGGTGAGTGGACAATAGGGTAATCATTTACCGTGACACTCATCCCGAAATTGGTTTCCAACAAATATTACCCTAGTCATATAAATTTTATTATTAAGACCTAACTAGTGCTGGAATACCACCGTCACTAGCTTAGCCAATACCATAGCTTAAATACCCTGTCATATTATGACCTACCAGTTGTCAACCTGCCAGACTATCGTCACAAAAAAAGAGAGAAATTTTGACATGGATGGTTTGAAAGATGATTTGTGGTGAAAATAATATGGAGGGGTACCTGCCTATTTATAGGATGTGGAAATTCCCAATTAGATAAGAATTAGGATTCCTTTAAACCCAATTTAGATATTTCCTAATTTAATTTAAAAGCAATCAAATCCAAATCCAAATCCAAATCCAAATCCAAATCTAATTTAAATCAAATCAAATTTTCTTAGTTTAAAATCAAATCAATTAAATCCAATCTCAATTGTAGATATTAATTTAATCTATTTAAATAAATCCAAAAATCAAATCAAGATTCAAATGGCCACAATAACTTCCAAATATATTTTTCAAAATACCAATAATAATAATTTCGAAAATAATAATTATTTTTAAATATCTTTTTGAATAATAAAAAATATTAATAAATCTCGAAAATTATATTTTTATTTAAAATAGACTAATAAATAATTATGAAATATATGTATGCACAAATATTCTTTACATAATTATGCTTTTCCTAGTATACAATAAAATATTATTTATGATTAATAACTGCTAAAAACAAAAAGGCTTTTTATAGCAAGAATAATAATTATATAATATTTTGAAAGTTTATAATAAAATAGAAAAAATATTTTTCTAAAATATGTACGCTCGCACATATTCGCACTTGACGAGCAACTACGAAAAATAAAATTTCGTGCGCGATGTATAATACGACTATGCGACGTACAATACAAAATTTTAAATCAGTACCAAATTTAATAATAAAAAAAATAGTAGAAAATTTAGGGGTTTTACACTGTATGTGAGTGAATGTGGGAAAACAGTATGACAATAATGAGGGTCATGTGTGAGGGAATTGTGGCTCAGGGTGATAGGAAATGTGTGTGTGTGTTAAGAGTTCACAGGAAATATATGTGTGACCGAGAAACAGTGAGGAAAAATTAGAACAGTGTGTTATGCCAAAACAGTGTACATGTGTCCAGTGTACTCAGGAAATGAACTCAAGTGACAGGCTAACAAAGTATAAAAATTTTTGGCATTCACATTAGTTAAGGTAGGAACCCATTTCACTATTTAAAAATGGGAAAGGAAAACAATTCTCAGAGTTCAGGATTGAATCATACATGGCATTAGCAGGAATATTAGTGAAGGAACGTGTGTGTATATAGAAAATATGTGAGCTGTATGTGTGTGTCACCAGTGTGTTATCAGTCAACATGTGCACAGGCAAGCAATGTGTATCAACAGTACTAAGAGAGGAACCTGTGTGTGTGTCTCAGGAACCCAAGACAGGGACTGTACAGTGAAGGAAATTAGCAACAGTTAAATGGGAAGGAACCCAATTCAGTTTAAAAATGGGAAAGGAAATCAGTTCCCAGGTTTAATCAAACAGGGAATACATTGACAGGTAATAAGAGGACCTGTGTGTGACAGTGTCTTAGTATTTCTAATATCTCACAGGTTCAAATCCCATCATTCAGTCATCAACAAATTCCCACATTCAAAATCCCATTCAACAATTCTTTCCAAAAATGATTCCCTACATCCTAAACATGTTATTTGTTGTACATCAAATTAAACATAACTAAAACACATGATATAAATCATTAACATAAAAAGGGAATGAAGAACAGTGTGTGTTATACACTGATACATTAGAGTATCAGTCGAATGGGGATTTTTCCATTCCTTCATTAAAATAACAATTAATTAATAGGATTTAGGTTGGTAATTAATAACAATCATGTGTTCGTGTCATACATCTACTGTTGTGTCCAAACATATGACACGAACGTGTCCACAATACACGCAAACCCAATACACACAGATCTGGTCAGTCGACTGGTGCGCGTGTCCAGTGCGGGTCGAATCCCTCACTCGACACGGACTCACATGACAAGTGGTCTTGGGGATGTCGTGTCAGATATTTCCCTAAGGCCTGTGTCAAAGGACACGTGTCCTCGAGCCCTAGAACAGTCAGCAGCTGAGAACTGCTGACCGTACGCGCGTGGCCGTGTCCACGACTCCAAATCGACACAACCAAGACACGAATCCAGCTCAGTCAAATAGAAACCCATAAGCGACACAAAAATACGAATTTCCATTCAAACACAAATCGAAATCTCGATCGAAATGCCCTTTATGGTATTTCGTCGAACACCTGTGCACAACACTGATACGTGTCCGATACGGACACGTACATGACACGAAATTGAGCAAACCCTATTCCTACAGTACAAGGACACCTAGGGCTTGGTATTTATGTAAAGAACACCTAATTTTAATGGGTGGATAGGAATTTACCTATGTGTGTTCTTCAACACAAAAAGCCTCTTTAAATGAGCTCTCCAAAAGCCACCAAAATCTCCAAATTGATTCAATCCTGTGATATGGCTCCACAAATAGCATGAGAACATTGATTAGAACACTATGGAAGAAATTCCAATAAAAATGGAGCTCTATTGATTAAACTATAAAGAAAAATAAATAAAGGCTCACCTAGTTCTTAGGAAAAAATGATAAGCTATTGAAAAGAGGCACAAATTCCTAAGGAGATATTATATAGGCAAGGGGGGGTCTTGGCTGGCCACTTTAGCTAGGGTTAGGGTTTTTAGGTTGCATCTAAGGTCTAGCAATGAATCATGACTATTGATTGGCCTAGAATCTAGGGCTCTTTCCTAGTTAAGTTGCAAACCACCCTCTTAGCTAAACATGACTCAAACCACTATCTAATACTAACTAATTCTCAATGTGGCTAACTAGGCTAGCTATGACTAATCTAGGTTAGGTCCAATCTAGGTTAGGCTAACCAAAACCACATGGCAATAAATAAACTAGTATTTAAATCACACCATTCAAATAAATCAGTTTAAATTTCTAATAAAATATATTAAATTCAAATTATTCAAGAATGATAAAAATACTCTCAAACTAGAAATGTGGTAGTGACAAATCTACCCTCCTTAAAAAATTTTGTCCTCGAAATTGAAAGGCGAAATGCAACTGATGAGAAGGATAGAAAGTATACCTCACGGTCCAAAAAGATAAGGGTATCGCTCGCGCATCTCATCCTCCCGCTCCCAGGTAGACTCTCCTGGAGAATGATGCCTCCATGCGACGCGTACCAAGGGTATCACCTGGTTTCTCAGCACCTTCTCTCGGCGATCCAGAATCTCCACATACTGCTCTGGATAACTGAGAGTGGGCCCTACCTCAATCTCTGAATGATCAAGCACATGGCTAGGGTCAGCCACGTACCGTCTCAACTGTGATACGTGGAATACGTTGTGGATACCCACTAGTACAGGTGGCAAGTCTAGCCTGTAGGCCACGTCGTCGACTCTTCCGCTGATAACGAAAGGGCCGATGAAGCGCGGACTAAGCTTCCCACCTCCACCAAAACGTATAGTACCACGAGTCAGAGATAGCCGCAGAAAAACCATGTCTCCGACCTAAACACAAGCAAGGTCTCAAATTAACTATGATAAACAAACAAGATCAATAAAACACAACAAACAAACCTAAATCTAATCCTACTCTAATCTGTACCTCAAACTCCAAGGGCCTCCGGTGGCTATCGGCCCAGTGCCGATGTCTGTCCTGCGCCACGCGAAGTCTGTCCCTGATGAGCTTCACCTTCTCGGCTGCGTCAACAACCATCTCTGGCCCCAGTAAAGCTCGCTCACCAACATCATCCCAAGATAAGGGTGTACGACACCTACGTCCGTATAGAGCCTCGAAAGGTGACATCTCGATGCTGGCCTGGAAACTGTTGTTGTAAGCAAACTCCACCAAATGTAGATGATCCTCCCAGGAACCTCCAAAGTCCAAGACACACATCCGCAGCATATCCTCGAGCGTCTGAATAGTCCTCTCTGACTGTCCGATCGTCTGGGGGTGGTATGCAGTACTAAACTTGAGCTGAGTACCCAAACTAGTCTGCAGACTCCTCCAGAAATGGGAAGTAAAGCAACTATCCTGATCCGAGACGATGCTGACCGGAATCCCGTGAATCCTGACTATCTGTCGCATATACATCTTCGCAAGCCTCTTCGTAGACGTACCCACCTTGAATGGCAAGAAGTGGGCCAATTTGGTCAACTTGTCAACGATGACCCAAATCGCGTCTTTCCTTCCTGGTATACGTGGCAATCCTGATACAAAATCCATAGTGATATGCTCCCACTTCCACTCGGGAATGGGCAGCGGCTGCAATAATCCACCGGGCCTCTGCCTCTCTGCCTTGACCTGCTGACAGACCAAGCACCTAGCAACGAAGCGAGCTACCTCCTGCTTCATTCCGGACCACGAAACATGCTCCCTTAGATCTCGGTACATCTTGTTGGCACCAGGATATACAGAGTACTGAGATCTGTGGGCCTCCTGCAAAACCTGCTCCCTGAGCTCTCCGCTGGGCACACATAACCTGGAACCGTGCCTCAAGGCACCATCCTATGCAAGAGAAAACTCGCCATCCACCAATCCTTCTCGAACCTGCTCTCGGAGACACTACAGAGCAACGTCCTCAAACTGTGCCGACTTGATCCTCTCCACCAAGTCTGACTGAATCTGCAGGCCCCATAACTGCATCTGAACTCCGGGCACGATCACCTCAATCCCAAGGCTCTCCATATCAGCAAGCAAGTGACGGTCCATGGTCAAACACATGGCTGTCGGATACCTACTCAAGGCATCGGCAACCACGTTGGCCTTCCCTGGGTGATACTGAAGTAGGATGTCAAAGTCTTTCATCAACTCTAGCCATCTGCGCTGCCTCATGTTCAGCTTCTTCTGAGTGAACACATACTTTAAGCTCTTATGATCTGTAAAAATTTCCACCCTCTCTCCATACAGATAGTGCTTCCACAACTTCAGAGCAAAAATCACCGCTGCCAGCACCAGGTCGTGGGTAAGGTAGTTCTTCTCATGGGGACGTAATTGCCTGAAAGCATAGGCAATCACCTTCCCATGCTGCAGTAAGACACAACCCAGCCCCTTCCCTGAAGCATCACTATAGATAGTGAATCCCCCTGATCCTGAAGGTAATATCAGAATCGGAGCTGTCGTAAGCCGCTTCTTTAACTCATCAAAAGCTGCCTGACACTCCTTTGACCAAACATACTCAGCATCCTTCCGGGTCAATCGAGTCAACGGCTCTGCAACCCGGGAGAAATCCTGCATAAATCTCCTATAATATCCTGCCAGCCCCAGGAAGCTCCTGATCTCTGCCACTGATGTCGATGCTGTCCATGCCTCAAATGCTACGATCTTCTTGGGGTCAACTGAGGTACCATCTCTAGTCACCACATGCCCCAAAAAGTTAACCCGGTCCAAGAAGAACTCGTACTTGGAGAGCTTTCCATAAAACTGCTCCCTCCTGAGAGTCTCCAGTACTATCCTCAAATGCTCCTCGTGCTCCTCCTCAGTCTTAGAATATACCAGATGTCGTCAATGAACACCACCACGAACTAGTCCAAGTACTAGTGGAACACCTTATTCATTAGGTTCATAAACACTGCTGGTGCATTGGTTAGCCCAAACGGCATAACCAAAAACTCAAACTGTCCGTACCGCATCCTGAAATCGGTCTTGGGAACATCCCCGCCCTTCACCTTCACCTGGTGATAGCCTGACCTCAAATCAATCTTGGAGAACACCCGAGCTCCGCTCAACTGATCAAAGAGATCATCGATCTGCGGCAGTGGGTATCTGTTCTTGATCGTGAGGTTGTTGAGTGCCCTGTAGTCAATACACATCCGTACTGATCCGTCCTTCTTCGGCACAAACAACACTGGTGCACCCCATGGCGATGAACTCGAACGGATGAAGCCCTTATCCTGCAGCTCATCCACTTGCTTCTTCAGCTCCACCAACTCACTGTTGTTCACTCGATAGACGTACTGAGAGATGGGTTTCGCTCCTGGAACCAAGTCTATCGAGAACTCATTGTCTCTGTCTGGTGGCAATCCAGGCAACTCCTCTGGAAAAACATCCATATACTCTGCTATCAAGGGGTGTGGAATCGTCTGCTCCTCCACCGAGACTCCGCAGAAAACTCCGCTGCTCTGCTCCGCCTGACGTCTGGAGTACTCGAACTCTGGCTCCCCCGACACTCTGAAGAGAACTCAACCCCCTCTGCAATCAATGCTGGCGTGGTGCCTGCTCAACCAATCCATACCGAGCACTATATCGTAGTTCGGTAATGGCATTACGAGCAGGCTCACCTCCAACTCACGGCCTCCCAAAACAACACTCCGACCCTTACAAACATCACTCACGAGGAAAATGCCACCCCCGGTCGTGATCTTGTAAGCCCTAGGCAACGATTCAGCTATGATATCGTGTCTAACCGCAAATGATACTGATACGAAACTATATGAAGCACCGGAATCGAATAATACAAAAGCTGGACTAGAGTCGAGAAGAACTGAACCTGCGATCAGCTCTCCTATCGCCTCTGCATCCTCAGCTGCCATGCCGAAAGCTTGCCCCTGCTGTCCTCCTCTGGCCTGCTGCTGGTGTTGTACGAACCGCTGCTGCTGAGTCGGCAACGGTCCCTTCTGCTGCTGTCCTGCTGCTGGTGCTGTATGAACCGCTGCTGCTGAGTCGACAACGGTCCCTTCTGCTGCTGTCCTAGGTCACAACATCTAACAATATAATACTAAGCAGTTTATACTCCCCGAATGGGGGTAACATAGCAGAATGTAAACTCAATCACAACTAAGGCAGAAAGATAAGATAAAAGGATAGATAGATAGATACTGCTAAAAAGAAAGGAAATCCACAAGTACAAACAGAGAGTCTAAGTGTCTAATACATCACAATCCCAAGTATCAAATATATACAATCATCCATAGAGTAATATAAATGAAGACATCCTAATCTAGAGGAGTGTCGTCCACAGCTATAGGGTCCGGCTGCTGGTCCAACTCACAGCTGTCATCTAAGGTAGCCCCATAATATGTAGGGCAGCCAGCCTCATCCTCATCCTTTGTAATATTTTAACAGGTCCAGTCAGGACAGGAGGGAGCACAATACATCTCAACAAGTCATAGCAGGAAAAGGAAATATAATCATGCTAGAGAATAAAGTACAGGAAACTGAAGAATAGCATAATGTAAGAGAGAGACTGTTTGTAAATATCTATGATATATATAAAAGAGAGACAGTGCTAGTGATTCAGAGTACTAGATAAACATGTGAATGGCTAAGGACTGATTCATGATTACACTACGGAATTGATTCATGATTACACTACTTGAAATTATCCACATGTTCATTTATACTCCCCCATCCCCAATCAATACACAAGGATCCAGTCAAGTTACGTTAAGATTCATGATTATACTACGTCGTCCATAAAGGGTGATTCATGAATTGATTCGTGAAGGCTCGGTGATCATGAGGGTACATGAGTCACTAGCTGATTCCCGAAGATTCCTGATAATAGAAGCATGAGATATGTGATGTAAGTGAAACACACGAGACAAGAGTATCTGATGCTCCCAAGAGGGATAAGATCTCATGAAGGGATACATATAGTACCAATCCATGTTACCAACATGTCAGCATCAAGTAAGATAATCTAAAGCAGGAAATATAATCCTAAACATGATATAAAATAATCAGAGAATGTACTCGCATGCTATCTGAATGTCCAAGATGAAAGTACTGTCCGAGGAGTGGTGTCTGGCTCCTATTCAGAACAGCACAAGTAACAACAAGTCTAAAATGGTAACATGAAGTCCTACTATGCATTCTACATGATTCTAGGTCAATCTAGACTAAAGTCAACTCTTGGTCAACCTTGGTCAACCCTAGAAGTCAAACTAGGTCAACTATGGTCAAACTAGGTCTAACAAGTCTAAACTAGTCTATTCTAGGCCTAATCAAGACTAGACAAGCCTAACTAAGCTTTCACTAGTCTAACAGACACACCATAGGCCAATACTATTATGGATATATATTACTATTCACATTATATATATATATATATATATATATATATATATATATATATATATATATATATATATATATATATATATATATACAATAGGAATATGCCTAGCACATTAGCTACTGCACATAGAAATACCCATTACATCCTACACTACCATTCTCACATCACATTAGATTAGGCATGCTATATATAGCTATAGGTATACCCACACATATAGAAACATGTATATCATATATATATATATATATATATATATATATATATATATATATATATATATATATATAGAGAGAGAGAGAGAGAGAAAGAGGGAAAGGACATATCATGGCAATGTGTGTGTGTGTGCTAATGAGGACTGAAATCAGTGTGCAACATGTGTGTATCGATGCAAGGTTATCTCAGATTTTGTGTGTGTGTGTACAGGGAATAATTAGGATAGGGTGTCACATAGAGGGATATGTGTGTTGCCTGTGTGTGAGTGAATGTGGGAAAATAGTATGACAGTAATGAGGGTCATGTGTAAGGGAATTGTGGCTCAGGGTGATAGGAAATGTGTGTGTGTTAAGAGTTCACAGGAAATATATGTGTGACAGGGAAACAGTGAGGAAAAATCAGAACAGTGTGTTATGCCAAAACAGTGTACATGTGTCCAGTGTACTCAGGAAATGAACTCAAGTGACAGGCTAACAAAGTATAAAAAAAAATCTGGCATTCACATTAGTTAAGGGAGGAACCCATTTTACTATTTAAAAATGGAAAAGGAAAACAATTCTCAGAGTTCAGGATTGAATCATACATGGCATTAGCAGGAATATTAGTGAAGGAACATGTGTGTATATAGAAAATATGTGAGCTGTATGTGTGTGTCACCAGTGTGTTATCAGTCAACATGTGCACAGGCAAGCAATATGTGTCAACAGTACTAAGAGAGGAACCTGTGTGTGTGTCTCAGGAACCCAAGACAGGGACTGTACAGTAAAGGAAATCAACAACAGTTAAATGGGAAGGAACCCAATTCAGTTTGAAAATGGGAAAGGAAATCAGTTCCCAGGTTTAATCAAACAGGAAATACATTGACAGGTAATAAGAGGACCTGTGTGTGACAGTGTCTTAGTATTTCTAACATCTCACAGGTTCAAATCCCATCATTCAGTCATCAACAAATTTCCACATTAAAAAACCCATTCAACAATTCTTTCCAAAAATGATTCCCTACATCCTAAACATGTTATTTGTTGTGCAGCAAATTAAATATAACTAAAACACATGATATAAATCATTAACATAAAAAGGGAATGAAGAACAGTGTATGTTATACACTGATACATTAGAGTATCAGTCGAATGGGGATTTTTCCACTCCTTTATTAAAATAACAATTAATTAATGGGATTTAGGTTGGTAATTAATAACAATCATGTGTTCGTGTCATACATCTACTGTTGTGTCCAAACATATGACACGAACGTGTCCACAACATACGCAAACCAAATACACACAGATCTGGTCAGTCGACTGGTGCGCGTGTCCAGTGCGGGTCGAATCCCTCACTCGACACAGACTCACATGACACGTGGCCTTGGGGGTATCATGTCAGACATTGCCCCAAGGCCTATGTCAAAGGACACGTGTCCTCGAGCCCTAGAACAGTCGTACGAGCCTACGAGCAGCAGGGTACTGCTGACCGCACGCGCGTAGCCGTGTCCACGACTCCAAATTGACACAACCAAGACACGAATCCAGCTCAGTCAAATAGAAACCCATAAGCGACACAAAAACACGAATTTCCATTCAAACACAAATTGAAATCTCGATCGAAATGCCCTTTGTGGCATTTCGTCGAACACCTGCGCACAATACTGATACGTATACGATACGGACACGTACAGGACACGAAATCGAGCAAACCCTATTCCTACAGCACAAGGACATCTAGGGCTTGGTATTTACGCAAAGAAAATCTAATTTTAATGAGTGGATAGGAATTTACCTATGTGTGTTCTTCAACACAAAAAGCCTCTTAAATGAGCTCTCCAAAAGCCACCAAAATCTCCAAATTGATTCAATCCTGTGATATGGCTCCACAAACAGCAGGAGAACATTGATTAGAACACTATGAAAGAAATCCCAATAAAAATGGAGCTCTATTGATTAAACTATGAAGAAAAATAAATAAAGGCTCACATAGTTCTTAGGAAAAAATGATAAGCTATTGAAAAGAGGCACAAATTCCTAAGGAGATATTATATAGGCAAGGGGGGGTCTTGGCTGGCCACTTTAGCTAGGGTTAGGGTTTTCAGGTTACATCTAAGGGCTAGCAATAAATCATGACTATTGAGTGGCCTAGAATCTAAGGCTCTTTCCTAGTTAAGTTGCAAACCACCCTCTTAGCTAAACATGACTCAAACCACTATCCAATACTAACTAATTCTCAATATGGCTAAATAGGCTAGCTATGACTAATCTAGGTTAGGTGTCACCCCCAGTTTCCAGAAACAGGGGTATTTTTGTCATTTTTTCACTTTTAAATATTTTTGAAATTATTTATTTATTTATTGTATTATTTTGGGGTTATTTGAATCGGGTTCGAATTTCAACTCATTCTGACTTGTTTTGACTTATTTCGGGGACCCGAGATAGTGTTGACCTTAGCGGGCCCACACACTAGTTAGCCATGGCCCACATGTCAGTATTTTAGTTAGAGACTAGACTAATTATTTTTGGTTATTACTAAATTGGATTAGTGGTTTTTGGTTTGACTAAACTACCCCCAACTTAACCCCTTGCCATTGTATTAACCCATAGGCTAGAGAGGGGCTTTTTGGCCATTTCCTAATAGGACAAAATAGCCTATGTTGGCCGGCCATGACATGTTGGGATAGGGACAAGCCACTTCATTATTTCCTCTTCCATTCTCTCTCTTGTTCTTCTCCAAATTGATTTGAGAGCTAACCCTAACCAAATCAACTCCAAATCCCTCAATTTCTTCACCAAACCTTCATCCTTCCTTCTCCATTCTATCCAAAGGAGGAGCTCCTCAAGTTTGGGAGGATTCGGAGCTTGTCCGTGTCCGTTTGGAGCTTCTACGTGTCGGTGGCATTTCGGGATCGAATCGAATCACCGGGAGGTATAAATCCCTTCTCCTTCTCATTCTTTTCATGCACTAGCTTCATTTTGACCTATAGGAATGACTCCCATGGTTTGGTGCCCATTGGTGTCCATTTCGTGTCCATTTGGACATTTGTAGAGGTGTCCTAGGAGTAGGATCGTGTCCAAGTGGGAAAACCCCCAATTTGGACACATGTGAATTGTTTGTGTATTGTTTTATTGCTATTCTAATATTCATTCCAGATTTTACATATGTTTGGGAATGTGTTTTTCCATGTATCATAATGTATCCTATTTCTATAATCTATATGTGTATATATATGGTTATATATATATCACTATCTATATATATATATGTATATATAAAAAAAATATATGGCTTATATATATATTAGTGTATATATATTATGTGGTGTGGTGCTTGATGTTGGTATGGGAAGGGGACAAGCACAGGTTCGGCCATAGCAAGGATGAGTGTGTGTGTGTTTGTGTTGATAGAGGGGTGTGTAGGAGGAGTGTTTGATTAAATGGGTGTTAGAGAGATGTGTGAAATAGAGGAGTTTATGAGAGGGGATATAGAGAGAGATGTAGAGTGTTTGTGTGGGATTATAGGGGGAGGAATACCCATTCTTTTCTACCCAAAACAGCAGCCATCCTAGGCCTGCTGTCCCCTTTGTTTGCTGTCAAAACAGCCCACTAAAACACCCCCACATATTGCCATCAAAACAGCCCCTTCAACCCATGAAAACAGCCCACTTTTCCTTGCCATACTTGGCTGTCCTTAACCCATTATCAGTCCACATCTTGGCCATAAAAATAGCACATTAACAGCCCATATTCCACCCTCACTTGGCTGTCAATACAACCCCACATTGCTGTCCTAAATTACCTCAAAACAGTCCACATATTTCCACTATATGACAGTCCACTCTAGTCCAATATCAGTCCAGATTTTGGCCCTATACTTGCTGTCCTAAACCCACTCCAAATCAGTCCAAGTGCTCCAAAAAATCAGCCCCACCATGACACTTAAATCAGTCCACAATTTGCCTATATGTGTGTGAGTGTTTGTGAGTTGTGTGTGTGTGTGTGAGCCATTAGTGAGTGTAGTTAAGTGAACCATAGTTAGCCTATGTGCAAACTAATAGGAAACCTATAGGAGAGCCTATAAGTGTGGTTTATGTGAGTGTATTTGGTGAGAGGGTTGTGTGTAGATGAATGTGAGAGTGTTGTGAGGGTAAATACATGATATGGTAGATAGGTAATAAGGTAAAACCTATATGTAACCCAACATAGCCTAGATACCTAGGATACCCATTTTCCTTGGTAGATAAACCCTAGATAGGTTGATATCTAGCTACCCTAAGGAGTCTAGGTTAGTACCATGGGTATTTGCAAGGTTTCCTTGGGATTGGGCAAGGTATTGGGATTTACCTTAGAAGGGTAAATGCTAGTTTACCTAGAAAATAGGGTATTTGTGTTAGAAGTCTAAGATAGAGTTAGAACTTGATTCCCGTGGTTGGTAATGATCAAATAAGGTGCTCATAGACTAGTTTTGACGTCGGTTGACCGTTTTGACCAAAAGTCAACCGAGGGTCAAACTTAGCCTTTAAGCGACCCGATTTGACCGAAACCAAACCAGAGTTGATCAGTTGACTGAAAATCAACTGTTAGTCAACATTTGACTTGTTTGACCTAGGCTTGACCCAGGGTTGACTCAGTATTGACCAGAGTTGACCAGAGTTGACTTTTTGATCAAAAGTCAACTGTAAGTCAATCCATGAACCAAATTGACCTAGTTTGACTTGGATTGACTCCCAGTGACCTAGGATGACCTAGTATAGCCCAGTATGAGCTAGTATGACCTAGAATGACTCAGTCTGACCTAGATTGACCTAGTTTTGACTTAGACTTGCATTCATGACTTGAATTGGTTTCCTTTTTCAGTATTTAGCCCTGTTTGACTCATAGTATCTTATCTTAGGTCTGTGATCGCTCTGAGCGTCTGTTCACCCTATCAGCTCAGGACCACATACGAGTATATTCACTGATAGTTTTCATTATCTTGATATCTGCTATATCCGATTCAGTTGTAGTGTCTTACTTGATTTTCAGACATGATATTTTACGGACTAGTATATGTCGGATCCTGTCATGAGATGTTGTTTCCGAATTACTTGGTATATTGGTACATGACTCGATTTGTTACTTGTACTTGTATAGACATGGACTTGGGAGTGGGCTGATCACCTGCTCTTAAATTTTGTGTCATGACGTGTTATGACCGGATCTTTTATACTATTCGGGGGTGGGGAGTTATTAGTGGTTGTGTGATCAAAATACCTACTTGTTGTTTCACACTTGTACTCGACACTTGTTCATAGCTACTTGTTCACAACTTTCCATGGTGACCGGCCTTATCTTCACACTTGTTGTTTCACACTTGTTATTTGGTTGTAGCCAGTCAGATGGAAAGCTTGAATATGTTTCCCAAACCGATCACATGACGCACTAATAATTCAAGGCACCTTTTATATTTATTATCTGTGGTGACTAAGTAATGTTCGGGAGAAGGCTAACGGCCCCAGTCCTTGTTTGGTTAGGGGTTGTAACTCGACTTTCCAAATAGTTCCCAAGTTGCCCTATATACATTCATATTATTGTCCTTTTTCAGTACTCACACCATTATATATATATTTCCAGTTGATTTTGTCTTGTATTTCATTACACTGTCTCTTATAGAATTTATTAATTCATATGGAACTGCTGTTGGTGTTTGTACTTGCTCATTTTTCTGACAGGATACCGTTGACAAATTTTACAGATGATTCAGAGGCTGACTGCCAGACCTACTATGGGGTAGAGTCTGACGGAGTAGACTTAGACTGTGGCTTGTTGGTAGAGCCACTAGATTTTGCTCACCCTGAGTAGTATAGTTTAGCTAGATTTGCCTGGCCTGCGAGCCAGCTAGCACTTTCAGATTTGTAGTATCTATTATATATTTTCTGAGACCATGGTTGTTTGTGTATAGCTCTGACTTGTGGTTCTTTGACTCATTTCCTGTTTTATCTATCGTATTTTCCTTTCCGTGCTATCTACCTTAGTTTGATATATGTAATTGAGACTGTATTGCTATGTCACCTCCATTCGGAGTGTATATACTGTACAGGTACATTTATCTGGTTTTAGTCGTAGTATTTACAGACCCTATATACAGCGTTCTACCGCCGATACTGCATGGACGTAACCACGTACTCGTGCCCCTCTTCAGGGTGCGGGTCGTGACACTAGGTCCAATCTAGGTTAGGCTAACCAAAACCACATGGCAATAAATAAACTAGTATTTAAATCACACCATTCAAATAAATCATTTTAGATTCCTAATAAAATATATTAAATTCAAATTATTCAAAAATGACAAAAATACCCTCAAACTAGAAATGTGGTAGTGACAGATGGACTTGTTGATGTTGGGTGGGCTTATATTGGATGCACTTATTCATTCATTGTGCCTGCTGAAATGCTGTCTTTTATACCAAATTAGTTGCTGGAATGTTGGTTTTTATTTTTTATTTTTTAAGAATTAGCGACGTTCTGCGACGCTTTGCGACGCCACGAAACGTCGCAAAGCATCGCTAATCTGCGACGCTATGTCATCATCGTCAATCAGCAACATCTAGAGGCGTCGCCCAATATTGCAGATTTGCGACGTCTAAGGATGTCACAAAAGGTCGCAAATTGACGATATCCTTAGACGTCACAAAACATCGCAATTCTTGTATCAATGCGTCACCAATCTGACGTCAATGCGTCCAAATTTCTATCACAAAACGTTGTAAATTGGCAACATCTATGGAGGTCGTAAAATGTCGCAAAACTGTTGTAATGCCCCTCCCACTCAGTTCAATCGGAGGAATCAAAATGCCAACTGCATTCGAACTTAGCCATGCAACGGCCTGCTCGAAGACCCGCACGGTCGATGCGACTCTTCGTTCAGGTGGGTGACTTCGGTGAACTTGTCTCAGCTTGGCCTTCGCACTAATAAAATGAATGTTTTCAGACGCACAAGTAGGCTTGATAATAAAGAGAGACGAATCCACATAGCTAAGGGAATAATCCCAACTTGGGTCGAATTGAGTTAGAATATGGAAAGGTCCCACGGTCGGCATAGAAGTGTTTCACGACGTGCTTTCAAAATGATACTCGGTCCTTCGTCCCGTGGTTTGGAAGAAAAAAGTTGGTTTAAGCTGCCACAAAGCTATGAACTTAGCCTAAGTTATAGACGTCGTACTATAAATGCTTTGATAAAATATGCACGGTCCTATCGTCCAAGGCTTGGCATAGCCCTTGCCCGTCCTACGGATTAAGTTGTTGTACGATTGAGTTAGGCAAAAGTTATATTGGGCTATCGAAGTCATTCTAAGTAATGTTTCGTGCTTTCTGCGGTTGTTAAGTCACCTAGTCATACAGTCTCAAGGCTTGTCATAAAAAGTATGACTTGGACGATAGTGTCGCATAGGACACGAGTTGGTTTAAGGTATGAGCCACGGTTGGCTAGATGAAAAGTTAGACACTGTCTATGGCACTTAAGGAACACGTTTTGTTCAAGTTAAGTTGGAAAGGCTATACAATAGTCGTTTCCTGGATTCCAAAGAGTGGAAATTTTATGCGACCGTTTGTCGCCGAGGTGGTCCCTCGTTTGGGAGTCTCTAAGGATGCACGTTTTGCATCGTATGGTTCTAATGCACGTTTTGCATAGTATGGTTCCTATGCACGTTCTGCTAAGTATGGTTCTAGTCATACCACAAAGTAGGCCATGCATTTACGTGAGTCTAGATGTTCTCGTAGGTGCGTGGTCATGGACAACTTGTCGACAAGAATTTTTTTCTCGACTGGTATTACGCCGGGGCACCGGGGCCATTCGACCTAGGGGGAAGACGTTATAGCAGTGCTGGATTGTACCTCGTGGGTAGTCGGGGGCTAGCCATGGGGCTAGGTACCTTGCATTGAAAGACCCGCCGCCTACCCAAGCTATGTCCACAATGGCTTGAATTGCCAGTGACTTTCATATAGATAAGTTGGTGTGCTAAGCGGCAATCCGCATGCACGGTATTGGTTAAATCAAAGATAGTGCAAGCACGGCACAAATTGAGTTAGGAGGGTGTGCACGGCTGCAACACCATTATGGGCCTAAGATTTGACTATAGTACGGACACGTGCTTCGACACGAGATGGGGCACCGAGTAATAAGTCGTCGGCATAGAGTTGCATAAGTTGGAATTTAGTACTTACGAGTTAAGTCAAGAAGGGCCATAGGACAAGTTCGGTTAAGTCGTTGAATTACGAGGCACGACCTCGATTTGTTATGGCACGACCACGTAGTTACGACACAAGTATAGGCAAGTTACTAAGTGCTGAGGCACTGCCTCGATTATGTTATACAATGGGATTTATGGCACGACCAAGTTGTTGCGTACCAAATATAGGCCGAAAGGCAGGCACGAGTTGATAAGATGACGTTGTTGGTGTAACCACCACTTTTCTAAAATAAGGGTATTTTGATAATTATGTGATTTTTTTTTTTTGAATTTTTGGATTATTTTATAACAATTTAATTGGTGTTTTGTGTTGATAGTTGGTTTAACCTTAGCTAACCATGATTAGAGACTAACCATGACTTTAAAAACCTAATTATCTAGTTAGATTTGAATTTTGAGTTATAGTCCTAATTAGGAAACTTTTTGAATTGATTTTTAGGGTTTTAAGTTATTTGGCTTTTTGGAATTTTTGCTAAAAGGCTTTCTAAATAACTTATGGAGTTTTTGGCCCATACCTAAACCTTAACCCTAACCCTAACCCTACTAGTGTGCCGGCCAAAACTGCCCCCCATTCTCTTTATATTCACATGTTAGCATCAAGCCTCCTTTACAAACCCTAATTTCTCTCTTTCTCATCTCTCATCTGATTTGGACCAAACGAATTACGTTGTGATCCTTGGGAGGAGAGAAACTTGCTGGAGGTTTGCTAGCAAAGAATTGGGGGCGTTTGACCGTAGAAATTTGGGTGTCGAGATATTTTGGAGACTTTTGTATTGAGATTCCAACTCTCAATAGGTAAATGCTTCTAAACCCCCTTTTAATCCTGATTTTTCTTCATAGGAGCATGCACCTAGGTACCCTAGACCTGTAGATGTAGTTTGGTTAGATTTCGTGTCTGTTTGATATATATATATATATATATATATATATATATATATATATATATATATATATATATTAAACAACCGTTACCTTTATTGATAAAGAGGGTAATGAGTACATCCAACCTCATGGTAACAAGTACGAAGAAAGAAAATGAATAAAAGCACTACTCTAATGCCCAATAAGGAATAGCCGGAAGGTGACGACAGCTCGAAAGCGACTTCCTAAACTGTCGCTTCACCTCCCGAACCAAGAAATCGGATCCAACACCACGTCCTTCATAACGATGCTTATTCCTGTTCTTCCAGAGCACCCAAATGATCGCACCCGCCAATGATCTCCGATGATGACTGCCCGGACCCCGCCACCATCTTTGAAGAAAGACGAGAAAGTCACTATGCATCCATGCCTTGAAAAAACCTCGGAAAGCAGACCAAACCGTCGTAGCAAGATCCCCGTGGAAAAATATATGCTGAAGGTTCTCCCCATGCCCAGCCTGACTGCAATGACACCTGGAAGCCAGATGGAAGCCAATCTTCTGAATAATGTCATCAGTAGGAAGCCGGTTGTGACAGACCCGCCACATCAGAATGCTCCACTTTGCCGGAATACATTTGCCCCAAATATTAGAAAAGAGTGATGATGTAGGGTGAGAAGTCCGACAAAATCTCCAAGCTGCAGCCAACGTGAACAAACCTTTCCGCTCCCCCCAAACCAGAGAATCAGGAGCCAAAGAACATGTCAGATTCACCTCTCTGAGCCGCCCTGCTGCCTCTACTCCAAACTGGTCCAAAAACAGAGACAGATCCCAACCAGTGGCTGTCCAAAAAGATCGAATAGCCGGACCACCATTATCAGAATTCCTCGCCCTCGAATCTCTGATCTTTCTTCCCCTATCCGAAAAAGCCCGAACAATTACCGTACATTGGGGAAGAACCACCCTTCTCCCAGCCAATCTGGCCGATCTTCGGAGCTCCCCAGTACCCAAGCGCTGTGTAGCCGTCGAATCAGCAGACCCCCTCGCCTGTGTTCGACTCCGCCCCCGAGTCCGTCTCCCCGTTCCGCGCCTGGTCCCAGAAGACACTCCTTCAGCCTGTGGAATAGCAACCCTATCCAACCGAGGACCCCCCGGAATCCAATCCTCACACCTCGCTGAACCCTCACCACGCCCAAGTCTAAACGAGATAAATGTTTCAGCCAATTCCCTCCCCCGCAGAATCCGTCCCCAAACATGGGAGCACTTGGAAGTCATAAACTCATCACAAAGATGACGCTTACGAAAATATTTTGATTTAAGATGCTCCACCCAAAGGCCCTTCCCATGCCTCAACTTCCACCACAGCTTCATAGAAAAGGCATCCATAATATCATTCAGGCACTTTATCCCGAGGCCACCTTTGGACTTAGTCCGAGTAACGAACCGCCATGCCAGCCAACTCCTCTTAGCCACCCCATCTTTGCTACCCCAGAAGAAAGCCGCAAACATCCTCTCAATCGTCCTGAGAACGGCCCAGGAAGGACAACATGCAGCCAATGTGTACATAGGGATAGATGAAAGAACATTCTTAATAAGCACCAACTTACCCCCAGGAGAAAGAATCTTGTTCTGCCAGCCCATCAGGTTCGAACGGATTTTATCCAGCAAATAGCTAAACATCCCCGCATTCCTTCTCCCGCAAGATAGCGGGCAACCCAAATAAGAGAATGGCAAGGTACCAGTACTAAATCTGAAGAGAGTAGAAATAGTCCTAGCCCGATCCACATCCAATGGAGTCGCAGTATAAAAGACAGATTTAGAATAATTGATCTTCTGTCCAGAAACAACCTCATACCTTTGCAGTACTTGCTGGAGAGCGCATAATCCAGTAATGTCCCCCGAAGTAAAAATGAGAACATCATCCGCATATGCCAAATGCGAGATACGCGATCCCCCAATCGGAGTGTGAAAAGAAGATCTCCTGTTGGATTCCTGAAGAAGCTTGAGGTTCCGAGAGAGCACCTCCGCAGCAATAATGAAGAGAGCCGAGGAAAGAGGATCCCCCTGCCGGATCCCTCTAGACGCCGAGAAAAAAATCTGTAGGAGCACCATTGAGAAGGACCGCATACCGGGTGTCCGCCAGGAGACGATAAATAAGATCACAGAAGACCTCATTAAAACCAAATCTCCGAAGAACCCTCAGGAGGAAATGCCAGTTGACTCTGTCATAAGCCTTCTGCATGTCCAGCTTAATAGCAATATTTCTACCATGGTTGGGTTCCCTCATCGAAGCCACCATATCCTAAGCAATAATGATGTTGTCCACAATCTCTCTCCCCTGAACAAAAGCACTTTGCTCCGGAGAAATAATTTTGGGAAGGTGCTCCCTCAACCGGCAAGCAATGATCTTGGAAATAATTTTGTTACAGAAATTGCAGAGACTAATAGGGCAGAAATCAGAGAGGTTCCTCGGGTGCTCGACTTTGGGGATAAGAAATAAGAAGGTATCCGAAACGGAAATCGGAAGGCGTGCACCCAAGAAAAACGAAACAACGGCTTCCTCCACGTCAGCAGCAATAATGTCCCAATAAACTGAGAAGATTCTCCCAGAAAAGCCATCCGGTCCTGTGCCACTAGCCGGGTCCATCCCCCGAACAATCTCTAACAACTCCGCTCTATCAGGACAACGAATAAGATCAGAATTATCCTCCATAGAAATAATGCTAGGGATGACATCGAGGAAGGCGTCCTCATCAGAACTAGGCTCAGCACTAAAGAACTTCGAGAAGAATAAAGACGCCTCCGTCGCAACCTCCGCGGTAGACCCAATTTCTGATCCATCAGCTCGAATAATTTTCTGAATACTCGTCTTTCTTTGTCTACTCCTGGTGCACTCATGAAAAAATCGAGTATTCTTATCTCCTTCCAGATTCCATCTCAATCTGGCTTTTTGTTTCCAGAAAGACTCCTCAACCTGGACCTTTTGCTTCAATCTGGCAACTGTCTCCATCCAGGAAGCCCTCCCCCTCTCCGAAGGATGAAGCTCATAATCCTGCTCCGCCGCCAAGGCAGCATCCTCAGCCCGACGGACCTCCTGAAAAACGTCACCGAAAGTAGCTCTGCTCCATCCAGCCAGAACATTCCCCGTCGTCCTCAAGCGCATGCCCAACCGCTCAAGCGCATCATAATGCCAACATGAATTCCACGTCCGAGCCACAATCGGAAGAAAATCCGGATGTGAAGTCCAGAAGTCAAGAAACCGGAAGCCTCTGCGCAGGGATGGAGAAGCTGGCTGGCAGAATATCAGAAGAGGTGAATGATCAGATTCTGCCCGATTAAGATGCTCGCAAGAAACCTGGACACCATCCATCCAACTACCCGTCACTAGTAGCCTATCAAGACGGGAACCCTGTCGATCAATCCCAGACTGCCCGTTCACCCAAGTATAGATGCTACCTCTGAAACCAACATCGAATAATCCGGCAGCCAACTGGAAGTCTAGGAAGTCCGCAATGGCCCTCGAGTCAGGAGGTCGGCCTCCAAATTTCTCGTCCGGAGATGCAATGATATTGAAGTCCCCGTCCACCGCCCAGGGCATGGCAATGTCCCTAGCTTGGACGTCCAGAAGATGCCTCCACAAAGTCCTCCTCCCCTGCCGTGTCTCTGCACCATGAACTATCGACAACCGCACCGGAAGCGAAAAACAACTCAAAGAAAGCTGCACCGTGATAGCCTGATCACAGGAATCAATACAATTGATCCCAAGACCCGACTCACAGAAAATCCAGATATTGCCCTTATCATTGCAAAAGCTATCATCAAAACCCAACCTCAATTGGTAAGAAAGAAGCTTAGAGGATATCACCTTGGGCTCAATAATGGCAAGAACCTGAATAGAGTTGGTCCGACACAAGGACCTGAGACGGGATAAAGTAGCTCTGTTCACCATCTCCCGAACATTCCAGATAAGGAATTTAACCATGGAACCTCTTGGGGTCCCGCCTAACTCGGGAAGCATGTGATCGAAGAAGTCGATCTGACTGAGGAGCCATCGACTTCCTCCGCCTACCAGCCGCCTTCTTATAAGGCACCATCTGCCAGTCTTCTTCACGGCCCTCGGAGATAGCAGTGGAAGGTCTAACCTCGGGCAGGGAAACCCTATCATCACCCGGAGCTGAGTCATAACCCCAGACTGATAAAGAACCGTGACCGGCCTCCTCCCATACCACTAAGCTACGATCCTCGGTGTCAGAATCAGCCGCTACAACTCCCTGTCCCAGCTGGCTATGGATAATAATAGGAAGAACCGATAAATCAATAGGCCCAATGCCCCGCTCGGGGCCCAACTTCCCATCCAAGCTAGAGCCTGGATCGCTGCGTCCCTCCATAATGGGCCGCCAATCATCCGACCATATAGCCAGCTGGCCCGAGGAAGACTCCCCCACGTGCCAGGACGGCAGAACGGAATTCGCGTGGGTATCAATACTCCTGCACAATCCGTGCTGCGTGATCCCCGTGCTATCATCACGCCCCTCGACGCGCTTCCATATCTGCCGTATCCCCTTCCCTTTCTCGTGCCTTAACCGTCTCCTCCGACGACCCCTGCTAAGCCCACGGCCACCCAATGGACCGTCCTCCTCACACTAAACGCCTGGAGCAAGGCCGACAGGGTTGGGAGCTCTATCAGCTCCTCCCACGGAAGAAGTCTCCACCTGTGGTCGCCCACAATCACTCACAACGTGACCATGGTGGCCACAGGAGACACAGTAAAGAGGTCTCCACTCATAGACAACCGGCTGCGAGCGAACACCATCAGGCAATTGGAAGAACACCTCATGTTGAAGTGTTTTGCTGACATCCACTTCAACCAAAACCCTTGCCACCCCCGGCCTCGAAAAGGATGCCGTAGCCCGATCAGTACTGAGCGGAGTGCCGAGACCAGATGTAATGGAAAGAACCGCATTGGTATCAAACAAACAGTGAGGAAGCCCGGGGAAGGCTACCCAGATCGAAACCCGAGGGTCCTCTCTCTGCGGCAAAAAGTCCACCGACGACCGAAATATCACCATCGGAACCCGACCAACGAACCAACAGTCCTTAGACCGCAGCCGGAGAAAATCACTCTCGACGTGGGGCCGTATAAGGACGTGTCGATCATCGATCGCCTTCACCTCAATCAACCCCCTGAAACCCCGCGAATTAAAGGCCTGTCTAATAGTCTCAACCGGGAGTCTCCGTCGAGCAAATTTGCCAATTAGGTCTAGCCCACACGGCGCCGTGAGGGCCTCCATGTCCGACTGAGAAAAAATAACCACCTTCCGGCCCTCGGAAACAATGGCTGGTCTAAAATCAACCATCGGCAAACCAGTCGTAGACTTCGTCGCGGATCCACCCACCACCGCAGCGAAGCTCCGCGCCGTGCCACCCACCGTCGACGTGGCCGCCGTCGTTGTCGAGGGTTCCAAACTCAATGCCGCCTTGTCACAAGCCACAGGCCCAATGCTCGAGGGACCGGGGCGGGGTGCGGAGCCTCCCACCGTGGCAGGAACCCCGACGGAGCCTCCCACCGTAGCAGAGACATCGCCCCACCCACGCGCAACCTCATTGCCCGTGGGGCCGAGACCCTCCTTCGACAACCGCTCTGTGCTGCAAGGGACACCTCCAATGTCGCATCCAAGCGGGTCGCTCCCAAGGACGCCGACCGCCAAGCGACGGCCATTGGCGGGAGCCCCCACCGCTGAACCATCTCCTGCAGCACTCACCGGCGTGTCTCCCATAGGGGCGACGACACCGGACGTGCGCTGTAGGCCGATGGCCCCCGCCACTGGCCCATCAGTAGGTCCGAAGGCCCCGGTCGACGCCCGCAGATCTACTACTGCTCCACGTCTCGGCTGGTCATCCCCATGGATGACGCCGACCGCCGACTGACCATGGTGGCCGGAGGCCGCCACCGCAGGTCCAACAGGTGGGGCGGAGCCCCCCGCCTTCGCCTGCAAGCTGCCATAGATCGGTGGATCGCCCAGGCCGACGCCCGCCAATGGACGGCCGGGTTGGCCGGAGGCCCCCGCCGTCGACCCGTCAGGGGGGACGGAGCCCCCCGCCGAGGCTATCGCCAGAAGTTGCCCGTAGGGAGCCACGATCTTCGGATGCCCTAATCGCCTGGAGGGGAAGCTCGTTATATATATATATATATATATATATATATATATATATATATATATATATATATATATATATATATATATATATATATATATATATATAGAGCTCCGTCCTGGCGATTGCAAAACCCTAGCCGCATCTTCTTGTCCCCGACTCCGGCTTGGCCTTAGGCCGGGCCGGCGTCTCACGCCAGTGGAGACACCCGCTCCATTGGCTTCCCGATGGCTAAGACGTTCGCCGAGGCGGTCGTGGGGGCTCCACCTGTTCCTTTCCCCACGATTCCAATCCGTGGTCCTTCGTTTTCCCGAGGGATACCGGTGATATCCTTCTCCGAGGAGGAGGAAACCATCCTTGCGGATCCTTTCCGGTTCGCTCTCATTGGTAAATTTTCCCACTCACGCCCTTCCATGGACGTGATAAGGAAGGCCTTCATCAATTTCAAGTTCACGGGTACAGTTCATGTGGGATCCTTAGATCTGAAGCACATCCTCATTAGGCCTCTAGAGGAGGTGGATTTCCTTCGCCTCCGATCTAAAGACCTATGGTTCATCACAAGAGCTCCAATGAGACTGTTTAGATGGCATCAGGATTTTTCTCCGTTGGAGGAATCCCCTCTGGCTCCGGTCTGGGTGTCTCTCCCAGGGCTGCCCATCCAATTTTTCAATAAAAATGCTTTTTCTCCCTTGCCTTGGGCATCGGTAACCCGTTGCGTCTCGATCGCGCGACTGAAGAACTCACACGTCCTTGCGTGGCCCGCATGCTTGTCGAGATAGATGCTAGTAAAACTCCTCCTCCTATTATGAATATTCAGCTTTCTAATGGTAGAAAGATCTCACAAAAGGTGGAATATGAGTCTTCCCCTATGTACTGCTCCTTTTGTAAGCACCAAGGTCATGTCAGGAGCTCGTGCAAAGTCCTACAGAAGGAAAAGCAACCAATGAGGGATCCTCCATCTCATCGTATGTAGGCTCCTATAACCACAAAAGCAACACATGTTGTAGGTGAAAGCTCTCATCAAGCCATTACAGATGGAGGGGTTAATAATGGTCAGGCCAGTCCGCTAGTAAATGTTCAGCCACCGGATCCTAATGAAGCATTGAATGTGGTCCCCCCATATGTGACTCTCTCAGCTGTTCCTGATGCTCCAAACAATAATGAACTGCCTCCTCATACTCCACCTGTGTAGGCCCTGACCAATCCAGACGCCCAACCTATTCTAATGCCCACTGGTGACGATTGTGATAATGATATTGGCCCTTCGTCCGATGCCCCTGCAGCTCCCTCAGAAGTGACAGCTCCCTCAGACGTGACAGTCCCTACCGCCATGCCTGATACAACTGAGGTCCTTCCGACTACGTTTATTCCCCCTGCTCCACCAAATATTCCACCTGAGAACGACGTTGAGAGCCCAGATGACCAGCTCGAGGAAGGAGAGATTACCACCCTGGGCGCCTCATGGGCCCAGCAAGTTGAGGAAGAAGAAACTCGTATGGGTTCGCAAGCGGCCGGCCGTCCAAAGAAAGCGCCGCCGCCGCCGTCTACTCGCATCCTTCGATCTGCAGCTAAGCCCCCTCCAAACCCTTCCTCCACCTCCTCCATTAATGCTTGACATCCTAATATGGAATGTACGAGGTATAGCAAACCCTACGACCATCAAAAGAATTAAAACTTTAGTTCGTATGCACAAGATCCAGCTCTTGGCTATTATTGAACCTAAGGTCTCCCCAGACCAATTACACTACTATCAAATCAAGCTTGGCTTTCAGATGGCGATCGCCAATGCTAAAGAAAATATATGGATTTTTTGCAACATGGATGGTAGCCTTCTTTTGGCTGATTCTTCGGAACAGTCATTATCGGTTCTTTTCTCCCACCTTCTTATTCCTGAGAAATCTTTGATTTCAATTGTACATGGCAGTAACACTAAGAAGGGGAGGCGCTTCCTCTGGGAGTCTTTGCTCAGCCTCCCGAACCGCTTTTATTGTCCCTGGCTGATCGAAGGAGATTTTAATGCCATCGCTTGTTCGGATGAGAAGTTTGGTGGCTTGCCCCCCAACGAGGCATCCATGAGGGAGTTCAGAGAATTTCAACTCGCTGCTGGAGTCACTGAGGTTCCTTACACGGGCAGCTGCTTCACGTGGATCAAAAGGGACACTGGACCAGAGCGGCAGGGATCTAGACTCGATAGAGTACTCTTGGACAGACAGTGGTGGGACTGGGCTCCTATCACGACGTGTAAACATTTAAATCGTACTGAGTCGGACCACTCTCCCATTCTCGTACAATTCCGTGCACGTGCCGCTGTTCATAAGAAACCTTTTAGGTTTCTGTCCTTCTGGACTGCTCACCCCTCGTTCTACGCTACTGTTGATCAGGCTTGGGTTTCGGTTTATCATCACAACCCTATTATCAATTTGGGATTGAGGCTTTCAGCTACTCGTAAGGCTTTATCTTGGTGGAGTCACTCTACATATGGTGATATATTCCAGGCAGTGAAAGCGGCGGAGGACAGAGTCGTAGCAGCTGAAGTCGCTTTCGACAGTGATCCCTCTACCCGTCCCGAACTTATGGCTGCATAGGCTCATCTCAAACAAAGAATCCAGATTGAGGAGGCGTACTGGAAACAGAAGGCTCGGCTCAAATGGGATTTGCAAGGGGACAGAAATACAGGATATTTTCCTTCCTATGTCTCTACCAAACGACGTCGCCTTCATATTCACCAACTTCGGGCCAATGATGGTACTATTGCTAGCGATCTGGAGGGTATCCAACACATTGCCAATACTCATTATGAGAATCTGTTTCTCCCTGAGCCAGTCATGACTGATGAGGAGTTCATGTCTGTGCTACCAAAGGTTCTCAGTGACGAAGAGGGTGAAGCATTGACGTTGAAGCCCAACATGGAGGAGGTTCATTCCACTATCAAATCGATAGATCACCATAGTGCTCCTGGACCTGATGGTTTTAATGGAGTTTTCTTCATCAAGTGTTGGTACATCATTAAGGATGACGTTCTAGCAGCAGTTCATATGTTCTTCGACGGCTTCTCCTTACCGAAGGTCATCACTAGCACTCTTCTTGTTTTAATCCCCAAGAACAAAAATCCTGCTACTATTTCTGACTATCGACCGATAAGCCTTTGTAATTTTTTCAACAAGATATTTTCCAAATTGCTTGCAAACAGGCTGTCCCCTATGTTGACACGGATCATTTGACCAGAACAAAGTGGCTTTATTAAGGGTCGGGAAATTGCTGACAACATTGTCCTTGCCCAAGAGATGTTCAGTATGCTGGGCCGTGACAATTGGGGACGGAATGCGGCCATCAAGCTAGACATGAGCAAGGCGTACGATAGGGTTAATTGGAGATTCCTTCTCTCTACTCTTCGCAGGCTTGGGTTCAAGGAAACTTGGATTACTATGGTTCTTCATCTTATGAACAATGTGTAGTTTTCGACATTGATCAATGGTAGTATGTCGTGCTATTTCCAAGCTTTTAGAGGCCTGCGCCAAGGTGATCCCCTCTCACCTATGTTGTTCGTAATCGCTGCCGAGTCTTTGAGTAGAAACCTTCAAAAATTGGCTTCAATTCTTGGCTATACTCCTTTTTATTCTCCTAGTGGATGTCCGCGAGTCTCTCATCTCGCCTACGCGGATGATATCCTAATTTTTTTTGGGGGAGATAGACGCTCTATTCAACTTTTGAGGGCCATCCTTCATCGGTATGAGCAAGTGTCTGGACAGCTTGTCAACTCAGCCAAATCGGTGATCTGTGTTACATCGGATTTCCCGTAAGACAGGGCCAATGCGTTGAGCTTGCTGACTGGTTATCAGATCAAACATCCCCCAATTACCTATCTAGGGTGCCCTATTATGACTGGTAGAAGAAATTTGGCGATGTTCGAAGAGCTCAAGGAGAAAGTTCATAGCCGGCTCATGGGGTGGCACAATAAGACTTTATCTCCGGGGGGTAAGCTGATTCTAATCAAATCAGTTTTGTCTTCCATTCCTATTTTTTGTCTAGCAGCCAGTAATCCTCCCATGAGTGTCCTCACCCAAATTGAAGCTATGTTTAGCGAATTCCTATGGGGTTCGAAGGATGGGAATCGAAAGCATGCCTGGATCGGTTGGAATCAGATTGCTCGTCCTCCTGAAGAATGGGGCCTCGGAGTCAGGAGACTCGAAGAAGTTTTCGATGCGTTCACTGTGAAACTTTGGTGGAAATTACGGACTCAAGATTTGCTCTGGACTTAGTTTATGCGGGCTAAATATTTTCCGCGCTGTCATCCTAATCATGTCATTGCTCAATCCAATTCATCTCATATTTGGCATCGTATCCTAGTGGGTAGAGACCTTGATGAGAGTTTCCAGTTGATCGAGGAGGATGGTGATGGTTTGCGCTGGCTTCCTGATAATAGGTTTTCAGTATCATCTGCATGGAGGGCTATTCGTCTTACTTTCCCAGTTGATAATAGATTCTCTAACATCTGGAGCTCTTGTATTCTGTCCAAATGGTCGGTTTTCTTTGGCGTATATTATTTGACCGCCTTTCGACTGATGATCAGGTGCAAATGATAGGGTTCCACCTTGCCTCGAGCTGCCACTGCTATTCAAGCCCGAAATCTGAGTCTATGTAACACATTTTCTTCGAAGGTGATCTGGCCAAGATCGCATGGGGTACTTCCCAGACTCTTCACAGGATCCGTGGTCGGGTTTCCAGCTTAGAAGACTGTCTCAATCTCTGGTGGAGGAGGAATAACCTGTACTTAAAGCAAATTATAGTTGGGGCGATCTATTGGGTTTTATGGAAAAACCGTAACAAATGGAGATATGAACAGTATAGGTTCAATGGAGAACAAGTCTGTTACGAGATCCAGAGACAAGTTACTAAAGCTACTATCGCTTGCTCACATGGGAAGAAGAAGTCCTAAAATTTTTTTTTTTGGCTCGTGTTTTCAGTTATGTACTTTTGTTATTTTTGACTATACTACTTCAATAAAAGGTTTTTTTGTTTCAAAATATATATATATATATATATATATATATATATATATATATATATATATATATATATATATATATATATATATATATTAAGAAGGGGAAATTTTATTGATGTATATATATATATATATATATATATATATATATATATATATATATATATATATATATATATATATATATCGGATGCATGTAAAATATATATATATATATATATATATATATATATATATATATATATATATATATATATATATATATATATATATATATATATATCGGATGCGTGTCAGTGTATGTTAACATGTGCTTGATGAAATGCCTCTTAGAAATAAAAGTTGTTATTTTTCAAAACTAATTTCATATACTTGCAGCCCTATACGAGGGAATTCCAAAACATAGTTTTTTGTTATTTTTGACACTGTTTTCGTGTCCAAACAGGACACGAAAACGTAGCACGAGGTCCCATGCACAGCCCGTGCACGGTCCTTCATCCTGAGTGTCATAACTCGATGGATATGACACGGTTTGGCATGAAATTTGGTGGCCACGTGGGGGCAACTTCTGCCCATGTGCTCATGAAATTTCACGAAGTTTTGTTGAGTGTGCACGAAGATATCATACCTGCATTGATTCGGCTGACACTGTGCACATGCGCACATCCCTCTCCGACATGCTGTTCGTGTGACGCATGGACACCACGTGGACACATGTCAGGGTGTCGACTACCTAGACCTAGACCCTACCAAGCTATGTGCATGAGCACGAGGCCCATTGTGTCGCATGTCGTGTCCTATCGAACCCGACATGGCCACACGAGCCCTAACAATTACAGATTTTTTGACACTTTGAATTGAGTCCTGACATGGGGTTATTGGACACGATTCTGACACTTTGTGGATACGACTCACACCCCCACATGTTGACACACATGTGGGCCACCTTTTCCCCAATTATCTATGTGTATATATATGTATATTTATATGTATCCGTATATATATATATATATATATATATATATATATATATATAAGTTAATAGTTGTGTATATATATATAGCTTATATATTTCTGATATTATGAATATTTCAGTTTAAGAGTTATTCTCAGATTTGATATGTTAATTATGTATATAGATTGTAGTTAGTTTCTAAGTTATATGTACATATGTTTGTATATACATATATATACCTTATATATATATATATATATATATATATATATATATATATATATATATATATATATATTTATATATATATATATATATATATATATAAAAAAAAAAAAAATATATATATATATATATATATATATATATATATATATATATATATATATATATATATATATATATATATATATATATATATATATATAGATTGAGATTGATATTGGTTGTTGGAGGTTCACACCTTGCTATCCCCTCACAGCAGCCCCCTCACCAGCACACACACACACACGTCTCTTTCCTTCTTTCCCTTTATATATATATATATATATTTTTTTTTTCCCCTTTATATATATATATATATATATATATATATATATATATATATATATATAGGGTTAATTAGTTGTACCCCCCTATGGTTTGTACGTATTTTGGTAATTGTCCCTGTTGTTTTAAAAATAAAGAACATCCCCCAGATTTATAAAGTTAATTAGTTGTACCCCCTGGTGCATAGAAGAAAATGAGTGAAAAATTAAGCAGCCAGGCGGGTGTTCTTTATTTTTGAAACAACATGGACAGTTACCAAAATATGTACAAACCATAGGGGGGTACAACTAATTAACCCTATATATATATATATATATATATATATATATATATATATATATATATATATATATATATATATATATTTGTATGTATGTTCCTATGTATACTTATGTTGTATTGGGTTGCCTTGGCCATGTTTTCCTGGTAATTTTCTCAGGTTGGGGGCTGTCCCCATCACACCAGCAGCATCACACACATACACACACATGCCTATTTCACTTTTTCTCTTTCCCTTTATATATATATATATATATATATATATATATATATATATATATATATATATATATGTCATAACAGTATCCTCTCCGAAGCAGTCTCCCCAGGCGATCTACGCGGGTCTTCTCTCCGGCATGCCTCCCCGGCTGCCCGGGCGGCCAGCTCCGCCTGCCGCCCCGGCCATCCCTCTCCCTCCCCCACCACGTCCCACCCTCCCACCCCTTCCCCCCTCCCCCTCCTCCACCCCCTTGAACCCGGTGCCCGCGGCGCATGCACCCTCCCGGCCCCATTGCCCCCGCCGCCGCCTCCGGAAGTCCTCCCCCCACTGCATCCTCTGACAGTCCTACGCCTCGTCCATCAGCGGCGCGCTCCCCTACTTCCCTCGCCGCCGTCGACCTCTGATCACTCCGTCCGCCTCTGCCTCGAGCCCCCTACCGCCGTCCTACCTACCCTCTCTCCTCGGCGCTCCACCTCCGACGGTCCCGGCCTGGACCTCCGAGCAACTTGCCCTCATCGGTCGGGGGGCCGGCCTTCCCTAGCCACGGCTAGCTTCCCCCCAGCCTCCCTCCTCCGGGACCGCTCCGCCGGCGTCCTTCCCCTTGGCAGCAGCCGAGCGCGGAGCGGCGTCCCCCCCTCGAGTTCGGCCTCGGGCCGTGCGCCGGACATGCTGGTCCAGCCCCCCCTCGAGTCCCGTGCCTAGCAGGCCCGGAGCCTAATGCATAAACTGTCGCACGCCGTTCGAGGCGTCTGCTGGCATTACTCCTCCCGTACGCAATGCCTCGCTTGCTTTGGAGATCGGGCTCGCTCCCTACTACACGTTAGCAGTTGCCACAGATGGCTCAGCGTACTCCCATCGAGCCAATCCCTCCTCGGTCCCCGTGTCACCCACCACTCCCGTGCGTAACTCTACGCGGGGGGATGCTTGCGTAAACAGCCACTCTCCCCCGTTTACGCAATTTGAGGAGTGCGTAAACTTTTCTGGCTTCCACGGTGTGGATCAAACTATTCACTCTGATGCGGGTTTCCGCGAGCTTGAGGGCTCCCACGGTGTAGGCCAGCCCTCATCCTCTGTTTCAGGCTTCTGTACGCCCGGTGGCACCCACGGAGTGGGCCAGCCCTCCCCCTACGTTGCGGGTTGCACAGTGCGCCCGCTCGGAGGTTACACGATGTGCTTGAGGGCTCTCACGGAGTGGGCCAGCCCTCATCCTCCATTTTCGGCTGTTGTGCGCTCGGTGGCACCCACGTTGTGGGCCAGCCCTCCTCTGTTTCGAGTAGCATAGTACGCTCACTCGGAGGCTCCTACAGCATGGGCCAGCCTTCAGTTGTGGGTTTCCAAGAGCCGGGAGGCTCCCACTATGGGGGACAACACTCTTCTCTTCACTGGTAACCCATACGCTGGGACTCCTTCCCCCAATTGCAGGCGGGACTGTCGCTGGAGTGCCATCTTATTGATCGTTTCCGACACTAGCTGCCCGCACACTGTCCCAGCTCCTGTCTCATCCCCCCCTTTGGGCGGCCCGGTTCTTTCCTGAGTCCTTTCGTACGCCGAAGCCTTGTGGCCTGCCCGTACGAAGGTCCCTCCCCCTCCCGCGGAGATCGTCCTTCCTGAAATTGTTTTCGTACCACCATCTGACGGATACCCAATCCGAGTTCCCTTCTACGACGCGGACATTACTTCCCTATCCTCCACCTTCCTAAAGACCTTCGTCCTAAAGTTCACCTCCGGTTGCCCGAAGATAGCTAGGGTGAAGGAGGTCATAGCTACTTGGGGTCTCTAGGACACCTACCGGGTCGCCCCTTTCGATCCCAAGCACATGTTCCTGCACCTGTCTTCCGACCAGGACTACAATACGGTTTGGGCCAAGGGCAACACCAAAATCGACTCACAGTTCTCTAAAATCGTCAAATGGTCACCCAAATTCAACCCCGCAGTGGATTCATCGATCATATCTACATGGGTTACGCTACCCAACCTCCCCCTGGTGTGCTTCCCCGCAGCTACTCTTAAGCGTATTGCCAGTTCCTTCGGGTCCCTGGTAGCTATCGCGGAAGAAACACGTAACCTTTCAAAATGCAACTATGCAAAGATTTGTGTTGAGCTCGATCTCTCCAAGGAACCCCCCAAAATGATTGAGGTAGAGCTTGGAGATCAGACGATCAGACAACCACTGGGGTACGACAACAACATTATTTATTGCCAACATTGCCAGATGAGCAGTCATTCCTTACAATGCTGCTTCCGGGCCAACCCGGCTCTCAAGAAGCCCGGACCCCGCAAACCTCGCGACCCAATCGCGTCCACCACCCCCCGTATTTCATCTTCTGACACCTCACCCACTTCCCCCCTCCGGCATACAGGAACCCCTCCTCAGCAGAGCTCGAGACCCTCCACCTCGTCCGACTCTGCCATCGTTCCCTACAATCCCCCACCATCACCCTCGCTAACTCCTTTGCCATACTTGACAGCGATAACTCCCCCGAGAGCCCTTGTGAGCACACCTTTGATCACGTATGCCCCGATAAAGACAACATCGTCCAGGCAGAGCCGGACGTCTCAAGCACTGTCACGTCAAGATCCGATAGCCCCTCTAACGCCCTACCTCCACTCCCCTTTACATCGATACTGTTTCCCATGAAGTCTTCCTCATCACCTCCCTCAAGCCCCTAGGAACCAGCTGCACTCCCCCTATCCCTCGTGTGCAGCTGGTGGTGACCCACGATCCTTGCCTTATTGTCGACGGACAAGAGTTGTCCACTGCTAATCCGGTCCTCTCACCCGTCTTTATCGGAACCCTCCTAGACCCTTGCTCCCCTCTCACTGGCAGGTTCTGGCTAGCCAAGGATGCCGATTTCCTTGATCGCAACAACCCCTGTGTGCGCTTGACGACGTCGAAGTGGCGAGCTACTCCTCGGTGGCCGTTGATAGTGATCGTGCTTTCTCACCTATTGGCTCGACTGAGGCCAGTAACAACCGCAAAACTTCCACCAAGAAATCTTCCTCGAAAAAGAAGAAAAAAACAAGAAAAAGAATCAGCAAGCGGCGATGACCACACGGTCAGCAACCAAGCTCATCCACCTCTCCCACTCCCCCCAATCCAATGTTTAACATCCTCTCGTGGAATGTTAGAGGCATAGCAAACAAACCGACGCTGAATAAAATCCTCAGCCTCAAGAAAATCCATAAAATCGACATCCTAGTGATCATCGAACCCAAAATCCCCAAGAAAAGAATCACCGGCATCCAACTACACCTTGGTTTTGCGACCGCGCTGGCTGGCAGTCACGACATTTGTATTCTCGCCAGTGCAGGCATCAAATCTGGAATGGTTCAGGATTCCTGCCAAGCCCTCTCCTTCTGGATGGAACACCCACAACTTCGGAATAGAACCTTAATCTCCACCGTTCATGGCAGCTGCGACTTCCAAGAACGTAAACTCCTCTGTGCTGATTTGCTTGACACCCACCTATCCCTTCAGAACCTTCCATGGATGTGCTTAGGCGACTTCAACACCATCTCTAGTAGTGACGAGAAGTCCGGAGGGCGACCGCCTCCACTTTCGGCCATGGACGACTTCAACAATTTTACCTTCAACGCTCACCTCGCACACCTCTCTTTCTCCGGAAATGCTTTCACCTGGTGCAACATGCAGGAAGGCTCTCGGCGTCAATACTCCCGCCTCGACCGCGCCCTCATCAACAGCCACTGGGCTGACATGGGGCTCATCTCTAGCCTCTCCCACCTAAATACTTCTGAATTCGATCACTCTCCCCTTCTCATCGAGATCAGCAGAAGCTCTCACTGCATCAAGAAACCTTTCCAATTCCTGGATTTCTGGAGGCATCATCCTAGTTTCAAATCCGAGGTAGCTTCTGCTTGGTTCTCAGTGAAGGCCGTCGACCCGATGTATAGAGTTACGGCCAGACTGCGTGCCACGAGCGAGGCTCTCTCTAGGTGGAGCAAGGCTGCTTTCGGCAACATCTTTCAGAAGATCAAAAATGCGGAAGATGATGTAACCCGAACCGAGATCTCTTACGTTGCTAACAGATCCCCCGAAGCGCGGACCGCGCTCAACCTCTCCAGAGCTATCCACAAGTCCAGGCTTAAAGTCAAAACAGAATTCTGGAAATAAAAAGCTAGACTTAAATGGGACAACGAAGGGGACCGCAACTCCAGCTTCTTCCACGCCTGCGTTAAAGGCCACAGAAAACAATTCAACCTTAATCGTATCTCCGACAACAACGACAACCGGCTGACGGACCAGCAAATGATCCAAGAGGCTGCAGCTAACTTCTTATCCAATCTCTTCCCCACGGAAGCGGTGGTCATGGACGAGGAAGTGCTGGCGGAGATCCCTAGCATCATCACCGAGCAAGAGAACGAGCAGCTGCTCTTCCTCCCTTTCGCTGCCGAGGTACAATCTGCGATTTGGGATCTTGACGAGCACAGCGCCCCCGGTCCCGACGGCTTCAGCGGGGTATTCTACAGACATTGCTGGGGTATTACCACGGCCACCAGATCGTAGCATCGGCTGCTACGTGGACGATTTGGAAAAATCATAACAAGGCGATATATGAGGGGCGCCAACACTCGGCCGACCAGCTCACTAATGAGATCTTTCGGCAAATTCGCAAGCGGAGCACCCGGTGCTCCCACACCCCGACAGAATTCTGGCCTTTGTTCCCTCCGTAGCTTCGGCTTTGCTCCCACACCCCGACGAAGTCTACGACAGAATTCTGGCCTTTGCTTTTTGTGCCTTGTATACATTTACGGCTTCGGCTTTTTCAGCATGGATTAATAAAAAGAGGGGTTTATATATATATATATATATATATATATATATATATATATATATATATATATATATATCTATATATATATATATATATATATGTAGTATATAGATTGAGATTGATATCGGTTGTTGGGGGTTCACACATTGCTGTCCCCTCACAGCAGCTCCCTCACCAGCACACACACACACACACACACACACACACACACACATGCACGTTTCTTTCCTTCTTTCCCTTTATATATATATATATATATATATATATATATATATATATATATATATATATATATATATATATATGTTGTTTTTGGTTGCCTTGGCTATGTTTTCCTGGGAGTTTTCTCAGGTTGGGGTCTGTCCCCATCACACCAGCAGTATCACACACACACACATGCCTATTTGACTTTTTCTCTTTCCCTTATATATTCTCTTTCCCTTTATATATATATATATATATATATATATATATATATATATATATATATATATATATATATATATATATATATATATATATACACTATGGGAAAATATATATATATATATATATACACTATGGTGTATATTTTCAATTGAATGTATATATATATATGCATATGTATATTTGATAGTGATATAAGATATTAGCCTATGGTTAGTGAGTTAGTTTAGAATGGACCTATAGGCCCAGTTAGGCAAGTATTGACTAGCAAGTTGATCAAGTTGACCAAACTCAACTGTGGGTCAAACTTGACCTGGAATTGACCCGAATAGACTTAAAATGACTTATTAACTTAAGTTTGACCAAACCCTAGACTAATAGACTAGTTTACTTTAGTTTGACCTAGTTTGACTAGAATGGTTGATCAGAGTTGACTTTGACCTAGTTTAACTAGAATGGCTAACCAGAGTTGACCAAGAGTTGACTTTGACCTAGAATGACCTAGAATCATATAGTGTGCATTGTAAACTTCTTTTATTTTATGTTAGACACTTTGTAACCTGTGTTGCTCTAAATAGGACCCTGTGACTCCAGTTCGGACATCTATTCTTATCAGCTATTCAGGTTATCAGGCGAGTATATTCTCTGACCGTTTCATACTTGCTAGGACTTATATTCTTGCTATAGACTGCTTTACTTGATGCTGACACGATGTTATCACGGATTAGTACTATATAAATCTTTTCATGCTATGTTATCCCCCTCGGGTGCATCGAATACGTCATGTCATGTGCTTTTCACGAACATCATGTATTCCTTGGACTCTTATTATTCATGTATACTCATGTGCTCTCATGTACTCTAATGATTCATGAGTTTCATATATAAACTATTCATATACACTTATGTTCTCATGAGCTTTATGTACAAACCTTTATGTGTAATAACATAACCTGTCTAGATCCTTGTGTATTGTTTAGGATATGGGAGAGTAGAAGTGGTCATGTGAATAATTTCAAAGTAGTGTAATCATGTGCAAACTCTATAGTATAATCATGTGCAAATTTAAGCCGTTCATATAACTATCTTGTACTCTAAATCACTTAGTCACTTACAGTTCTCTATTACCATATAGATATCTTTTGTTATCATATTCTCTTTTCCTCTTCATATTTATTGCTTACAGTGTTTCATGTATTTATTCTATAGCTTGCTTTACATTTCTATAATGATATGAACTGTGTGAGAGATATGTATTCGTTCCTGTCCTGATTGGACCTGTTGATAAAATTTTACAGGTAACTTGGAGGATCACAACTAGCCTAGAGGACACTAGTAGAGCTTGAAGTAGATGTTTAGAGTTTTGTTTATCTTGTTTCTTGTTTGTCTTGGAGATGTATTTCATTTTTGATATTAAGATTTTGAGTTTGTTAAACGCTTGACTTATTTATTTTTGGTTGTATCCCTCTTGTGGATGTTATCTATTTCATCGTGCTGATTATCACCTCCAGTTTTGTGATTGAGATTGTATTCTTCTGAGATTGTCCTCCGTTTGGAGATTATCATATAGTGTTAGTTATTATTGTGACCTATAACAGCATTTTACCGCCGACACTGTGGCGTAGGTTGGACATACCCACTTCTCGTGCCCCTACACTGGGTGCGGGTCATGACAGTTGGCACGAGAAGGTCTAGAGAAAAAGTATAAGTAGTTGTTTTAATAAGTCCTAAGGTGACAGTTGGCATCGATACAATTAATGGAACGACTTCTGTTGGAATAAGTCCTAGATGTAGCAAGCTGTATCTCGACAAGTGAGATCTATATAAGAGTCCCTTCGACGGGACCGGACTGCTGTATGGTTTTCTTGGAGCTTCCGCCGTTTGGTTTTGATGAATGATTTTTCACCATTTTTGAATGCATTCTATGAATTTTGAAATGAAGGATTAAAGAAAGAATTCTGACCAAGTGTTGGTGCCATTGTAGGAGATCACATAATTGAAGCTTGAACGTTGCGAAACATTTTGATCCTCGGCACGATCAAATACTTGGTGGATGGTTCAGCCCCTTCTTTTCTCTGTCCCACAAACGAAATTCTTTTGCCTCGAACTTATTCAAATCGACTATGCCAAGTTAAATGCATGCCAATCCACTAAGATCAAGAACTCGAAAAACTATATTGATTTAGAGTAATCTACTCTGAAAATATAAGTTTCGCACCAAAATCGGAAAGCTTAAGGTTATAGTAAAAAAATAGACTATTTTACGTGCTGCAAAATAATATGAAACGTCGATTGGGGCTTATGATGCCTCGGGCAATTTGGTACCTATGGGATGCTAAATCAAAAGTACGACTTTGGAGAAAATGAATCGTTGCATGAGTTAGGAGAAATAATAATGCCGTTCAATACTGTCCATGTTATACAAATCTATGCATATATTAAACTGTTCATGCATTGGCATGGTCATGTACAACTTGTGCACAAGTTTGATTTTCCTCGAATCGATATCCGTGGCATCGGTATCGAATCGACCTAGGAAGAATGAATAATCGTGCTTCGGCACTGTTGCATTGCGGGACCGTCAGTCAGGCTTCCAATCTAGACTGAACGGGCTAAATACGTTGAGATAGTCTCAAGTGGTGTGAAACACCAGTGACCGCACATATAAGATAGTAGCATGCTCACCTATTATCTTATGTAGGTAGTAAATATTATCTCTATTTTTATGCAGGACGAGCACGACCGTGGTAAGAATTATGATAAATCATTATGTTTCATTGTATGCTTTATTACTTCATAGATGGCTATCGATATGAATTGAATTCATTTAGTTCTAAATAGAAGAAAACTCTAAAGCATGCCTACCTTAACAATCAGAGTCATTTTAGACGAGTGGGTTCGTCCCGTCCAGTTAGCAAGTGTGCTAACCCCCTCTCCAACTCCCCAGGTGCTGCAGGAGCTATAGACTGAAGCTGAAGTTCGGAGAGGCATTTTGAAACTCTTCCTATTCTGAAGTATTTTGAAGCCATTTATCTAAAGCTTATGTATAAAAGGGCAAATGTATGGAATCTTGTCGAGTATTTTCTTTTATTTCAATCAATGTTGCCGGAATGACATCCAATGTAATAACGACTTGCACTTCGTTGCAAGCTATAAATAAAAAGCATATTTCTATCTTCTTAAACTGCGTGTTCAATCCTGATATGATTTGTGAAGTTTCAAATTGGTGTTCCAATATAATGATCAAATGTAATATTTTTGCCTTGTACGAGTGCAATTCTAGACTCGTACGGTATCACACCTTAGCGAGGACGATCGATTCGACATAATACTAACGGGGACGAACGGTTTATCGAATCGGGGTGTGATAAATTGGTATCAGAGCTCAGTTATGTTTCCTGAATTTTCAAAATTTTTTTATTTGGAATGTCGGTTGCGATTACTCGATTGAATGCTTGTCGATATGTTGCATGAAATAAAAGTTCCATACAGGTAAGCCTATAGATATTTTGTAAAAGTACTAACGGGTTTACTTTGTTTATAGGAATGACAAAGAAAAATAAAAATAATCTCGACATAGCAACCAACGCCGTGGATAGTTCATCGAGTTTGAAAGGTGCTAGCCCTAGCGAGACTACGATGGAGAAAATGCTACAGTTGATGGAGTTGCAGTAGCAACAACTTCAGATGCAAATCAAACTCAATTTGGTGTACAACTGAAGCAAATGGACGACCTAACGCAAATCATAAGCAAGATGGTAGGAAACACCAAAACAACGGTCGTGGCATCTGAAGAGAGGCAAGACGTTCAAGATGACATCGATCAAGAAGTTCAATCGCAAATGATAGACTCTTCTTCCTTGTTCAAAGCAACGGAGTTCCGCAAGATGAACTCAACTAAATTCAATGGCTGAGCAGAGCCTGATGTGATAGTGGGATGGCTCGCGGAGATTGATGACTTATTTAATCTGCTTTGCATTGAAGGGTCCCAGAGGGTAACATGTACGGTGCTACAGCTATAACTGAGAGCATACGACTGGTAGAAAGCAAAAAAATAAGAAATCTATGAAGCCGATACCGATACCACGATTTTCTGGAAAATATTCAAGGAAGCATTTCTTGAGCAGTACGTTTCTCGTGCCATCTGTCGTCAAAAAGAAGACGAGTTCATGATGTTACAACAGGAGAAATGATAGTTGATGATTATGACTTAAACTTCTCAAAACTTGTAAAGTTTGCCTGTGCTTTCTGCCCAACAAGGAAGCCTGGTGCGAACATTTTCAACAAGGCCTAAATGACGAACTACGAAGGGACGACATGAATCAAAGGTGACGAACCTACCGCGAATCCTACGATGCCACTCTCGATAGTGAGCGTATCTTCGGCCGTATGTCGCAAAGAGTTGTGCCTGTCGTCTGTAACAACTTCAACAAGCGTCCTAACGATGCCGGGGGATCGGGAGTATCAAAACGTCCGAACACATTTGATAACAGGGGCCATGGCAGACAATACTGTAACAGATGTAGTAGGTGTGGGTACTGGACGATCGATTGTTTTATGAGAACTTGCTACAAGTGTGGCGAGATAGGCCATATAGATATACATTATCCGAGAAATGTTCCGAATCAACACAACCCACCAAGGAATGTTCCGAATCAGTATAAAGCGCCTACACTACAAGGCACAAATGCGGTGCCCGTGAACCTGCATAATCAACGCCATGGAGCGAAAGGCCGAGTCTATGCATTAACTCGGGATGAGACATTCGCGTCCGATACTGTTGTAACAGGTATATTACTCTACAAAAATATACCTGCTCGGGTTCTAGTCGATTCGGATGCAGCGCATAGTTTTATATCTACTGATTATGTGAAAGAAAATAAAATAACTATGCAATCACTAGATATGAACATTATCGTTAGCACTCCATCGGGAGTCGATATGCCTGCGAACTTTATTTATAGGAATGGCCACATTTACATCAGGGGAAGAAGTCTATCCTTGGAAGCCGTCGTACTAGATATCAAAGAGTATGACATAATCCTGGGCATGGATTGGTTTGGCGCTTGTCATGCAACAATCGAGTGCCCGGAGAAGAGAGTTGTGTTTCGTATTCCTGGCGAGAAAAGTTCTCATATTCGTACGGTGTGGTCTCGAAGACGACCACGGTGGTATCGACAATTTCGACGAGGCGTATGCTGTGTTCCGGCTGTGTGGGATACTTGGCATCAGTTCGAGATATGCGAAAGGATAATACAACATAGTGCATACTGATGTTGTGGCAGATTTTCTCGACGTTTTTTCTGACGAGATGCCCGGGATGTCGCCAGATCGAGAAATAGAATTCAGCATCGACACCTTCCCGGATACACGGACGATCTCAAAAGGGCCTTAACGAATGGCTCCAACAGAACTGAAGGTGCAACTACACGAGTTTCAGACCGCGAATTTATTCGCCCTAGCATCTCTCCGTGGGGAGCTTTCGTACTATTTTGAAAAAAGGATGGATCGATGCGGCTATTCATCGACTATCGTAAACTCAGCAAGGCGACCGTACAGAACAAGTATCCCTTGCCATGAATCGATACTTGTTTGACCAACTACAAGGCGCGTCAATATTTTTAAAATTCGATCTTCGTTCAGGATATCATCAGTTGAATATCAAGTCCGATGACTTATCGAAGTCTGTCTTCCGTACTCGATATTGTCATTATGAATTCCTAGTCATGCTGTTCGATTTGACGAATGCCCCAGCCGCTTTCATGGATCTGATGAACCGAGTTTTTGACCCCAATCGATAAATTTGTAGTCGTGTTCATCGACAATATCCTTATCTACTCGAAGAGTCGAGAATAGCACGCAGAGCACTTGAAGGTGGTATTGCAGACTCTGCGTGAAAACAAATTATATGACAAACGGAGTAAATACGAGCTTTGGATGAGTAGTGTAACGTTCCTCGGACATGTAATCCCTGTCGAAGGTATCACGGTGGACCCAAAGAAGATTAAAACGGTGGTAGATTTGAAATGACCTACCTCGGCTAGCGACATTCAGAGTTTTCTGGGCTTAGCAGGCTACTACCGAAGATTCATGCGGAGCTTTTCAAAACTAGCATCGTCTCTGACTCGCCTCACCCAGAAGGGAGTCATATTTGAATGGAGTGACGACTGTGAATCCAGCTTTCAAGAGTTGAAGCAACAACTCGTCTCAGCTCCAATTCTTGCACTTTCAGATGGTCCAGGCTTTCAGATATTCAACGACGCATTAAAAACTGGCCTTGGGTGCGTACTCATGCAGAAGGATAAAGTTATCTCCTATGCTTCACGACAATTAAAGCAGTACGAGAAAAACTACCCGACGTATGACCTAGAATTGGCGGCGTGATCGTGTTTGCATTGAAACTCTGGCGGCACTACCTCTATGGTGTGGCATACAAAATATATACAGATCATAAAAGCCTCAAATACTTGTTTATACAATAAGAACTCAACTTACGGCAGCGATGTTGGCTCAAACTCATAAAAGATTACGAGCTAATGATCGAGTATACGCTGGACTAGGAAACGTCATAGCCGATGCGCTGAGTAGAATGTTTATGGGATCACTAGCCCTAAATAATGAGATATACGAGACCTTGAAGCGATAGGTATCGAACTCGGAATTCAGTATCGACATCTGCACCTAGCTTGGTTGAAGTTTGGGTCGAGCATGCTTAGCAAGATAAAGACCGCACAGAAAGATGATTCATTCCTCAAGAAGATGCACGAGCTAGTTTCAACTGGAAGGGCGGCTGACTTTGCGGAAGACGGAGATGGGACAATACGACTAAAAGGAAGGCTCTGCATTCCTGAAACTGTCGAACTCAGAAAAGAAATTCTGACAGAGGCACATTATACGAAGTACTCGTTACATTCTGGGAGCACCAAGATGTACAATGACTTGCGCACAAACTTTTGGTGGCGACATGAAGAAAGACATGCCTATTTTCATGTCATAGTGTATGGCATATCAGCAAGTGAAGACAGAACACCAAAGGCCAGGCGGAGAGCTGCAAAAACTTGCCATTCCCGAGTGGAAGTAGGACAAATTTCGATGGATTCCATTATAGGATTTCTGAAGATGCCGCGGGAGAATGATTCGATTTGGGTCATTATTGATAGATTGACCAAGTCGGCTCACTTCATTACAATTAAAGTAGCATGGAGCGTCGATCGGTTAGCACAAATCTATATCGACGAGATTGTTCGACTGCACGGGGTACCGGCCAAAATAATTACGGACAGAGATGGGCGATTCCTATCGCATTTCTTGATGAGCCTGTACGCGATGATGGAGACCAAACTGAATTTTAGTAGTTTACACCACCCCCAAACAGACGGTCAGACGAAGAGAGTGAATCAAATCTTAGAGGATATGTTACGTCTATGTGGTATCGATCTAAAGACTAGTTGGGATATGCATTTGCTACTTGCAAAGTTTGCGTATAACAACAGTCATCAGTCGTATTCAGATGGCTCCATATGAAGCACTCTACGGGAGGAAGTACAGGTCACCGATATGCTGGGATAAAGTCGGAGAGCGACAAGTGCTCGAACCGGAACTGGTGGAGCAGGCCGTCGAAAAGGTTCGCTTGATCCGAGATAAACTCCATATTGCACAAAGTCAAAAAAAGAGCTATGCCGATCTTCGTTGACGACCACTAGAATTTTGGCCAGGGACCATATGTTTTTGAAAGTAACGCCCATGCGTGGCGTAATGCAGTTCGACGTTAAGGGCAAATTGAGCCCAAGATTTGCAGGCCCTTTCAAGATTCTTGAGGGAATTGCAACTGTTGCTTATCGGTCGCACTAACTCCAGTCTTGGCTGAAGTGCACGATATTTTCTACGTTTCACAACTTTAAAAATACGTGCATGACCCAAGTCACATAGTTGGCTTCGATCAGTTGAAGCTACGTGCTGACTTGTTTTACTCGGAGGAGCCTATCCAAATTTTGGACCGTAAGGAAAGTACTGCAAAATCGATCGATGTCCTTGGTCTGCCTGCTTTGGCGGAACCATTTATTTGAAGAGTCGACGTGAGAAATGGAGGCAGAGATGAATGATAAGTACCCTTCGGTTTTCCTAATTTAAGGTCAGACCCTTGTTCTTAAGTTTCGGGACAAAACTTTTCTTAGTGGTATTATGTAGTGCCCCGCTTTCGATAGGCGACGGACTCCGTAATATGCTTGTGCCGAGTCAGATCGGTCGGGAACTTAGATGACCATCTGACCCGATCCTGAGCTTGGTAAACGATAACACCTTGCGGCATCGATCAAATCTATTTGGATGAATGTCACAAGAATCGATCCAATTAATGGAACGACTTCTGTGGAATAAGTCCAAGATGCAGCAGGCTGCGTCTCGGCTAGTGAGCTCTAGATAAGAGTCCCTTCGTTGGGACCAGACTGCTGTATGGTTTTCCTGGAGCTTCCGCCGCTTGGTTTTGATGAATGTATTTTCGTGTCGTTTTTGAATACATTCTACGAATTTTGAAATAAAGGATTAAAGAAGGAATTCTGACTAAGTGTTGGTGCCATTGCAGGAGCTCGCGTAATTGAAACTTGAATGTTACGATGCGTTTTGAC